>JAGFNQ010001546.1:0-16139 GCA_024364735.1 Boesenbergia rotunda
GCGTTCTTAAGGTGCCCATCCCTATTGCCAGCTCCGGTATTGCCAGAACCGTGGACAGCTCGGTAGTCCAAAATCGGGCGTTCTTAAAGGTGCCCATCCCTTGGACCATACTTCGGTCTGGTCAAGCCATACATAAAGTAAAATACTTTTCTGTTTCATCATTCATAAGACATTCATAGCATAACCATGTTACATAAAGCATGACTTAACACATGCTTGTCCTTTCATTGTTCATTCTTATTGCATAACATCATGATGCCTGTAAGGCATGAGCATTATCTTCATTCATAAACATGGTATGCATCTTCTTTCATAGCATGACATGCATCTTTATTCATACAACATGGCATGCATCATTCTTATCATGAACATAAACATAACATACTTATCATGGCATCGTTCTTATCATGAGCCTAACATAACATACCTATCATAGCATTATTCTTATCGTGAACATAACCCTATCATACTTATCATAGCATCATTCATATCATGAACATAAACCTATCATACTTATCATGGCATCATTCATATCATGAACATACACAATAACTTAGCATGGTTCTTAACATAACATGAGCATATAACTTAGCATGGTTCTCTACATCACATAAGCATATATAGGTAGGATTTCCATAACATTCTACCTACCATTCAAATACATGGCCTAAAACATAAACATTCATGGTAACCCTATTAAGCATGGCATCCAGTCATAACCTAAACATGAAACATAAAGCATGGTGCTTAAACCTTAGGGTCATGGTTAACATGATTCCTACCACATGCTTGATCCTATACATATAAATACTTTATGGTAAACATGAACCATCATTCTTTGAGCCCTAACTCACTCCCAAACCTAAATCCAAGGCTTGGCCGAAACTTCTAAGGTGGAGTTCCATCAATTCCATAAACATGTAATGTAGCATAAGGTAAGGAACAACCATACATTATTTATAAGACCATAGGAGGTCCTTGGGGCTTATGATTAGGGTTAACCCTAACCTTTAGGCCCTTTCCTAGGGCTAGCCGAAACTTATAAGGCCATGGAGCGATGGAGAAATTCCATTAAAACCCCAAATAATTGCTTAAACACCAACATACCTTACCATAGGGCCATTGGAGCCCTTACTTGAAATAAATCATAACTTTTACCCTATTAACCCTTCTGGCCGAAACATATAGAGTCTCTAGGCCATGTGAAAATTCACATAATCACCCTCCATCACCCTTATATCATGACAACACATAAAAATATATACTTGAAGTTTAGGACTCAACCCTAACCTTTGGGTCCTTGAGGTTGGCCGAAACTTATAGGGACTCTAGAGTACCCCAAAATTTCCCAAAATTATATTTAATCTCTAAACATCATGAGAGAGCATTAAACAACATTATCAAGATTTTTGGCATAATTATAGGCCTTTAAATCATGGTGGCAGAAACCCTCAAGCTTAGGGTTCTTGGTTTTGTTTCTTTCATGTTGGGCCGAAACCCTAGGGTGTCCTAGGTGTACCTCCAAAAATTCCCAAAATTATATTTAATCTCTAAACATCATGGGAGAACATTAAACAACATTATAGGGATTTTTTCATCATTTTAGACCAAGAATCCCATGGGCCGAAACCTATAAGGTTAGATTCATGGGTTTCCTTTGGTTTTTCCAACATAACATCATATACAACTTTCATATCATGTTAATCTTCAAGAAAAGCCATTATAACCACAGGTGAGGGAGTCTTACCTTGTGTTTCTTGATTTTTTGAACCTTGAAAGAGAAGGAAATGGCAATTTCTTTGAACCCTTGAACCCCCTTGCCCTTGTATCCTTGGAAAACCTTGATCTTGGTGATGGGACCTTTTGTGGAGCTTTTCCAAGGGAGAACCCCCTTGTGGTGTTCGGCTAGGATGAGGGAGGAGGGAGGAAGAAAATGCAAGAAGGAAGGAAGAAGAAACTCCCAAACCCCCCTATTTATCACCCATTAAGGAGGTAAATGAAGAGTCTCTCCATGACCCTTCATCTTCTTCTAAGCCTTAACCAATATCCACTTCATTTCCTCATAACATTCCCTTGCTAGATGAGTTGGGTTAAGCTACATGGTTGTACAAGAGGTCAAGGTTCAATCCTTGGTAAATGTATAATTTTTTTCCATTATTTTATTTTATTTTCCTAGTAATTTTCGAAAATCCTAAAAAATCCCCATAATTATGTTATATTTCTTATTAAATCCCTTCATATTTCTATAAATTTTCACCTAAAATTCACCAATAATCATGGTACTAAAAGCCCATATAAGGCCATTAGTACTTAGTTTTCTCAATTTAATTGAGAAATATGGATTTCTAGGCCAAATTTTATATAATTATTTCTAGGTCCTCGGAAAATTATTTATACATGCTAATATTTTAAGAAAATATTAAGAGAATTTTCCGGGTCGTTACATCCCCCATACCTCGTGAAAGTTCGTCCTCGAACTTAGAATAACTCCGGGTACTTGCGCCTCATTCGTCCTCGCGTTCCAGGTAGCTTCTCGAACCGTTGACTTTGCCATAAGACCTTGACTAGAGGTACCTCCTTATTCCTCAGCTTCTTGACTTCCCTATCCAAAATCTGGATGGGTTTGCTCTCATAACTTAGGTCCTCTTGTACTTGTACTGTCTGCGGCTCGATCACTTGGTCCATATTCGGGATACACTTTTTAAGCAGGGACACATGGAATACGTTATGGATAGCTGACATCTCTGGAGGCAGCTCCAGCTCATATGCCACTTTACCGACTCTCTTTAGAATCAGGTAGGCCCACATAGCGCGGACTTAGTTTTCCTTTCTTCCGAATCTGGTCACCCCTTTCATAGGAGCCACTTTGAGAAACACCAAATCTCCAACATTAAATTCCAGTGGTCTACGCCGGACATCGGCATAACTCTTCTGCCGGCTCTGAGCAGTTTCTATCCGTTGTCGAATATTCTGTATAGCTCGGGTGGCGCTGTCAATAACATCCGTTGTGAGCCCCATCTCCTTCTTTTCACCACCCTCGTACCAACAGATCGGAGACCTACATCTCCTCCCATACAAGGCTTCATAAGGTGTCATTCCAATAGTAGCTTGGTAGCTATTGTTGTAAGCAAATTCCGCCAAGCATAGATATCGACACCAACTTCCCTTGAAATCCAGGGCACAAGCTCTCAACATATCTTCTAGTATTTGATTCACCCGTTCCGTTTGCCCATCAGTCTGAGGGTGAAAGGCGGTGCTAAATCGCAATTTAGTGCCGAGAGACTTCTGAATGCATTCCCAAAAATGCGAAGTAAAGCGACCATCCCTATCCGAGATGATGGTCTTGGGGACTCCATGAAGCCTAATTACTTCCTTAACATATAATTGAGCCAGTTGCTCAATCGAATAAGTCATCTTGATCGTCAGGAAGTGAGCAGACTTCGTTAGTCTGTCCACAATTACCCATATATCATTATATCCATTCGTAGTCCTGGGAAGCCCTGAAATGAAATCCATAGAGATGTCTTCCCATTTCCACTCCGGAATCGCTAGTGGCTGCAGAACTCCTCCGGGTCGCTGGTGTTCTGCTTTTACTCGTTGGCAAGTCATGCAAGTACTAACATGCTGAGCCACATCCCTCTTCATACCGGACCACCAGAACTTCTCTTTCAGATCTTGATACATCTTGGTAGATCCTGGATGCATCGAATAAGGGGTCTCGTGAGCTTCCATCAGTATTTTCCTTCAAAGCTCCGGATCATTAGGGATGCATAGACGATCCCTAAGGTATAGTACCCCCCTTTGGCGATATGAAAACCGTCGCCTTTTCCTTCTACGATCTCCTGTTTTATTTTCTGGAGACCCAGATCACCATTTTGTTTTTCCAATATGTCCTCACATAGCGCGGGCGATATTGTCATGGTGGAAAGTTGCCCGGAGATGACCTCGACCCCAAAATTCATAATTTCTCTTTCAAGTGGTCGGGGTAATTTAGATATGGACATCAAAGTGGCACTTGACTTCCGGCTGAGTGCATCGGCCACCTTGTTCGCCTTCCCTGGATGATAGAAGATCTCGCAGTCATAGTCCTTTACCAACTCAAGCCATCGGCGTTGTCTCATATTCAGGTCCTTCTGAGTGAAGAAATATTGCAGACTCTGGTGGTCTGTATAAATTCGACACTGCGCTCCGTACAGATAATGCCTCCATATCTTAAGAGCGAAGACCACCGCGGCCAGTTCCAGATCATGAGTGGGGTAATTCTGTTCATATTCCTTGAGTTGTCTAGAGGCATAAGCAATAACTTTTCCATTCTGCATAAGTACAACTCCAAGTCCTAATTTGGAGGCATCACTATACATGTCAAAGCTCTGATTACATTCTGGAAGGGTAAGGATTGGTGCACTGGTGAGTCTCCTTTTTAGTTCCAAGAAACTCTTTTCACAGTCTTCCGTCCATTCGTACTTCTTATCCTTCCGGGTGAGAGCCGTTAAAGGGGCTGCGATCCTCGAGAAATCCTCCATAAATTTTCTATAATAGCCTGCCAACCCCAGAAACTTCTGATCTCGCTGGCGTTCTTCGGCCGGCTCCAGTTATTCACCGCTTCAACCTTCATTGGATCCACCATAACTCCGTCTTTAGAGATAATATGGCCCAAAAAGCCACTTGGTCAAGCCAGAACTCACATTTGGAAAATTTTGCCATACAATTGCTTTTCCCGAAGAATCTCTAATACTTTCTTCAGATGTTCAGTGTGCTCTTCTTGGGTCCTCAAATAAATAAGAATATCATCGATGAAGACGATCACAAATTTGTCGAGGAACGACGAGAACACCCGATTCATCAGGTCCATAAACATAGCAGGGGCATTCGTCACGCCGAAAGGCATAACAACAAACTCAAAGTGCCCGTACCTTGTTCGGAAAGCCGTCTTCGGAACATCCTCTTGTTTTACTCTAACTTGATGGTACCCAGACCTCAAATCAATTTTTGAGAAAACAGTGGCTCCCTTTAATTGGTCAAACAGGTCATCTATCCTCGGAAGGGGATACCTGTTCTTAATGGTTACGTTGTTCAGCGCTCGATAATCTATGCACATACGCATAGATCCGTCTTTCTTCTTCACAAACAATACTGGAGCTCCCCACGGGGAATGACTAGGGCAAATAAATCCCTTATCTAGCAACTCCTGTAGCTGTTCCTGAAGTTCCTTCAACTCAACCGGCGCCATACGGTAAGGTGCCTTGGAGATCGGGTTAGTACCAGGAATTAATTCGATCTCAAATTCCACTTCTCTATCAGGAGCTAATCCTGGTAACTCATCTGGGAAAACCTCTGGGTATCACATACCACCCGAACATCTTCCAGCTTCCGATCCTTCCCTTGACTGGCATCCACCACATATGCTAGAAATCCAGTACATCCTTTGTCTACATCTTCTGAGCTTGGAGAGCTGATAAATATTTCCCGGTTCTTTTCCTTGACTCCCCGATAAATTCGAACTTAGAACTTCCCTCAGGTTGAAAGACCACCTTTCGCTTACGGCACTCAATAGAAGCACCGTATTTACCTAGGAAGTCCATTCCCATTATAACATCATAATCATGCATGTCAAGTACTATCAGATCGCAGTAAAGTTCCCTTCCTGAAATTCTGATTGGCACCGTACGCAGTACATGAGTAGATGTCATTATCTCTCCTGAAGGCAGGGTCGTTAAGAACCTGCCGTCCAACTCTTGCGGATGCCTATCTATCTTCTTGGTATATGGCACAGAAATAAACGAGTGCGTTGCCCCAGTATCAAATAATGCGGTAGCATACTGACTAAAAATAAGTATCTGACCTGTGACAACCGTAGAAGCTTCCGCAGTGTCCTCCTTGGTAACCGAGAAAACCCTGGCATTCGTCACTGTTGGAGAGGCCTCCAACATCGGGGTTCCTTCCAGCTCAGCTGGCATATAGTGCAATTTCGCCGGTGCACCCTGGTACTGAGCCAGTGGTTGGGGATGGGCCTGGTTCTTTGTAGGACAGTGAGCCGCCATATGTCCCTCCACACCACAGGTGAAACACCGGTTCGTGCCCTTGCGGCATTCTCCGGAGTGATTCTTCCCGCATGTTGTGCATGATGAAAACTTGGTCTGTTTATTTGCTGGTCCCCCTGGAGAGTTGTTCCATGACTTCCTTTTACCACCCTGATCCCCCTTCCCGCTAGCGTGGTTGCTCTGGGACCTCTGTCCTCCTAAGCGATTATTAACAGAAAGAACATTAGGGATAATGAGAGAAAGAATCGAGGATTCCGGTATGAACTTGACTCTTACTTTCATTCATCGCCTTCCGTTGCTGAGTGATATTGTTCAGGTAGTGCTCAGTGAGTAGGGCACTACTAAACAGTTCCTCGGCGGTTTGGGGCCTGTTAACTCCCCCAGCCACATTCAGAGCTATTTCAGGTCGCAACATTCTTAGCATAAGTCTAACCCTCTCTTTCTCAGTACGGACCAACTCAGGGCACAGCCGAGCCAGTCGATTAAATTTCTTCACGGCCTCATTAACCGAGAGATCGCCCTGCCGGAATTCCGTGAATTCGTCGTAGTGTTTGTTCGTGACCCGCATGTTGAAGAATTCTTCAAAGAACTCTGATTCGAAATCGGACCACGCCATCTGGTCCACCGGTCTCTTGGCCTTGACCCTTTCCCACCACATTCTGGCATCCCCAGTCAGGCAGAATGACGCACACTTGATCTTCTCATGCTCAGGCCAGTCCAGCAGCTCCAGGGTACTTTCCATCGTCTTGAACCATGCCTGGGCGTCCCAAGGTTCGCCAGCACCGAAAAAATTTTCCAGTTTCAGCCTTAACCATTGGATCAGGTAAGCCTCCTGTCGTGCCACAGTGGTCGAGCCCGGCGGAGGAGTGTGCGTAACCGTAGGTGCCACAGGTATAGCAGTCTGGTTCACTGGTGGAGTAGTAGAATTTTCCTGTTGGTTCATCAAGGTGTTAATAGTCTGCTGCTGCTCGGTGACTTGGCGCTGAAGTTGGGTTACCAATTGCACCAGATCAGGCGATGGGGCTGCCTCGTTAAGTCGGTTACTCTGTCTTCTAGCCATGTTTTTCTTCACCAAAGACAAGTATGATCAATATCAGTTCTTTTCTACCCCTATATTATTCTAAGCATCTAATTCCTGAAAGAAGATAAAATATCGTTCATCGTTACATATCTTAAGGTACCTTTCATCATAACTATTATTCATACTTGCATATCCTAAATCATAAAACATCTTACTATAAGATATGTAAAGAGGTACTTACTTGGAAGTGGCAGGAAGAGGGCTTGATGTGTGTGTAGTGAGATGGTTACTGCTCTGATACCAACCTGTAACGCACGCTTTTTTTTTCCATAAGCGGCGTTACGTTAACATGCTTAGGGCATGTAGACATCATAAGGCAGCGGAATAACTTTAACTTATACATGCCCTACTACCATTCCTAACTTATTGACATGGGAACCTTAGCATATTAACTTTGAACTTAAGCATCATATCATGTCATACATAACATCATATCATAAGGTTCCAGAAGTCATTATTCAAACATACAAGTAACCAAGGTGAAGTTCTAGCATAAACAGTAAACATATGGTTTCCTGGGCCAAGTCACTACTACACACATGCGTTCTTGCCCTCCTGCTGCTTCCATCATTGTCCCCTTGAATGATCTGCGGCATAAGGAAATAAGACTATAAGCACACAGGCTTAGTAAGACTCTTTCCTACTCACAAAAACCATTCATCATTCATCATCTCATAATGAGCACATGAAACATTAACATACTTGGTGCTCTACTTAGAACATAACATCTTACATCACTTATCGTATACATAGCATGTCATTAACATAAACATAGTAACATTCTAAACATTGCATGATACATGGCATAAACATAAACATAGTAAACATTCTAAGCATGGCATAATACATGGCATAATACCTATCATATCATATGAACATCTTCTTAACATAATCATGGCATAGTTCATTCATTCTCATGCATACATCTTAACATGAAACGTAAACATAAAATCTTATCACATAGCATAATGCATAACATGAATGGATGCATGAGTGGAATGCATATACGTAAGGATGCTTAACTTTTAAAAACATACTTTTAATTGCATAACATAATCATCATAACATCATTTGGGGTCCCCGGCTTGTACCACATACATACATCATAGCGCGCATCCCTAGCAAGTCCGAGGTCGCGAGCCCCGACCTACTAGGGTAAGGACAGCATAGTCGGTAGTCCCCGAACCGAGGCGTTCTTAAGGTGCCCATCCATGTTGCACAGCTCCGGTAGTGCCAGAACCGTGGACAGCTTCGGTAGTCCAAAACCGGGGCGTTCTTAAGGTGCCCATCCCTTGGACCCATACTTCGGTCCGGTACAAGCCCATACATAAAGTAAAATACTTTTCATGTTTCATCATTCATAAGACATTCATAGCATAACCATGTTACATAAAGCATGACTTAACACATGCTTGTCCTTTCATTGTTCATTCTTATTGCATAACATCATGATGCCTGTAAGGCATGAGCATTATCTTCATTCATAAACATGGTATGCATCTTCTTTCATAGCATGACATGCATCTTTATTCATACAACATGGCATGCATCATTCTTATCATGAACATAAACATAACATACTTATCATGGCATCGTTCTTATCATGAGCCTAACATAACATACCTATCATAGCATCATTCTTATCGTGAACATAACCCTATCATACTTATCATGACATCATTCATATCATGAACATAAACCTATCATACTTATCATGGCATCATTCATATCATGAACATACACAATAACTTAACATGGTTCTTAACATAACATGAGCATATAACTTAGCATGGTTCTCTACATCACATAAGCATATATAGGTAGGATTTCCATAACATTCTACCTACCATTCAAATACATGGCCTAAAACATAAACATTCATGGTAACCCTATTAAGCATGGCATCCAGTCATAACCTAAACATGAAACATAAAGCATGGTGCTTAAACCTTAGGGTCATGGTTAACATGATTCCTACCACATGCTTGATCCTATACATATAAATACTTTATGGTAAACATGAACCATCATTCTTTGAGCCCTAACTCCACTCCCAAACCCTAAATCCAAGGCTTGGCCGAAACTTCTAAGGTGGAGTTCCATCAATTCCATAAACATGTAATGTAGCATAAGGTAAAGGAACAACCATACATTATTTATAAGACCATAGGAGGTCCTTGGGGCTTATGATTAGGGTTAACCCTAACCTTTAGGCCCCTTTCCTAGGGCTGGCCGAAACTTATAAGGCCATGGAGCCATGGAGAAATTCCATTAAAACCCCAAATAAATTGCTTAAACACCAACCATACCTTACCATAGGGCCATTGGAGCCCTTACTTGAAATAAATCATAACTTTTACCCTATTAACCCTTCTTGGCCGAAACATATAGAGTCTCTAGGCCATGTGAAAATTCACATAATCACCCTCCATCACCCTTATATCATGACAACACATAAAAATATATACTTGAAGTTTAGGACTCAACCCTAACCTTTGGGTCCTTGAGGTTGGCCGAAACTTATAGGGACTCTAGAGTACCCCAAAATTTCCCAAAAATTATATTTAATCTCTAAACATCATGAGAGATCATTAAACGACATTATCAAGATTTTTGGCATAATTATAGGCCTTTAAATCATGGTGGCCGAAACCCTCAAGCTTAGGGTTCTTGGTTTTGTTTCTTTCATGTTGGCCGAAACCCTAGGGTGTCCTAGGGTACTCCAAAAAAATTCTCAAAAATTATATTTAATCTCTAAACATCATGGGAGAACATTAAACAACATTATAGGGATTTTTGTCATCATTTTAGACCAAGAATCCCATGGACCGAAACCTATAAGGTTAGATTCATGGGTTTCCTTTGGTTTTTCCAACATAAACATCATATACAACTTTCATATCATGTTAATCTTCAAGAAAAGCCATTATACCACAGGTGAGGGAGTCTTACCTTGGTTGATCTTGATTTTTAGACCTTAAAAGAGAAGGAAATGGTAAGTCCCTTGAACACTTGAACCCCCTTGCCCTTGTATTCTTGGAAAACCTTTTGATCTTGGTGATGAGACCTTGGTGGAAGTTTTTCCAAGGGAGAACTCCCTTGAAGGTGTTCGGCTAGAATGAGGAAGGAGGAGGAGAGGAAATGCAATTGAAGGAAGAGAGAAAGAAACTCCCAAACCCCCCTATTTATCACCCATTAAGGAGGTAAATGAAGAGTCTCTCCATGACCCTTCATCTTCTTCTAAGCCTTAACCAATATCCACTTCATTTCCTCATAGAAATCCCTAGCTAGGTGAGTTGGTTAAAGCATACATGGTTGTACAAGAGGTCCAAGGTTCAATCCTTGGTCCATGCACCTTATTTTTATTTTATTTCTCTTTTTATTTCCCCAAAATTCTGAAAATCCTTTTAAAAATCCCCCATAATTATGTTAATATTTCTCATTAAATCTCCTTTATATTTCTATAAATTTTTACCTAAAATTCACCAAAAATTATGGTACTAGAAAGCCCATATAAGGCTCATTAGTACTTAGTTTTCCCAATTTAATTGAGAAAATATGGATTTCTAGGCCAAATTTTATATAATTATTTCCAGGTCCCTCGGAAAATTATTTATACATGCTTAATATTTTCAGAAAATATTAAGAGAATTTTCCGGGTCGTCACACTCTCATAATTTGAGAAGTATCCAAAGCCCTTTATCCTAGTCCGCTAATCCTAGTATTCCAAATAAATTTTTGAAAAAATTTATTCTATCAATTTTAAATTGGCCGTATTTAACTCTCACAACCCCTAGTTTTGGGGGTTTAAGCCTTTTAGACCTCGAGATATTTAGTTTAATACCATTTGAATCCCCGGAACTCCATCTAAGAGCCCGGGCACTCTAGGAACTTTCTCGAAAATTTTTCCGGAGCGGAATAAAAGTGTCGGATTTAACATCCTCCCTCACTAACAAAAATTTGGTCCCCAAATTTTGTTATTCACTATACTTAACACTATCATGAAGTATGTAGACATAAATACTGAACAGTAACTAACCATACATACCTCAGGTGAATAGGTGGGGTTAGCGAGCTTGGATGACATCCTCAAGCTCCCAAGTAGCCTCCTCACCTGAGTGATGCTTCCATCCGACTTTAATCAGTCGGATTGTTTTGTTCCACAATTGACACTCCCGGTGACCCAAAATCCATACAGGAATCTCCTTGTAAGTCACGTTAGACTAAAGTGGAACCGAGACATTTTTTTTGATGAAAGGCAAATTATATCATCTAGAAAAGGTACTACAAACATGTGTCCTATGGTAGCCATTTGGATCTGGCTAGATATCAGATCCAAGCTGCTACCCAGGTATACCCCTATGTACATGCACGTGTACTGTCATGGTACCAACCTCCAAAATACGTCCTACTGTCACAATACCAGCCTGACAACAATACACTTGACATGGGTCATGATCACTGAAGTGCCGCCTGACAACATATCGCTAGCAATGATCCGATGCGCCCTCTACCTCCATCCATGACTGAAGTAGTCCAACCAGCACTGACAAGTATGGCCCTCAGGAACTGGCCCGCTCCCGCTGCTGCTGCCTCATGTCTATGCTGATCAATGTCACCCTGAATGTGGCACGTCGTCCTCCATCCTGAAATCGTATGCCTATCCTCACGAGGTAACTAGCCAAGATGATGCAGTAGTAGTCAACCAAACGTCGCCCCCATTTTTAGCAAGTGGTCAGCTGTCAACGAATTTAGTATGGCTCTACCGCAAGCCATTTGCTACTGGCTAGGTAGGCCATTATGGTGGGCCTACTCACCCTCATGAGCTTTTTGGCAAAGCCCCAACCAACAACAGATTTGGAATGCCTTTACTGCGAGCCGTTTGCTGCGGGCTAGGTAGACCATTATGGTGGGTCTACTCACCCTCATGGACTTTTTGGCAAAGCCCCAACCAACAACGGATTTGGAATGCCTTTACCGCGAGTCGTTTGCTGCAGGCTAGATAGGCCATTATGGTGGAACCGAGACATTTGACAGTACATGGGATGGATCTGGTACATATCTCCTCAGCATAGATACATGGAATACATTGTGTATCCCAGTAATAGATGGTGGAAGAGCCAAATGATAAGCCACCGCCCCAACCTCTCCAAAATCTGGAATGGGCCGATGTAACGGGAAGCAAGCTTACCTCGAAGACCGAACTGTTTCACCCCTTGTGGGTGAAACTCGCAGAAATACATAATCACCTACGGAGAACTCCAGAGGTCTCCGTCTCCGGTCGGCATAGCTCTTCTGACGATCCTGCACCTCGAACATCCTGCGTCTGATAGTGCGGACCAACTCTACCTTGTGTTGTGCTCTCTGAGGTCCTAACAGTTGGGATTCCTCAACCTCCTACCAGATGGTGGGTGTCTGACAAGGCCTACCATACAACGCCTCATACGGTGTCATCTGGATAGCTGCATGATAGCTGTTGTTGTAGGCGAACTCGACAAGATGAAGATGATCCTCCCAACTGCCTTCGAAATCCATAACATAGGCTCGCAGTAAGTTCTCTAACGTCTAGATGGTACGCTCTAACTGACCATCAGTCTACGGATGGAAGGCGGTACTAAATCTAAGCTCGGTACTCATGGCCTTCTGTAGACTCTGCCAGAAGTGTGAGGTGAAGTGCGGATCTCGGTCTGAGATAATACTCAATAGTATGTCGTGCAATCTAATAATCTCTCTACAATACAACTCTGCTAATCTATCCAGGGAATCAGTCCTCCGTATAGCTAGAAAGTGCATAGCTTTGGTCAATCGATCAACGATCACCCAAATTGCGTCAGGGCCTCGTTTGGTCCTAGGTAGTCCCACCACAAAATCCATAGTGATGTGCTCCCACTTCCACTCGGGAATGGGAATACTTTGAAGTAACCTAGCAGGTCTCTGCCATTCTGCCTTAACCTACTAGCATACTAGGCATCGGGCTACGAAATCAATGATATCACACTTCGTTCTGTTCCACCAATAGGAACACCTCAGGTCTCGATACATGCGGGTGCCACCCGGGTGGATAAAGAATCGGGAACGATGTTCCTCCTGTAATAGCTCCTCGAAAATAGGGTGTGCCACTGGTACGCAAAGCCTCTCGCGGAAATACAAGACGCCCTCGTCGTCCCGTGTAAAATTAGACTACGGCTCTGTGGCTGCTCGGCTGTCGAGAAACTGCAGATGTTGATCACTCGCCTGAGCCTCTCTGATCCTCATCCGGATGGAAGACTGAGCAACCATGGTTACTAGAATACCCCTCTCAGTCTATCCCTGCTACTCTAAACCCAACTCTAAGAAGCTCTGAACAATTTTTGTAAACAGAACTCGGTGGTAAGCCAATACTCCTCTGGCCATCCTACTCAAGGTGTCAACAACGACATTATCTTTCCCAGGGTCGTAGCTAATGGTATAGTCATAATCCTTCAGGAACTTCATCCACCTCCTTTGTTGGAGGTTGAGCTCCTTCTGTGTGAATAGGTACTTGAGGCTCTTATGATCCATGAATATCTCAAAAGTGATCCCATACAAGTGGTGCCTCCAAATCTTCAGTGCAAATATGATGGCTGCCAACTCTAAATTGTGAATTAGGTAGTTCTTCTCATGCTCCTTCAACTATCGAGAAGCATAAGACACTACTCGCCCGTGCTGCATCAGAACAACGCCCAATACCTGATATCGATACTGGCCTCTGTTTTAGCTCCTGGAAACTTGCCTCACAAGCCTCTGACTACGAGAACTTCATGCCTTTCCTAGTAAGGCATGTCAACGGCATAGCGATGCTCGAGAAACCCTCTATAAATTGTCTGTAGTAGCCGACCAATCCCAAGAAGTTGCGAACCTCTTGAATCGACTTTAGTTGCTCCCAACTGGTGACAGCCTCAATCTTTTGGGGGTCTACTAAAATACCTCAGCTGGAAACCACGTGCCCCAGAAAATTGACTGAGGGTAGCCAGAACGCGCACTTACTGAACTTTGCAAATAAGCACTCCCGTCGGAGAGTCTCCAAAACAATGTGAAGGTGCTGCGTGTGCTCCTCCTCGGAACATGAATAGATCAAGATGTCATCAATGAAGACAATCACAAACTGTTCTATGTACTCCAAGAATATGTAGTTCATCAAGTCCATAAATATCACTGGAGCATTGGTAAGCCCAAATGGCATAACCAAAAACTTGTAGTGCCCATATCTAGTGCGGAAAGTTGTCTTCTGAATGTCTGAGTCTTTGACTCTCAGCTGGTGATATTCGGATCGCAGATCAATCTTAGAATACACTAAGGTCTCTCTGAGATGATCAAACAAATCATCTATCTGTGGCAAAGGGTACTTGTTCTTGATGGTTACTGCATTCAACTGTCGGTAGTCAATGCATAACGTCAAAGAACCATCCTTCTTCTTGACGAACAGAACCGGTGAACCCCAAGGAGATACGCATGGTCTGATGAACCCTTTGTCTAACAACTCCTGGAGTTGGACCTTCAGCTCGTCGAACTCATTCGGTGTCATACGACAGTCCCCGGAATCACTCTATAGTGAACTCTATTTGTCTCCTGCGAGGAAGACCTGGTAGCTCCTTTGGAAAGACGTCCGGGAACTCCCAAACAACTGGAATATCTGGATGTGAGGTACTACTGCTGTCATCCATGCTAATCATCGATAATAGAAAACCCTGGAAGCCCTGTGATAGCAATCTCTATCCCTGGAGCACAGAAATAATAGATATATCGTCATCTCGGATGCCGGTGAAATCTTAAGAGGGTTGGTTCGTAGGCCGAAAGGTGACCACCCTCATCTGACAATCCACAATGGCATGGTATGCTGTAAGCCAGCCCATGCTGAGAATGACATGAAATCTACCATCTTGAGTACCAGCAAGTATTAGGATGTATACTAAAAGCCTTTGCCTTTTCTGTATGAACATCTACATTTTGAAAGAGAATGACAAGATCACTGTTGCATGTTTATATTAGTATGTGTAAAATGTCTAATACTTTACATTGTACATAACATGGTGTGTGGTGTCATACGAAAGATCATGTTATCAGTTTCTTGTAAAGTATAAGTAGAGGTTCACAATCGAGATGGAGTTGGACAAACCATCGGGATGGTTGTAGTGTAATTTGGTATTGGCTTGTCTTGACCATAGAATTATGTTGGATCGATAGAATACGATAGAGGGGGGGTGAATATCGTAAAACCGTTTCGGATTATAAGATAGAGAATACACAGCGGAAATTAAAAATAACAAACGCGAACACAAGATTTTTTACTTGGTTCGGAGTCGCGGTCGGCTCCTACTCCAAGGCCCATGGTCCTTGACCGTTTACTGCGGGCAATTTGTAATGCGCAAAGTTTTACAGAAAGTTGTACAGTAGTATTGCAATAAAAACAAAAGTCTAACTCTTCGTTACCGACGCCCGATGTGGATCGTTCTTCGGTGCGTAGGGTCGTCGTCGGCGCTAAGACCTTGAGATCAGAAGTTTCCGGAGCAGAGCGCTTGAGAGAAGAGTATTGAGGAGTTTAAAAAATATGTTTTGAAGCCTTGGGGGTTGAGCCCCTTTTATAGTGCACCTGGGGGCACCCGGGATGCTGGGGCCGCCCTCCACGTGTCTCTCGATCCACAAACCTTCATCCGGAACTCGGTCAGCCCATTATCCCTCCAGGTTTGGGCTCGAGGTTTGATGGGGGCACTCGGGACACAGAGAGCGCCCTGCTTGCTTGGTCTTGCTGGCTTCTCGGCTAACTTCAATCCAATTGCTTCGTTGGCTTGGACCCAGGGCGCCCGAGGCATCCGGGGTGCCCGGGACCATGGGGGCGCCCGGGAGCTTGGGGGTGCCTGGCCCAATGAGCTTCCGAAGCGTTTTCTTGCTCAACTCATGTTTGGCTTTGACCTTGGGCGCCCGGGACCTCCTGGGCGCCTGACCCAGCTGCTGCCCCTCTCCTTTGGGGCGTTTTGAGCTGCAGAAACTCGTTCCTTCGG
>JAGFNQ010001547.1:0-82800 GCA_024364735.1 Boesenbergia rotunda
ACTCCTGATCGGTCAATGACCGATCAGGTTCCTGATATTCCCTGATACGATCTGAAACTTTCAGTTTCAGACTTTCACACGATTTTGAAGGAATCTGATAAAGAATATCGACCTTGGAAGTGATTCCTTGACTATAATTGATCCCTAAACAAGAATCAAAGGTCTTTATGGTTTGAACAATCACTTTGCTCCAACCAAGTGGAGTCAAACTCAATCAACAATCATACAATCAAATTTTAACCATGATTGTGCCAAACTCAAACTTCCAATCAAGTTTCCTGATTGGAATGTCCAAGTATGATCATGGAGCCAAATACACATGTGTTATGCATTGGTTTTCCCCATACTTGGTCACCAAAGTGATTTTTATCTCGTCAACTTAATTTCTCAAGGGATGCATTGACATTTTGAGAGATTGAGTTGATCCTAACATCTCACCCCATTTCTAGCAAACAAAACGTTTGGTAAACCTTATAGTTTGTGTGAGATATCCCAAAGTTACCAATTGTATCCTAACAATTTCGAAATGATCACAAAGGGTTTTGGATGCATTTTGATCCTATGAGGTGCGACACATTCCCAACTCCCTTCTTAAGAAACTAAACTCATTTTCGGGGAGTGGTTTAGTGAAAATGTCAGCGAGGTTTGACTTGGACTCTACATGTGAGAGTACAATATCTCCCTTAGCAACATGATCTCTAATGAAGTGGTGACGCACTTCAATATATTTGGTCCTTGAATGATGGACTGGATTCTTGGTTAGATTAATTGTGCTGATGTTATCACACAACACTTGCACACTTTTGTAACTTAATCCATAGTCCTCTAGAGTGTGAATCATCCACAACAATTGTGATACGCTCTCTCCCATGACGATATATTCTGCCTCGGTCGTGGAGAGAGCAACACAATATTGCTTCTGACTTGACCAACTAACTAAAGATGATCCTAGAAATTGGCAACCCCCACTTGTGCTTTTCCGATCCAACTTACATCCAGCATAGTCGGAATCGGTATAGCCAATCAGATCAAATGATTCGGTACGGGGGTACCAAAGACCGACTCCTATTGTGCCTTTAAGATATCTCAAAATTATCTTAACAACGATTAAGTGAGATTCCTTGGCACAGACTTGATACCTGCGCACATACCCACAACGAAAAGAATATCAGGTCGACTAGCTGTGAGGTATAGCAAACTACCTATCATGCTCCGATATTGAGTCAAATCAACAGGTTTACCACTCTCATCATTGTCTAATCTTGTGTTTGTAGCCATGGGAGTGGTTACCTCTTTGGAATCACTCATATTAAATTTACGGAGCATTTCTTGAGTATACTTGATTGGTGCACATGGATCCCATCTCGGGTTTGTTTGATTTCAAGTCCAAGGAAGAAGTCAACTCTCCCACTAGACTCATCTCAAATTCACTTTCCATGTGTCCAATGAACTCATTTAAATAGCCCTTGTTATTTGAGCCACAAATTATGTCATCGACATATACTTGGGCTACAAAAATATTATCACCATCTCTCCGTAGAAATAGTGTAGGGTCTATTTGTCCTCTTACAAAGCCTTTTTCAATTAAAAATGTCAACAACCGCTCGTACCAAGCTCGAGGTACTTGTTTAAGGCCATAAAGTGTCTTTTTGAGCTTGAACACGTGGTTTGGAAATTCGGTACTCTCAAACCCCGGAGGATGTTCGACATAGACCTCTTCTCTAATTAAACCATTTAGAAAGGCCGATTTGACATCCATTTGATACAATTTGAACCCTCGATGTGCTGTAAATGCTAGCATCAATCGGATGGACTCTAATCGTGCCACGGGAGCATAGGTCTCATCATAATCAAGGCCTTCAACTTGACTATAGCCCTTGGCTACTAAGCGTGCCTTGTTTCTAATGATTTCTCCCTTATGGTTCAACTTATTTTTGAAGACCCATTTGGTTCCAATGATGGTGGTCTTCTTAGGTCTAGGGACTAAGTCCAAACTTGACTTCTTTCGAATTGACCTAGTTCATCTTGCATTGCAATGATCGAATCGGATCAGTTAATGCTTTATCAATTTTTTTAGGTTCAATTTCAGAAATTAGAGCAACTTCATTAGCCTCATTCCTAAAGAATGATCTAGTTCTTACCCCATGATGGATGTCTCCAACAATTTGGTTTTGCGGATGACTAGAGGCTAATCTAGTTTGCCTAGGTGTTGGTGGTGCTTCTTGAATGGGTTCACTAGACACAAGCTCAGCCTCAGGATCTAGCTGATCTATGGGTTGTCTAGGCTCACCGTCATTGGATTCATCACCATCAACAACATTTAGACTTTCATTCAAACTTAGTCTCCTAAGTTCGAATTGGACTTCATCTTCTGGTTGTTCATTGACTCTTGGAATTTCTTCAAAGACAATATCAGAAGACTCTTCAACTAATCTAGATTTCTTGTTGTAGACTCGATAGGCTTTGCTAACGAGGGAGTACCTGACTAGTATCCCTTCATCAGCTTTTGCCGTGAACTTTCCAAGGTGATCCTTGGTGTTTAGGATGAACACCTTACAACCAAACACCCTAAGGTGTTTAACCGTAGGTGGTTTTCCAAACCAAAGTTCATGGGGAGTCTTTCCTAAGAACCTATGGATGAGGACTCGATTTTGCACATAACAAGCTGTATTTACAGCTTCGGCCCATAAGTAACTCGGTAGTGAGTACTCATTAAGCATGCTTCGTGCAGCCTCTTGTAAAATACGGTTCTTCCTCTCTACAACACCATTTTGTTGTGGTGTTCTAGGAGTAGAGAACTCATGTCTATACCCTCTATCTTGACAAAATTATAAGAATCGTTGATTTTGAAATTCACCTCCATGATCACTTCTTATTGTCTTAATTGTTGATTATTTTTCATTTTCAACACTTCTACAAAAAGAAATGAAAACATCTAAGGTTTGGTCCTTATATTTTAGAAAATAAGTCCATGTATATCTAGTAAAATCATCAATGATAACAAAGCAATATCTACTTCCATTCAATGATATGATAGTGCTACAATCAAATAGATCCATGTGAAGTAAATCTAAAGCAGTAGATGTACTTACAATGCTTTTACCTTTATGTGTAGATTTTGTTTGCTTACCCATTTGACATGCATCACAAAGTTTGTCTTTTTCATACTTGATGCTTGGTAAGCCACGAACTAATCCTTTGTTGGCCAACTTCCAGATGTTCTTCATATTCACATGTGCAAGTCTTCGGTGCCAAAGGGTGGACTCTTCTTCTTTTGACATGAGACACTTAGCAAAAGCATTAGTAGCACTTTTAAATGAAACTTGATAAATATTGTCTACTCTTGTTCCTACTAGTACCGTGTCCAAGGTGTCATGTTGTCTAACTAGACATTGACTTGGTTGAAAATCAATTGTGTAACCCGTGTCACATAATTGACTGACACTTAGGAGATTAAATGTCATCCCCTTGACTAGAAGGACATTTGAGATTTTAAGACATTCGGATATTTGAATGTCTCCTATTCCTATGACCTTAAGACTACCATTGTTACCAAATGAAACATTATCTCTACTTTTCTTTTTAAGTGTGGTAAACAATGATATATCCCCGGTCATGTGTTTGGAGCACCCACTATCAACAAACCAAGTTGATAGATGCTCCCCCTCAATCATAACCTACACAATTCGAAAAATGAAAGATTTAGGTAACCAAACCTTGGGACCTAAAGCATTTACTAAACAAGACTTAGGCACCCATGCCTTGACAACTTTCTTTTGAACCTTGGGTGTCTTAATTGGTCTAACACCAGTCCTAGACATAAGGGACACAAATGAAGGTTCCTTGGGTCGGTAACCAATACCGGCCCTATTGTAGACTGCCCTTTGGGCATTCAAGATCATATCTAGAGTTTTTGAGCTTGTTGAGAACTTCTCAAGAATATTCTTGAGTCTCTCAACTTCACTCTTTAATGATTTATTTTCTACCTCTAGTAATTCATCATGCAAATCATCAACATCCTCAACCCTAGAGGATTTCAAATGTTCAATCTCAATTTTCAATGGTTTAATTTCATCCTCTAACATTTCAACATGCAAATCATCTATGTTATCATCCCTAGATGATTTCAATTGGTCAATTTCTAATTGCAATGACTTAACCTTATTCATTGACTTCTTCAACATATTGGTTAAACATGCAATAGCTCTATAACATTTTTCTAGTTCGGAAGAGGTTACCTCTTCATCATCCGAAGATGATGAAGCCGCGTTTGAGGAGTTGGAAGATTCATCACTGCTTTCTTGATCTTCTCCAAGAGCCATGAGTGCCACGTGCCATGTACTATTCTCCTCGTTTTCTTCATCGGATGAACTTGAGGAGGTTTCATCCCAAGTGGCCTTCAAGGCTTTCTTCTTCTTCTTTGATTTATCCTCTTTCTTTTTGGATTTCTCCTCCTTCTTCTTTAGCTTTGGGCATTCACTCTTGAAGTGCCCTTTCCTACCACACTCAAAACAAGAAACGTTAGTCTTATCAACTTTGACTTCACTAGGATTACCTTTACCCTTGAAGCGTCAACCCCTTCTCATCATCCTTCTCACAAAATTTGCCATCTCGGAGGAAGAAGACCCGCTGCCATCTTCCTCGGAATCGGACTCGGATTCGGAAGAGGATGAATATGAAGAGACTTCCTTCTCCTTCTTCTTCTCCTTCTTCTTCTTGTTGGATCGTTCCCCTACAACTAAGGCAATCTCCTTCTCCTTGGGGCCTTTGTTAGCCATTTCATGCAATTCCATTTCACAAAATAGATCATCTAGTTTAACAGTTGATAAATCCTTGGAAACTTTGTAGGCATCCACCATGGATGACCACAAAGCATTCCTTGGAAATGCTTTTAGCACATACCTCACAAGGTCGCGGTTCTCGACCTTTTCATCAATAGAATGAAGCCCATTGAGGACTTCCTTGAATCGGCTATGTAACTCACTTACGGTTTCATTCTCCTTCATGGAGAGATTTTGAAGTTGGTTGAGGAACAAGTCCCTCTTGGCGATTCTTGAATCTCGGGTGCCCTCGTGGAGTTCGATGAGCTTATTCCACAAGTATTTTGCACTTGTGAAAGGACCAACCTTGATGAGTTGGTCTTTGTTCATGCCGCATTGTAGGGTGACAACAGCCTTTGCGTCGGTTTCACTCTTTCGAGTTTGTTCAGCCGTCCACCGCCAAGACTCAAGATCTTTGCCTTCATCATCCTTTGGAGGGGTGAAGCCCTCTTTCACCGCGAACCAAGTACTGATGTCCATCTTCAAGTAATACTCCATCTTCGATCTCCAATATTGGAAATCTGCGCCATCGAAGAAGAGAGGTCGGGTGGTGGAAAAACCTTCTCTCAAAGCCATGGATGATAGCTCTCGGTTGTTAATCCACTTGTATAGAGCCCCAAGCTCTGATACCACTCGTTGGAACTCGGATGGCTAGAGAGGGGGGGGGGTGAATATAGCCAAACACTTGGTCTTTGTCACTTATCGATTTTCTACACTCAAACTTTTAGTAGCACAGCGGAAGTAGTAAAAACAGAATATGCAGAAAACTTAAACCCTAAACTATGAGCAAACACAAGAACGCTAACAAGAGGATTTACAAGGTTCGGGGATAACTTGCCCCTACTCCTTGGCGTGCCCTTAAGGTGGGTGATCCCTTGATCGTCGGCAGATCAAGCCCCGGAAGATCCGGATAGAAAGCAACCTCCTTCTCGGTGGAGTAACCTCTCCACAGCGTTTCAATCAAGGATATAGTTTTAAGCACAACGAAACACAAGAAAGATCTTACTTAGCACTTAACACAAACAAGAACATAACAAGCTTCTTCCGAGCTCCACATAGCGACGATCTCACGCAAGAACCCTTTCTTCGTGTCTTCTCGCTGTTGGACTCAAAGCCTCTTGTTCCTTCCTCCAAGCGCTCAAGTAAGGGATGGTTGCTTCATTGATTGCAGTTGCTTGCTCAAGATGATGGAACTTCAGAACGCACAAGCAAAGTGTGGAGAACACAAACGCGCAGCAAGAACTCAAGACAGAAATCGCTTCCACGAACTCTCCTCTGCTCTTCTCCTCTACGCCATTTTGTTTCTCCACTGAGCACCAAGTGACACCATCTCACTACAGCCTCCAGCTGCTCTCCTTCAACCACCAGCCACCACTGAGCTCTTCTGGACTCCCTGAGCTTCCCTTAGACCAGCCCCAGTCAGCAACTCCAGCCAACGCCAGCGTCCGTTGCAACCTGAGATAGAAAACGGACAAACCAGCTCCAAGGAAAGGCCTCCATTGACTCTCCTTGAGTGTTTGAATCCTTCCCTATCACTTGCAGCTTAATCAGAGCATTAGCACAACATATTGATAGATACCATTTTGTTGATTATTTTAATTGCTAAAATCCATGTTTGACCTATGTTTTTATTGCTTAATTGTGAAATTGCCCTAGGTTTTAGAACTTACTCTTATTTTGGACTTAATTGCAAATTTACACATATTTGGATTATTTGACCACTAAATTCTTGATCTATTTTTGTAGGCATCAAAGGTTCAAGGACTTAGGGCATATTGGGTCAAACTCGAGTCGGAAGTGACTCGGATTGAGTTATCAAGATTAGGATTAAATCCGGGCCATCCGATTCGAGAGCGGCTAGATCTGAGCCATCCGGGACCATCTGAAGCAATCCGAGCTAGGGTTAGGGTTGATCAAGCACTCTGATCAAGATCTGAAAGTTTCATCCCAATCAGAGCTAAATCAACCGTTGGATCAAGCTCGGAGGGCTCTAGATCTTCCATTCAAAGACTAAGTTGATCTGGACCATCCGTTGCAAATCTGGAGGATCTGAGCTACCACAAGGTAGATCCCGACCCCTGATCAACATCATAAAAGTTTGGGTCAGATCAGATGAAGATCAGTCGTTGGATTGAGCTAAAGAAATCTGGGCCGTCCATGCTTAAGTATTTAATTAAATGTTTCCCTGCCTTCAGCCTTCGTCGCGTCTTCGCCGCAGCTACCTTCTTCATCGAGTTCTTCGCTTTTCTTCGAGTTTTCTTCAATCAGTGGGCGCGACCACTCGATTTCCTTGCTTAGTTCATGTGCTAGGTCATTGGGAAGGCCATCAGTGGAGTTTCCGGATCAGAATTGCTCAAGAGACAGTGCTGTTGAGAGGTTTCCGTAGTTCTGACCATTTGACACCTTCGGATTGGCTGTGCTCGAATTCATTCCACCTGAGCTATCTAGAGGGGTTCCCTAGATAGTTTAGATCATCATCCATTCACCTTCACACGCAGACGCAGCTGAAATGAAGATTTCGAGTGGAAATTTCAGAAATGAGCAATCTGAGCTGTATTCAATCGCAGATGGAGTTTTCCCCATGATTTGCTGAGCTTACGGGTCCGAGGCTCTCCCTTGCTTGACGACCAAGGAGTATCTGAGCTCTGGAAGGGATCGAGGAGTAGTTTCCTTAGTTTAATATCGGTTTTTGCAGTAGTTTTGTCTCTGTCGCAACTGTTCTGTTCTGAATTTCCTTCTCAGCTACTGTAATTTACGATTTTTAAGTTGTTAGCTGTAATTTAGCTTTAATTCTGCATGTAGAGTAATATAGAAACTTGTTTAGTGATCAATTGAGTTTAGTTTCGGTTTAGTTCTTTGTTTGTTACTGCGTATCAACTGGATTGTGGCGTGCCAAGTTCATTTCTGAATTTTCAGTTTTGATTCTGTTTTCTTCTCTTTGCTTTAGTTGAGGTCTGAATGGATAGTTTGTTTCTGAATCAGTAGGTTTATTATTCCTTAAGCTAGTTTCGATCAATGTTCTTAGTTATTTAATCTGTTTTTGCATCCGATTAGTTGATCTTAGTTGCTCAACCTGTTTTTACATCCAAGTTCAATCTGTTTCTGCTTAGTTATTTCTTAGTTGATCTTCCATTTGCTTCTAAATTTCCTTCCCCATTCTTCCGTATTAGTTACTCTTAGTTTAACTTCCCAAGCTGATCTTGATTAGTCTCATTCCAGAATTGGCAATCCTTGTTTTAGCAAGTTTCAAGCACAAGTTGGCACAAAAATTTTAGCTTTTGGCACAAGGGTTTCAATTTGCGTGCCAAGCTATTTAGGCATTGATTTACATCAGATTTTCACTAGTTTCTTGGTGTATAGAAGTGTTTGAAGTCAATTGGTAGCATATTTAGCATCTCTGAATTTTGTTGCATTGGTTAGCTTCTTAAACTTGTAGTTAAGTTGAATTGTTTGTTTGATTTCAAATTCTGTATGCATTGAGTTGTGTTAAACTTGTTTGTTTTGAAATCTGCAATCATTTAACTCATTCAATTGCTCAGCAATAAAATTGCATTTAATATCCATTGTGTTCCCTTTTAAGTTCGATTTAGCTACTTTGGTTGAGTAGGTTTCCTCTAGGTTTAATTTCTTAGTTTCCATGTTTAGTTGAAATTCTTTTCCCTTGTTTTTTTTTCTTCTTGTGCTTCCATTTCTGAATTACGAACAAACCCAAACCCAATTACTTATTTGAAGCCCAAAAACACAAACGACACATAAACCAAGTTAGAATCACACAACGTCAACTAGCCCCGAGAAAAATACGACCTGTGGCCCCTTTACTACATTTTCATATTTTGGATTGCAAAAAGGGTTTCCAGTATCTTTTTATAAATATTAAATTCTGACGGATCCACATTTCGTGACAATTTAATCCAGTATTTCGGGTCTGTCACATATCACTCAGTAAATCAAGTATCAGGGATCAAATGTAGAGAATCGGATACGATCAGACGCGATCAGAGCGTCTGACAGTGCAATTTGAATTAAAGTGATCGGTCACCAGACCGATCCAGGGCTTGTGGGTCGGTCACCAGACCGATCTACTGTAACGCCCCAAAATTTCCATTTTTAGTTCTTAAAGTCCTTAGAATTATTTAAAAATAGTTTAGAAATATTCTAGATATTTTTAGGAATTTTTAGAATATTTTTATGGAATTTTCCGAGTCCGTTTAGTATTTTTGGAAAAAGAAAAGAAAAAAAAAAGGAGAAAAAAAAAAACCACTTACGGGCAGCCGGTGGTTCGAACCCGCGACCAGCACTGACAAGGCAAGCGCGCGACCAGCCAGGCTAGGGGTATCAAGCACAACAAGGGACGGAGAGAAGGGTATTTACGGTATAGTTAGGTTGATCCGACCCTTAAGTATAAATAGCTAATTAAAGAGAGAAGTTTTATTTCTCTCCTCTCCAAACCCTCACGCTGACCTCCTCTCCTCTCTTGGGGCGACGCCGACCAACACCAAGCTCTAGAGGGCCGGCTAAGACTCTCCTCCAAGAGATAATCCTATATTCGGGATCCCCACGACGAGAGGAACGCGTAGGCGTGAAGAATTCTCCGAGATCTCAAGTTTCTCCCGAGCTCTAGACGTCAATCTTGGTTGTAAGTCCAAGATATCAATGTAAGTACTGCTCACCTGCAGTAAGAGGCGGTTTTTCCGCGAGAATTTCCTTTAACAGTTTTAAAAAGAGATATTTACTTCTTGTTCAGATTTTTGCATGTGATCTTAGTTTATTATATGCTTATATATTTTATTGAGTGCCCTATATGAGGTTAGGGTCCAAGAAAAGCCATGAGAAAAGAAAAGAGAAGATAAAGATAAGAAAAGAAAAGGCCAAGGCCTTAAGAAATCCCCAAAAGTCAAGACTTAAGGATTTTAGCACGCAAGGTGCTTCAGAAAATGCCAAGGCATTTACAGATAAGAAAGAAAAGAAAGAAAAGCTATTTTATTTTCTAAGGCCAGTACCCGGCGTCCAAGGGCGTCGTTAAAGAAATCCAGGTGTCCAATTCCAAGGTCTTGGCCCTGGTAGACCAAGGTCTGCTCTATTAGGATTGGTGGCTCGCTACCCCAACCTTTTAGGGAACGCGCATCAGATGGTACTTACGTCTTCAGTGGATCCAAGTGATTATTATTTTCAAGTATATGCTTTAGCAAAGTTTTCTAAAGTTTAAGAAAGTTTTCAAAAGTTAAAGAATAGCTAAAGTTTCAAGTTGAGCCAAGAAAAGTAAATTGAGATTTATTATTGCTTGAGTATGCATGTTTTGAGCTATACATGTTCTTAGTTTCCTTTCAAGCATATTAGTATCTCATATGATTTTCATATTGTTCTAGAAGCATGTTTGCACATTCGAGATTGTGTGAGCTAGATAGTACTTACTAAGCTTTTGCTTATAGATGCATTTCCTCTTATTGCAGATAAAGGTAAAGGCAAGCAATTCTGAAGGAAGACGACGAGGCGGTGCTGAGTAGAGTGTGTGTGGTGGCTGATTATGGAGAGATCCTTGAGACGAGACATTTTAGTTATTTGAATTGCAATGTTTAAGTTTATTCAAATTTCAAGTTCTTGCTTTATGGAGATTATGGAGTATTTGAGTTTTGGATAGTTTTATATGCTAAATTTCTTAGAGTAAAGATTCCATGTCATTTCCTTTAGCATATATATCCCCATGATTGCATTGGATGAGTAAAAGTGTGTGTAGTTAGAAATATTGATACTTTGTTAGAGAAAAAGGTGTTTGTGCCAAGATAGTATCAATTTTCCTTTTGAATCGAGTTTTATTGCTTAAAAATGTTTAGAAAAGTTGCAATCACATTTCATAATGCTTTAGCAAGGTCGTAGAACATGTATTGGGTGTTATAAATTCATAGAAGTCAAGATTGGTACAAACTCTATTGTTAAAGTTTATATAAACTTGTTTAGTTTATTTTCTTCCACAAAAGTCCTAAATTCAAGTTTATGGATTCGTTTGATTGGCTAAATTGTTTAGGAAACTGATATAGAGTATAGAAATGATGTCGTAGTTGATATGGCTCGAAATTGAAGGAATGGTGGACTTGGAAAGCAAGGGCCGAAACCTGTAAAACTGATTACAGGCGTACCAGTCGACTGCCACGTCACCAGTCGACTGGTACAGGCAGTTTAAGAAGGGTAAGGCTGTTTTCAACAGGTATTAGCTATGGGATTTGAGAAGAAAGTATGGCATGGTATTATTATACATGATTGCTTAAGTTAGAATATAATTGTTAGCAGAATTTAAAAGAAAAAAAAACAAGATTTCCGCAATTTTCTTTAGTCATGTATAAAAGTTGAGAAGTAGAGAAAAGTAACGATCCGTCTAAAGACAGTAAGAAGGCGGGTCGCTACAGTTGGTATCAGAGCAGTTCCCATTCTCCAGCATCACACACACATCAGCATCAACCTTGCCGTTTTCAAGTAAGAAAGCTTTAAGTTTCAGTTTTTCTATTGCTCCTTTACTTAATTGCAGTATAGAGAAATGCTTAAGTACTTACTCATATGTGCATAGAACAAGGAAGCATGTTTAATACCTTAGTATCACGGAATCATGTTTAATCCCTAGAATGGATATTAGAGAAATGCTTAAGTACTTACTTGAGTTGCCCAAAAGTAAGTTTTGGGATTATGGCACGCAAGGTGCTTGATAAAAGTTTTGAGTAAGACCGAGGTCTTACTAAGCCCTAGAACGAGTTCTAGGACTAAGAAATGAGATAAGAATCAAGACCAAGGTCTTGTTATATCCTAAAGCAAGTTTGGGAACATGACCATTAAGTGTTAAGTTATACATTTGAGGACGTCCTAGAAATGCCCAAAACGAGGAGCAAGCTCCTAGAGGGCAAGAGGCAACGGAGTCAGTACCCCCACCAAATCTCTTAGACGTGGTGGCTCAGTTACAGAGACAGTTAGCAGAACAACAGCAAATTATTGCCACTAGGATGGCTAACTAGCAGGTCGTTATTATTACCTCGCCGGTGGCGAATGTAGTGGCACCAGTTGTGATCGAAGACCCATCG
This sequence comes from Boesenbergia rotunda, assembly GCA_024364735.1. NCBI lineage: Eukaryota > Viridiplantae > Streptophyta > Magnoliopsida > Zingiberales > Zingiberaceae > Boesenbergia > Boesenbergia rotunda. The sequence continues at coordinate 11,885 of JAGFNQ010001547.1, forward strand.
ATTACATCTGTAGTCCGGCAAGGGGGGTAAGGCAAGAAGCGTACCTCATTCAGTAGAAGAAACTGAAGCCAGGGAACTTCCCAGGCACAAGCAAACCATGGGATGCTTAAGCATGGTTCAAAACGTTGGAAAGAATAGTAGGGCTACTGGACTGGCATGAGGTAGAGAAGATAAAGTATGCATCTTTCTGCCTTACGGGAGATGCTAGAATATAGTGGAAGAGAGTCAAGGCCAAGAGAAATGTCAGCCAGATGACATGGGCCGACTTCGAGACTGAGTTCTTCGAAGAATACTTTCACATGCAAGTAACCAACAAGAATTATGATGAATTCACGGAGTTCAGACAAGGAGAACTATCCGTGGATGAAGCAGTGAAGATGTTTAAGCGGTTAGCTCATCTGTGCCCAGAGCTAGTTAGCACGGAAAAAGAGATAGTTAGGCTAATGCTCAAGATGTTAAGGCCTGAGATAGCGTTAAAGGGGGCTAGCGGTGTTAAGAGGCTGCAAACCTCCGAAGAACTAATAAGTAGTGCTTTGATCACTGAGCACTACTTACACAGTATAAAGGCCACTAGAAAGGTTGAACGATGAAGTTCTTAACAACCTTACCGTCAGGGGAAGTGATGGCCTCTACTGAGAGGCTAAGGGCAGTATCAATCTAGATTTCCAACCGAGAGCTCTACAGTGACTTGGTAGTCCTTGAAATGAAGGATTACGATGTCATTTTAGGAATGGACTTCTTGAGCAAGTATAATGCTTCTATAGACTGCCACAAGAGAAAAGTCAAGTTCACACCGGAAGCAGAACCTTCATTTGAGTTTATTGGAGACCCAAGGAGAAAGATAAATAGGTTCCTATCTACCTTACAAGCTCAGAGAATGTTAGAGAAGGGGTGCTCTGGTTTTCTAGCTCATATAGTGGATGCAAGTCAAGGAGAAGGATTGAAGAGAGAAGAAGTGAGGGTAGTCTGTGACTATCCTGAGGTGTTTCCTGAAGAGTTACCAGGACTCCCTCCCAATCGGGAAATTGAGTTGGCCCCAGGAACCAACCCAATTTCGAAGGCACCTTATCGCATGGCACCAGTAGAACTGAAAGAATTACAAGAACAATTGCAAGAGCTGCTTGACAAGGGTTTCATCCGCCCTAGTCATTCACCTTGGGGAGCTCCTGTACTGTTGGTCAAGAAGAAAGATGGATCTATGCGAATGTGCATAGATTATCGAGCTTTGAATAAGGTAACCATCAAGAACAGATATCCTTTGCCAAGGATAGATGATTTATTTGATCAGCTGAAGGGAGCCACAGTGTTCTCCAAGATAGATCTGCGATCAGGTTACCATCAGCTCAGAGTGAAGGAGAGTGATGTGCCAAGGACTGCTTTCAGTACAAGATATGGGCACTATGAGTTTGTGGTCATGCCCTTTGGAGTGACAAACGCCCCTGCGACGTTTATGGATCTAATGAATAGAGTGTTCAAGGATTTTCTAGACAAGTTCGTCATTGCCTTCATTGATGATATCCTAGTGTATTCAAAGACTCGGAAAGAACATGAAGAACACCTGAAGATAGTGTTGCAAACCTTACACCAGAAGGAGTTGTACGCCAAATTCTCAAAGTGTGAGTTTTGGCTTGATCAGGTGGCCTTCCTAGGCCACATTGTATCCAAAGAAGGCATTCAAGTTGATCCAGCCAAGATAGAAACAGTCAGCAACTGGTGTAGACCCAAGAATGCCAGTGAAATCAGAAGTTTCTTAGGCCTGGCGGGATATTACAGAAAATTTGTGGAGAACTTTTCCAGAATAGCCTCTCCACTCACAGCCTTGACCAGAAAGAACAAGAAGTTTGAATGGTCAGATAAATGCGAGCACAGTTTTCTAGAACTGAAGCGGAGACTGACCAGTGCTCCCATCCTGACTGTTCCAGAGAGTGACAAGACCTTTGACCTCTACAGTGATGCATCCAAGATGGGCCTTGGAGCTGTCCTCATGCAAGAAGGAAAAGTAATAGCATATGCCTCCAGACAGCTCAAGGACTATGAGAAGAATTACCCCACTCATGACCTTGAGCTAGCAGCTGTGGTTTTTGCACTGAAGCTCTGGAGACACTACCTATATGGAGTGCAGTGCAGAATCTTCACAGACCATCAGAGTTTGAAGTACTTCTTCACTCAGAAGGAGCTGAATATGAGGCAGCGCAGGTGGCTAGAGTTGGTCAAGGATTATGACTGTGAAATCCTCTTACCACCCAGGTAAAGCTAATAAAATGGCAGATGCACTGAGCAGAAAATCCTGTGCAGCACTGATGTCCCTATCATCACTGTCTCCACCACTTCAGAAAGAAATAAAGGATTTTGGAGTCGAGGTAATAATTGGGCAACTTTCTGCATTGACTTTAGAGTCAACCCTGCTTGTGGATATACAAAGAGAGCAAAGTCAAGATCCAGAGATCCAGAAGATCAAGCAGGAGATCCAAGAGGCAGAAAATTCAGAGTTTCGAGTATCAGATAGTGGCATCCTCTATCTTGGAGACCGCCTTTGCGTCCCCGATGATGAGGAACTAAGAAAGAATATTTTAGAAGAAGCCCACAGTACCCCGTACTCTATGCATCCTGGTTCTACCAAGATGTACCAAGATTTAAAGCAAAGGTTCTGGTGGTCTGGACTCAAGCGAGACGTGGCCAGATATATCAGTACCTGCTTGACCTGCCAGAGAGTCAAAGCAGAGCACCAGAGACCAGGAGGAGTTCTACAGCCACTTCCCATTCCAGAGTGGAAATGGGAAGAAATATCCATGGACTTTATCACAGGTCTTCCAAGAACCACCCATGGACACGATGCAATTTGGGTGATAGTGGACAGATTGACCAAGTCTGCCCACTTCCTAGCCATCAAGTTATCGCATTCGGTAGAGCAGTTAGCACAGCTGTACGTGAAAGAAGTAATCAGGCTTCACGGAGTTCCGAAGTCGATCGTTTCTGACAGAGATGGGCGGTTCATCTCCCAAATTCCCTGATCGGTCACCAGACCTATCCAGGGACTCAAACCTAGCCCTCCAAGCTAGGGTTTCATCCAACCTAGCCCTCCAAGCTAGGACTTTTTCACCTAACCCTCCAAGTTAGGAATTTTTACCTAACCCTCCATGTTAGGACTTTTCACCTAGTCCTCCAAGCTAGGACTTTTCACCCAACTCTTCCGAATTAGGACTTTTCCAAACCTAGCCCTCGAAGCTAGGACCTGACCCTCCAAGCCAGGACTTTTTCACCTAACCCTCCAAGTTGGGACTTTTTTGTTAGTGATATGAGAGAAGTGTCCTAAGGCAATCGCCTTATGATTGCAAATATTTATTTTAATAAATGATAATTCACTATTTGAGTGTACATGTTTGTATTTGATTGGGATCTTAAACTCATATACTGAATGTCCGCCGTACAATTCACAGCATAAGAGAATTTGTGATGGGATCACAACTAGTGATTATCTCTAAATGTGCAAATGTGAATTGTTGGAAATATCCCTAGTCGATGAATTGATAAATACGAACATTATCAATTCTGTTGAGACTAGCATGGGTTATTCTCTATTCAGCTGATTCTCACTGGCTGGTGACATTGGGATGTCCGGAGATAAACATGGATGCTAGTTAAGGGAACTAGTTCATTGGAGTGACTAGCTGTAAGACTTCATATGGGAATCTATATGTAGATATGTCAATGAAGATCTTACTGCGGCTTAAGTGCGATGTTCCTTTGACTTGCGGTGTTCAAGTCATCTTGGTCATGGAGACTTATACTTTGACATCTTAAGCAAGCATCTCCAAGGAGGTGTGGACCCAGGATGATCGGGTATAAGCCGAAGTGCTCGAAGATGTTTGAACAACCTACAAAGGATTCACCACTCCTTGCGAGGAGATGTATACCCAGGCCTATCGTCGGATTGTTACTCAAAGCCTCTGGCCAGAGCATATCATGTTAAGAGTGCGAGTCTCTTAAATACATGAGAGTAATTAGAAATCCAAAGGACGAGAAAGACACTACTTGGGCTAGGTGTGACGTAGTCAGCCTAGTGGGGACTGACACCATTGACCGTGTCCTGAACCAAGTGGGTATAAGGTGGTGAAGGGAATGAGGCACGATTCATTAGAGCAGCTGAAGGGTTTCAGAATAATTTCTTCTGAGGTCAAACCCATGATCTTTCGATTAATTGGGGATCATGATGTACTACTAGGTGCCACTCATGATCGTTCTATAATTAATGGGTTAATTATAGACGGCCAACATAAATTGAAAGCCTATTTAGTCACACGCACTACGAGTAATCCGAGGGATTTAAAATGAGTTGAAAATTAGATTTTCCGATCAAGAGAAATAAGTCGAATCTGAGTTAGTCAGAGGCGCAATGGAAGCTAAAAATGGCTAAGTCTTTTGAAGGCTTTTTGGGCGAATTAAATGAGTTTAATTCGCGGCGGTTCGGGTTGGTTTTGGCCGACTAAAGAGGGTGTTAACCCCTCTTTGGTGGCCGGCCAATAAATGGGAGATAAACCAATTTATTTGGTTTAATTAATAAAATAAATCTAGTGCGATTTATTTTATAAATTATGGATAAATAAATTTGTATAAAGAAATTTATATAAATAAATTTGTAGAAATTTATTCTTTTATGGAAGATTAAAATAATCCATGAATTAGTTTATTTTAATTTTATAAAATCAATTATGAATTGATTTTTCCATAATAAGAAAGTTTATAAATTTCTTATAAAATTTATTCCATAATTTAAAAGGAAACAGAATTTGTTTTATTATAAATTAGTTATAGTAAAGACTCGGTTTAAACGGAATAATTAATAAGAAAATTTATAGGATAAATTTCTTATAACTAATTCCGTTAAATCCGTTAATTCTGTTTAGAGGGAGACTTAGCAAAGGAGTTGCTATTATATAAAGGAACCAAAGGCTAGCCCTTATTGCTAACTAATAGAGTAATTGTTATTAGCTCTCTCGTCTCTCTCTCCCTCTCGTTTTGTTGGTGCGGCGCCGAACTGCATACGCTGTTCCTTCTCCTTGAATTAATTGCCTTAGCAATTAATTTCTTCTCCACTTAATCTCCTGCTTCGCTGGAGAAGACACGCATGGAGCACCACCCTTTTATGCTTCGAATGGAGAAGACACGCACCACCTGGTGCTGCCTTCAGCGGTGGAGAAAGAACAGCTTGCCACCCACTTCTGTGGAGGAGGATTAATCAAGTTGGATTAATCCAATCGGGAGAAAAGCCATGCACTTTGGCTCACGGTGGCAGCTTGGAGAAAAGCCACGGCAGCAACCGGGAGAGAAGCCATGCACTTTGGCTCACGGTGGCAGCTTGGAGAAAAGCCACGGCAGCAACTTGGAGAGAAAGCCATGCACAAGCTGCTCGGCATCTTTGGCTCATGACGGCAGTGAGAAGGTGGCTCACACCATCTTCTCCAAGATTCCAAGGTGGTAGTGAGAAGGTGGCTCACGCCAACCAAGAAGAAGAAGAAGCGGATAGCGACTCCTCTCTTCCCGGAATTCGATTCCGTTACTTCGTTGGTTAGTTTCCTAACTCCTCTCTTGATCTTCTTAGTTGTGCCTTCCGAGAATCTAGTAGTTCTCGTCGGCACAAAACTCGTGACTTTGCGAAGTCATCCCGAAGAGAACTCGGCGTGGACGCGAATAGAGGCGGAGCTTCCAAGGGACGCTACGGTTGGATCTCGTCCCTTACTTCGAGTTACGAGAGGTATAATGTAAATTTGTTTACTTTTCCGCAAAGTTTTATTTTATGATTATGTCAACACAATATAAGTTTGCATGCTAGATACGAAGTTAAAATAATTTAGGAAATTATTTTATGCAAACTCTTCCGCTGCACGAAAAATTTTGAATTTTACGAACTCGTATCCTTGTCGACATGCACCCGGTCCCAACAGTGGTATCAGAGCCGGTTAGTGTTCGACATTATCATATAATTGTTTTGCGGAACACTTTGTCATGATCTCAATTTCGGAAAAAATTTTCAATTATGGAAACTTTCAAATTATAATAGATTTTAGATTTAGAAATTTCAAAGTTTGGAAATCTTCATGAAATTTCGCAAACGTTTGGAATTTTCTAGTTTCTAAAATTTTATGATAATTGTGAAAACTTCCCATCTTTGGAAACTTTCCAAATTTTGGAAAATTTTCTATTTTAGAAATTTTCCAATTTTTGGAAATATGTAAGTTTTCTTTTTACCAGAAACTTACAATTATTCTGAAAAATTATTTTTGAAATCTCACAATTTTGGGCACTTTCTTTTGAGAAAGTCTAGACAAATTCATGGACAGTTAATTGACAATTAAATTTGAATTCGTTTTTAAATTGACAACAAAATTCTTTATTTTGGATTGAGCCTCGGGGAGCCGTCCAATTTAAAGTTAATTGTTGTAATTTAATTTCCCAATTTTAATTGAAATTGTCATGTTTGATTTGGATTGAGCCTCGCGGAGCCGTCCAATTAGATTTACAACACATTACTTTTCTTTGGGTATCTGAGCCTCGGGGAGCCACCCTTAGAAAACAATTTGTTGTAATTAATTAAATTCATGAATAAAATATGTTGAAGCGGTGATGCTCTTACATATTGTTGTCTCCAAAATTAATTAGGAAAATGGTTTCCTATAGAGTATTCTTAAATAAGATTTTCATGAAAATAATATGTAGTTGAATTAAGGGATTTGTCTCTTAATTTAATAAGATTTGATTTAGAGAAATCAAAGTCTTGAACATATTATTTCCGAAATTAATTATGACAATTTAGGAAATTGTTTCCCAAAACAATTCCTTTAATAAAGTATGAAATTATAATTAGGAAATCCGGTTCCTAATTTAATTCATGAGACTTGATAAATTAAGTCACATACATACTTTATTAAGGAAAACGTCAGTCATGACATAATTATATGTCATGAATGTGCTTAGAAAAGAATGAGACCCAAACACCCCTTACAAAATATTAAGGCTAACACCTTCCATTAATATGGTTAGAACCGGAGTTTTGTTTCTCGCTTGGGTTGATGGACACATCCATGCCCGACTTGAACCTCAACATGTTCAAACCATGGAATTAGTTTATGAATAATATAGTTGGAGTCAGAGGTCAATCCTTAGTTTTGGTTGTTGGACACATCCAAGCCTGACTAAACGGTTGAATGAGCTCCAACCATATTAAAACTATTTCTTGATTAATGGGTCAGCCTTAAGCTTGGAGCATCGATTTGTTGTGCCACAGCCAAGGTCGATGTGAAGAGAGGTGCAGTTAGGTGCTATGTATATTGATACATACTTGTTAATGAGTTAACAACCTAATGATTTATGCAAACATTCAATTAGTTGATAGCATAAGGTGATAGTTACATATATGTGATGTGTAATCGGTTTAATTACCTACCTTCATAGCTAAGAAAAACTTGATGGTCACAGCCATGGTGGATCTTATCTATGGTTGGATATCAACCTATTTGGAGATGTTCCTACGATCTCCCGAATTGATAATAAGGGTGATTCAATTCGAAAAATAAATAGGATTTAATTTATGAATGTTGATACATTCTTTAATCAATCTTCACACATAATCTCAATTTGTATTTCTAAGATAATCACTCGATCATGTCTTCTCACATAAACTTGCGTTCCATTTTGGACACCAATAAACTGACTGGGCCGAACTTCATGGACTGGCTTAGAAACCTGAGGATAGTCCTTAAGGCAGAAAAGCCTGCTTGTGTCCTTGAAGATCAACTTCCCAAACGTCCTTTTGAAAATGCAACTCCAGACCAGTTTCCTGAGTTGCTCAACCTGCTGAAGACTGTAGAGCCTTCTGTAAAGCAGGATCAGAAGACGATACTGTTAGTTGGTTCCTCGAAGAAAGGTTCTAAGAGGAAGGCCAAAGAACAAGAATAAGGGAAAGAAGAAAAAGGCAAAATGACCAAATTACCCTTTTCCAGAAAAGGTAATCCAGTGGGAGAGTTGCTTGGTCTAATACATACCGATGTATGCGGACCAATATCAACTCAAGCACAAGGAGGCTATAACTACTTCATCACCTTTATCGATGATCACTCACGATTCGATTATGTGTTCTTGATGAAACACAAATCTGAAGCTTTTGATAAATTCAAAGAATTCAGAAATGAAGTAGAGAAACAACTTGGCAAAAGTATTAAAATACTTCGATCCGATCGGGGTGGAGAATACTTAAGTCAAGAGTTTCAAGATTATCTTAGGGACAATGGGATATTATCCCAATGGACTCCGCCATATACACCACAGCATAATGGTGTATCTGAGAGGCGCAACCGAACCTTGATGGACATGGTTAGGTCGATGATGAATCATGCAACTCTTCCAAAATCCTTTTGGGGCTATGCACTTAAGACAACTGTTTACTTGCTAAACAGAGTCCCGACCAAGGTAGTCTCTACTACTCCATATGAGATTTGGAATAGTAAGAAACCTCACTTAACTCACTTTAAGATATGGGGTTGTCCTGCTTATGTGAAGCGGGTTGTATCAGACAAATTGGATGCTAAGTCTGATAAATGTCTATTTATTGGATACCCTAAGGAAACGAAGGGTTACCAATTCTATCATCCCTTGGAACAAAAGGTGTTTGTTTCAAGGCATGCTGTATTTCTGCAAAAATAATTTCTTTTACAAGAAAACAGTGGGAGTGGCATTGAGCTTGATGAAGTTCAAGAAACTCCAATAGACATTACAGAGACACCTAGTCTAGACCCACAACCGAGAACTCATAGTGATGAGCTATCAGTTGAACCTAAAACTACACCACCTCTTCGTAGGTCTGATAGGACACGCAACATTCCAGAGAGATACGGATTTCTCGTAAGTGAATCGAACGACGTGTTGCTCATTGGTGATGACGAACCTATCAGTTATGAAGAAGTTCTGAAAAGTTCAGAAAGGGACAAATGGCTTGAGGCCATGAAGTCGGAAATGGATTTCATGTACGAAAATCAAGTATGGGACTTGGTTAACCCACCTGAAGGGATTAAGCCCATAGGGTGCAAGTGGGTTTTCAAGAAGAAAACCGACATGGAAGCTAATGTTGTTACCTTTAAGGCTAGATTAGTGGCAAAAGGATATCGTCAGAAACAAGGAATTGATTATGACGAAACCTATTCGCCAGTAGCTATGCTTAAATCCATTCGGATGCTCCTAGCCATAGCAGCTCATTATGATTATGAGATATGACAAATGGATGTGAAAACAGCTTTCCTTAATGGAAACATGCTTGAGGATGTATACATGATACAACCTGAAGGTTTCACATCGGTTGATAGAACCAAAGTATGCAAGCTTCGACGATCCATAGATGGACTGAAGCAAGCATCTAGGAGCTGGAACATCCGTTTTGATGAGATAATCAAAGAGTTTGATTTCTCACAAAATCCTGACGAACCTTGTGTGTACAAGAAGGTTAGTGGGAGTGCAGTCGTATTCCTAGTATTATATGTCGATGACATATTGCTTATAGGAAACGATGTATCAGTTTTACAGACAGTTAAAATTTGGTTGTCCAAAACTTTCTCCATGAAAGACCTGGGAGAAGCAACCTATATCCTTGGGATTAGAATCTATAGAGATAGATCAAAACGGTTGCTTGGTCTTTCGCAGTCTACATATATAGACCGAATGCTAAAAAGGTTTAGCATGTCGGAATCCAAGAAAGGTTACCTTCCCATCAGGCATGTGATCAACCTTTCGAAGTCTATGTGTCCGCACATAGAAAACGAGAGGATTTGCATGAATAAGATTCCCTATGCATCCGCAATAGGATCTATCATGTATGCTATGTTATGTACATGGCCCGATGTATCATATGCTTTGAGTGTCACAAGCAGATACCAGTCGGATCCAGGAATGGATCATTGGGCGGCTGTCAAGACAATCCTTAAGCACTTAAGAAGAACTAAGGATATGTTCCTAATATATGGAGAAGGAGATATGGTAATACGTGGGTATACAGATGCCAGTTTCCAGACAGATAAGGATGACTCCAAATCACAGTCTGGATACGTATTTACTTTGAATGGAGGCGCAGTAAGTTGGAAAAGTTCCAAACAAGACACCGTAGTGGATTCTACCACGGAAGCGGAGTATATCGCAGCTTCGGAAGCAGCAAAGGAAGCAGTTTGGATCAAGAAGTTTGTCTCAGAACTTGGTGTGGTTCCAACCATTGATGAAGCAGTGCCGGTTTACTGCGACAACAATGGAGCTATTGCACAAGCGAAGGAACCAAGGTCTCATCAACGATCCAAACACGTGCTTCGACGCTATCATCTGATCAGAGAGATTATAAGTAGGAATGACATACAAATTGAGAGAGTTCCCACTGAAAGGAATATAGCGGATCCTTTAACTAAAGCCTTGCCTCAAAGCAAGTTTGAGGGTTATGTTAGAGCCTGTGGTATTGGATACCATAGCGATTGGCATTAGGCCAAGTGGGAGTTTGTTAGTGATATGAGAGAAGTGTCCTAAGGCAATCGCCTTATGATTGCAAATATTTATTTTAATAAATGATAATTCACTATTTGAGTATACATGTTTGTATTTGATTGGGATCTTAAACTCATATACTGAATGTCCGCCGTACAATTCACAGCATAAGAGAATTTGTGATGGGATCACAACTAGTGATTATCTCTAAATGTGCAAATGTGAATTGTTGGAAATATCCCTAGTCGATGAATTGATAAATACGGACATTATCAATTCTGTTGAGACTAGCATGAGTTATTCTCTATTCAGCTGATTCTCACTGGCTGGTGACATTGGGATGTCCGGAGATAAACATGGATGCTAGTTAAGGGAACTAGTTCATTGGAGTGACTAGCTGTAAGACTTCATATGGGAATCTACATATAGATATGTCAATGAAGATCTTACTGCGGCTTAAGTGCGATGTTCCTTTGACTTGCGGTGTTCAAGTCATCTTGGTCATGGAGACTTATACTTTGACATCTTAAGCAAGCATCTCTAAGGAGGTGTGGACCCAGGATGATCGGGTATAAGCCGAAGTGCTCGAAGATGTTTGAACAACCTACAAAGGATTCACCACTCCTTGCGAGGAGATGTATACCCAGGCCTATCGTCGGATTGTTACTCAAAGCCTCTGGCCAGAGCATATCATGTTAAGAGTGCGAGTCTCTTAAATACATGAGAGTAATTAGAAATCCAAAGGACGAGAAAGACACTACTTGGGCTAGGTGTGACGTAGTCAGCCTAGTGGGGACTGACACCATTGACCGTGTCCTGAACCAAGTGGGTATAAGGTGGTGAAGGGAATAAGGCACGATTCATTAGAGTAGCTGAAGGGTTTCAGAATAATTTCTTCTGAGGTCAAACCGTTGATCATTCGATTAATTGGGGATCATGATGTACTACTAGGTGCCACTCATGATCGTTCTATAATTAAAGGGTTAATTATAGACGACCAACATAAATCGAAAGCCTATTTAGTCACACGCACTACGAGTAATCCGAGGGATTTAAAACGAGTTGAAAATTGGATTTTTCGATCAAGAGAAATAAGTCGAATCTGAGTTAGTCAGAGGCGCAATGGAAGCTAAAAATGGCTAAGTCTTTTGAAGGCTTTTTGGGCGAATTAAATGAGTTTAATTCGTGGCGTTTCGGGTTGGTTTTGGCCGACCAATGAGGGTGTTAACCCCTCTTTGGTGGCCGGCCAATAAATGGGAGATAAACCAATTTATTTGGTTTAATTAATAAAATAAATCTAGTGCGATTTATTTTATAAAGTATGGATAAATAAATTTGTATAAAGAAATTTATATAAATAAATTTGTAAAAATTTATTCTTTTATGGAAGATTAAAATAATCCATGAATTGGTTTATTTTAATTTTATAAAATCAATTATGAATTGATTTTTCCATAATAAGAAAGTTTATAAATTTCTTATAAAATTTATTCCATAATTTAAAAGGAAACAGAATTTGTTTTATTATAAATTAGTTATAGTAAAGACTCGGTTTAAATGGAATAATTAATAAGAAAATTTATAGGATAAATTTCTTATAACTAATTCCGTTAAATTCGTTAATTCTGTTTAGAGGGAGACTTAGCAAAAGAGTTGCTATTATATAAAGGAACCAAAGGCTAGCCCTTATTGCTAACTAATAGAGTAATTGTTATTAGCTCTCTCGTCTCTCTCTCTCCCTCTCGTTTTGATGGTGCGGCGCCGAACTGCATACGCTGTTCCTTCTCCTTGAATTAATTGCCTTAGCAATTAATTTCTTCTCCACTTAATCTCCTGCTTCGCTAGAGAAGACACGCATGGAGCACCACCCTTTTATGCTTCGGATGGAGAAGACACGCACCACCTGGTGCTGCCTTCAGCGGTGGAGAAAGAATAGCTTGCCACCCACTTCTGTGGAGGAGGATTAATCAAGTTGGATTAATCCAATCGGGAGAAAAGCCATGCACTTTGGCTCACGGTGGCAGCTTGGAGAAAAGCCACGGCAGCAACCGGGAGAGAAGCCATGCACTTTGGCTCACGGTGGCAGCTTGGAGAAAAGCCACGGTAGCAACTTGGAGAGAAAGCCATGCACAAGCTGCTCGGCATCTTTGGCTCATGACGGCAGCGAGAAGGTGGCTCACACCATCTTCTCCAAGATTCCAAGGTGGTAGTGAGAAGGTGGCTCACGCCAACCAAGAAGAAGAAGAAGCGGATAGCGACTCCTCTCTTCCCGGAATTCGATTCCGTTACTTCGTTGGTTAGTTTCCTAACTCCTCTCTTGATCTTCTTAGTTGTGCCTTCCGAGAATCTAGTAGTTCTCGTCGGCACAAAACTCGTGACTTTGCGAAGTCATCCCGAAGAGAACTCGGCGTGGACGCGAATAGAGGCGGAGCTTCCAAGGGATGCTACGGTTGGATCTCGTCCCTTACTTCGAGTTACGAGAGGTATAATGTAAATTTGTTTACTTTTCCGCAAAGTTTTATTTTATGATTATGTCAACACAATGTAAGGTTGCATGCTAGATACGAAGTTAAAATAATTTAGGAAATTATTTTATGCAAACTCTTCCGCTGCACGAAAAATTTTGAATTTTACGAACTCGTATCCTTGTCGACATGCACCCGGTCCCAACATTTTTGATGGTGCAGACAGCACCCAAGTCGAACCTGTGTTTTGATAATGGCAAAAGGGTTAAAAAGTTAAGATATTATGTTGATCTAACATGTTCACTAAGAATACAGGAAAAGAAGACCTAGGTACACTGGGCATGAAGTCATGGTCGAGGACTGGGCACGAAGCCCTGGCAAGGAGCTGGGCACCGAAGACCTGCTCGGAAGGTGGACACGAAGACCTGCTCGAAAGGTGGGCACGAAAACCTGCTCGGAAGGTGGGCACGAAGACCTGGTCAGGTGCATCGGGCAAAAGTCCAACCGGAGGAGCCGGTTGGCAAAAGGTTAATTCTCCCGAGAGGAGTAGGTGTGGACGCGTTCCCGGTCGAGGGAACAGTAGGCGTCGGTTCGACCTAGGGTTCCATTTTGGAGACCCAAAGTTAGAACCAAGACAACTACGACTGTAAAATTCACTAACGTTCTTGCTTTATTATGTTTGGTACTAACCCTGGATGCAGACCAAAAGAACGAGTCTCTGCAGCTCAGAACGCCTTAAAGGAGTGAGGCAGCAGCTGGGTTGGGCGCCCGGGAGGTCCAGGGCGCCCTAAGTACAAGCCAAACATGAGTTTAGCAAAAGTATGCTTCGGAAGCTAACTGGGCGGGGCGCCCCCATGCTCCCGGGCGCCCCGGATGCTCAGGGCGTCCCGGGCTCAAGCTAACGAAGTGGATAAAACTTATGCAGCCGAGAAGCCAGCGGATCGAGTCAACCCGGGCGCCCCCACAGTTAACTCTTAGCCCTATTCGAGTGGGATAAGGGCTGACCGAGAGTTGCTCGGATCGGGTGACACGTGGGGGGCCGCCCCCAACGTTCAGGGCGTCCCGGGAGGCTATAAAAAGCCCCTCGACCCCAAGGCTTCAATCATCACTACTTCCAATGCCAATACGCTCTTCTACTCAAGCGCTCTGCTCCGGAAACCTCCCAACTCGAGATACAAGCGCCGACGATGTCCCTCTGATCCGAGATACATTCCACACCGGACGTCGGTAACAAAGAGCTGTCCTTTTAAGTTTACTGTATTGCAATTGCAATTTCTATTTGTAAACCGTTTTGTGCACATATAGTATTGCCCGTAGTAAACGGTCAACGACCGTGGGCCTTGGAATAGGAGCCGACCGCGACTCTGAACCAAGTAAAATCTTGGTGTTTGTGTGTTGTTTAGTTTTAATTTTTCCGCTGCATACTCTCTTTTTCAATCCGAAACAATTTACGATATTCACCCCCCTCTATCGTTATTCTCGATCCAACACTTTTCACCTAACCCTCCAAGTTAGGACTTTTCACCTAGCTTTCCAAGCTAGGAATTTTCACCCAACCCTTCCGAATTAGGACTTTTCAACACCTAGCCCTCCAAGCAAGGATTTTTTACACCTAACCCTCCAGGTTAGGATTTTCCAACACCTAGCCCTTCAAGCTAGGATTTTCCATACCATGCCTAATCCCCGATCAGGACTTAATCATAATCATAGTCATCAACCTAAACTAAAATCGGTGTCAACACCAAAACAACAATCAAGGTCAGACTGCATCAATAATGATGATTCAGGAACAATCAAGGCAACTCAAAGAACCCCTCCGACTTGCGTCCGATTGATGAGGATGGAGAACAAGTGTGATTCGATCGGAAATTGGCAAGAGCTGGCAAAACCTTCACCTAGCTCTTCTCAGCGACAAACTAATCAGGAAATTTCACGGAGACGCGAACCTGATGATTTGGAACTCAAACTAAGCTCGAATCCGTTGTGGTCGCGCGATCGGATGAAGAAACAAAGAAGAAGACGCGAAGAACGGGAAGAACATGAAGAACAGTGGCTGCGACACGCGACAACGCCGAATTCTGAGGGATATTTGATTAAATACTTAGCAATGGATGGCTGAGATCGTCCTGGCTTAATCCAACAGTCGGATGTTCTCTGATTGAACCCCAAACTCCCAGATCTCAATCTGAAGGTCAGATCAGCTGGGATCAATTAGATCTGCCCTAGTTGGCTCAGATCTCCTTGCCTTCCGAATGGACGACCCACAGTCTTCCAATGCTTGATCGTCTTGATCTGAGTCCGATTCTGGCTCAAACTTGACCCAACTTGACCTAGGTCCATGATCCTTCAACCTACAAAAGTCAGATTCAAATTAGATATCAAAACATCTCAAAATTGCAAAGATTTACAGTAAAACCCAAAATAGAATTAATTTATGGAACCTAGGGTTAATTCAAGATAAAGCATGTAAAATATGGATCAAACATGGATTTTAGAGCCTAAAATAATTAACAAAATAGTAGTTATCAACTCCCCACACTTAAACTTGGGCGTCTCGCACAAGCTACTAGTAAACTAATGATGGATCCCCCTAGATTATTCTCAATCATAATTAGAAGCAATTGAAAAGAAATTACCTAGGGTTGTCAATTCTCAAAAATCTAAGCTCAATGGACTAGTATCTTGTCCTTAAATCAACAACTTAGCATATTTCATCCTTCATGACTCTTTGAGATAAATCTAAATACATAAAGCATATCAAGGGAATATTTAGTGACTCTCTTCCAAAATCCTACATTTTTGGTGAAGTGGAGCTCACTCAAACACAACATATTTCTTGCACTACCATAAGCTTGCTTATTATCTACTCTCCACCATCATTCTTGACTTGAATCCACATCTACAAAAGCTTATTCAAACAAGTTAAAGAAATATGAAATGGTAGAAATAAAATGGAGAATGAGAAAATAGAGAAGTTAAGGATGTGGAAGACTTGGATGCTCAAGAAATGTTCCCTAATGCACTTTGCTCTCTTGTATATTCCTCTAATGAATTCAGAGTTGTGGTGGGTAGGTATCAACTAATTTGGATGAGGAACAATACTGAATTCAGGGTTCAGTTCTGTGCCAACTTCACTGATTGGTCTTGAGACCGATCAGTGTTCTGTTGATCGTTCTGGAAATCGATCTGTGCCTCTTCTGCTCGGACTGTATTGCCTCTGATCGGTCAGCCACTGCCTGATCGGACTGGGGACTGGACCTGACTGCTCCTGATCGGTCTGGAGACCGATCAGGTGATGATCAGTAGCTGAAAATACAGAATTGGTAGTTGATTTCTGCCGATACTTTTCATCTTTCAATCAATAGCCCATTCTTGCATTCAAATAGCTTCTCGTTCACAACTTCTACTTCAGAATTCTAACCCATCTCCTGATGTTTCATGTTTATTCTTCTTTTCTTTTTTCTTTTCTTCTTCTTTTTTTTCTGTTTTCTATTTTTTTTTCAGCTGCTTCCACAACAGCTTTTCTTCTCCTTTCTCTTTTTTTTCGTTCACTTCCTTGCAATGGCTAGCTGATGGATGAATTTTCAACTTCTCTCATGGTACACTACCCTCAATTATTCAATTGATCTCTTTCCACTCTTTTCCACTTAGCACAGAAATTTTTCTCTTCTTCATTTCTTTTTTTCCTCTTCTCTACTTGCAATGTGTCACTGGTCACTGATTTCAGCAAACTTTGTAGTGAGAGTAAGCCTTCATTTCCCTTAGACAATGCTTTATCAAACTTGAAATATAAAATAATACATAGGAATGTAGATGCTTCAATTGTTACCTTTCCTAGCCACTTCTTGCAACTCCTTCTTGATACAAAACTCAACTCGAATTGGCACCCTTCCTTCATTTGAATGAATTGCATCCTTGATACAAAATATTTCCAAAACACTAGCCACCTCCCCCACACTTAAGCTTTTGTCCGTCTCGGGCAAAGTAACATCAAGAACCATCCCAAACAACCAAGTCCATGGGAGAAATAGAGTTATGAGCAGAAAAAATAGGGAAAGGAAGAAGAATAAATCATGTATCAACAAGGATTATTGCAGAAACCGATACGAAAAGGGAAGACAAAGTGATTAACCTCTATAAATGTGGCCCAATCATAGAAATATGGTTTTGAAAGAACCTAAGCATGTTCTAAAGCACAATCACATGTGTGTATCACTAAAATTAGGTCAAATCCTCACTAGGTAGAAATAATTCATCTCAAGTCATCAATCTAGAATCCATAACCAAGTAGTACTCAAGCATCCAAGAATTCATCCATTAGCTCAAATCCTATGTTTTAACAACCAAATTTAATTTGCTTTCAAGAAACTCTAAAATGATATGGAGACAACCTAGAGGGATACATTTATTCCTACTCATTGAGATAAGGTGCCAAAAGAAATAACATGGTATCTACAATGACTATTTATTTATCCTACACTACCTAAGCATTTATTATCAACAACCCACTTCAAAAAGAAAGATTTACTTCTAGAAAACATGAAAATAATATATACAATGAAATTAAAGTGCAAGAAAAGTAAACTCCCCTTAAGTTAGGTAGATAGCGTCTTTGATGTCCAATTCATCCACCTCTAGCTCATTTAATTCTTCAAAGTACTTCTTGAGCCGGTGGCCATTGACTTTCCAAACAAAATTATTAGCTTCATCCTTGATTTCAATAACACCATAAGGGAAAATGTTAGTCACAACAAATGACCCTTCCCATCTCGATCTCAACTTACCCTTAATCAATTTGAGCCTTGACTTGTACAATAAAACCTTGTCGCCAATTTGGAAGTCTTTCATCAATATGTGCTTGTCATGAAAAATCTTAGTCTTTTCCTTGTAGATCCTTGAGTTCTCAAATGCTTCTAGTCTTATTTCCTCATGTTCTTGGAGTTGAAGCTTTCTTTCTCCCACCTTAGTAGCATCAAAGTTGCAAGCCTTCACCGCCCAATATGCCTTATGCTCTATATCCACGGGTAGATGGCAAGCTTTTCATATACTAGTCTGTAGGGAGACATTCCAATGGGGGTCTTGTATGTCATCCGATAGGCTTATAGTGCATCATCAAGCCTCTTGCTCCAATCTTTCCTATTAGGCACAACTATCTTTTCCAAAATTGATTTGATCTCTCTATTAGAAATTTCGGCCTGTCCATTTGTTTGGGGATGGTAGGAGGTAGAAACATTGTGCACAACCCCATACTTCCTAAGTAGAGCCTTCATGTGTTTGTTGGAAAAATGGGATCCTTGGTCACTTATTATAGCCCTTGGAATTCCAAACCTGCTGAAAATATGTGACCTGACAAAACTAACAACAACACAAAAATCATCAGTCCTGGAGGGAATGACCTCCACCCATTTAGAAACATAATCTACAACAAGCAAAATATACAAGTATCCACAGGATGCAGGATAAGGTCTCATAAAATCTATTTCCCATACATCAAAAATCTCACAGAAAAGTATAGTGTGTTGGGGCATCTCATTTCTAGCTACTATGTTCCCAGTTCTCTGACATCTATCACAATTCTTATAAAACAGATATGCATCATGAAATAGGGTCGGCCAATACAATCCACACTCTAACACCTTTCTAGCTGTTCTTTCGGGTCCAAAATGCCCCCCACAGGTTGATGAATGACAAAATATAAGGACAGAATGTTGGGACCGAGTGCATGTTGACATGGATGCGGGTTCGTAATTTTAAAATTAATTACGTGCAGCGGAAGGTTTAGCATAAATAATTTCTCAAATTATTTAACCACACATCTAACATGCAACTTTATCTTGTGTAGAATGATCATATATTTAAAATTTTACAGAAACGTAAACTAATTTACGTATTACCTCACGTAACTCGAAGGAAGGGACGAGATCCAACCGTAAGCATCCCTCGGAAGCTCCGCCTCTATTCGCGTCCACGCCGAGTATCATCGGGATGACTTCGCAAAGCCACGAGTTTCGTGTTCTCGAGAACTACTAGATTCTCCAAGAACGCGACAAGAAAACCAAGAGAGAAGTAATCACATCGGAATAACTCACTACCAAGGTTGGCCGTAATCACAATTCCGGCGAGAAGGAGGAAGATGACTTACGGCCAATCCCAAGGTGATAATGGCCGGAGAGGAAGATCATCCCAACAGAAGAACTTTGTCGCCTCGGTGCTTCTCTTGTGATCACAGCAAGAAGAAGGGAGAAGAGCCTTGTGGCCGACCAAGAGAAAGAAGGGAGGAGAGGGAGAGAGCCCAGGCAAGAATACTTCGATTAATTTTCAAGGCTTGCCTTGGGTCCTTTATATAGTGGCCTCTCAACTGCCAAGTCTCTTTTTTCTTATGGAATAAATTTTCTATGACTTATTCCATCATGCCAAGTTTTATCATTTTTTAATTCATGATAAAAATCCGACCAAGTCTCCATTTTTCTTATGGAATAAATTTTCTTATCATGGTAAATCAATCCATGATTGATTTTATAAAATAAAATAAACCAATCCATGGTTCATTTTAATTTCCATGAAAAATAAACCAAACCTTGGTTTATTATATAAAAATTTATATCATCCATAATTTTATAAAACAAACCACACAATTGGTTTATTTTATAAATTGAACCAAAAACTTGGTTCTCTCCCTTTGTTGTGGCCGGCCAAGCAAAGATAATGGAGACCCTCTTTGGCCGGCCCATCCAAGCCACGCCCCAATGAATTAAACTCATTTATTTCATCTATTAAGTCTTCAAAAGACTTAGCCATTTTACGCTTTCGATGTGTCTCTGATAAATTCAGATTCGACTTATCGTTTGGCTCAACCAAACCTAATCTCTCTTGATTGGAAAATCCAATTTTTGACTCGTTTTAAATCCCTCAGATTACTCGTAGTGCGTGTGACTAAATAGGCTTTCGATTTATATTGGCCGTCTATAATTAACCAATTATAGAACAATCATGAGTGGCACCTAGTAGTACATCATGATCCCCAATTAATCGAAAGATCAACGGTTGACCTCAGAAATAATTCTGAAACTCTTCAGCAGCTATAATGAATCGTTCCCCATTCCCTTCACCATCTTATACCCACTTGGTTCAGGACATGGTCTATGTGTGTCAGTCCCCACTAGGCTGACTACGTCACACCTAGCCCAAGTAACGTTTTCTCGTCCTACGGATTCTAATTACTCTCATGTATTTAAGAGATTCATACTCTGAACATGTCATGGTCTGGCTAGAGGCTTCGAGTAACAATCTGATGATAGACCTTGGGTATACATCTCCTCGCAAGGAGTGGTGAATCCGGCTGTTCAAACATCTTCGGGCACTTCGGCTTATACCCAATCATCCTGGGTCCACACCTCCTTGGAGATGCTTGCTTAGGATGTCAAAGTATAAGTCTCCATGACCAAGATGACTTGAACACCGCAAGTCAAAGGAACATCACACTTAAGCTACAGTAAGAACTTCATTGACATATCTATATGTAGACTACCATATGAAGTTTTACAGTCAATCACTCCAATGAACTAGTTCTCTTAACTAGCATTCATGTTTATCTCCGGACATCCCAATGTCACCAGCCAGTGAGAATCAGCTGATTAGAGAATAACCCATGCTAGTCTTAATAGAATTGATAGTGTCCGTATTTATCAATTAATCGACTAGGGACAATTTCAATACTTCACAATTGCACATGTAGTGATAATCACTAGTTGTGAATTCATCACAAATTCTCTCATCCTGTGAATTGTATTCCGGACATTCAGTAAATGAGTTTAAGATCTCAATCAAATACATAAACATGTATACTCAAATAGTGAATATTCATTTATTAAATAAATGATTACAATCATAAGGCGATTGCCTTAGGACACTTTTCTGATATCACTAACAAACT
Organism: Boesenbergia rotunda; assembly: GCA_024364735.1. Classification (NCBI taxonomy): domain Eukaryota; kingdom Viridiplantae; phylum Streptophyta; class Magnoliopsida; order Zingiberales; family Zingiberaceae; genus Boesenbergia; species Boesenbergia rotunda. Next base: position 32,792 of record JAGFNQ010001547.1, read on the forward strand.
CCCACTTGGCCTAATGCCAATCACTACGGTATCCAATCCCACAGGCTCTAACATGACCCTCAAACATGCTTTGAGGCAAGGCTTTAGTTAAAGGATCCGCTAAATTCCTTTCAGTGAGAATTTTCTCAATTTGTATATCATTCCTACTTATAATCTCTCTGATCAGATGATAGCAGCGAAGCACATGTTTGGATCGCTAATGAGACCTTGGTTCCTTCGCTTGTGCAATAGCTCCATTGTTGTCGCAATAAACCGGTATTGCTTCATCAATAGTTGGAACCACACCAAGTTCTGAGACAAACTACTTGATCCAGACTGCTTCCTTTGCTGCTTCCGAAGCTGCAATATATTCCGCTTCCGTGGTAGAATCCGCTACGGTGTCTTGCTTGGAACTCATCCAACTTATTGCGCCTCCATTCAAAATAAATACGTATCCGGACTGAGATTTGGAGTCATCCTTATCTGTCTGAAAACTGGCATCTGTATACCCACGTATTACCATATCACCTTCTCCATATATTAGAAACACATCCTTAGTGTTTCTTAAGTACTTGAGGATTGTCTTGACAGCCGCTCAATGATCCATTCCTGGATCAGACTGGTATCTTCTTGTGACGCTCAGAGCATACGAAACATTAGGCCTAGTACATAACATAGCATAGATGATAGATCCTATCGCGGATGCATAAGGAATCTTATTCATGCAAATCCTCTCGTCTTCTGTGTGCGGACACATAGACTTCGAAAGGTTAATCACATGCCTGATGGGAAGGTAACCTTTCTTGGATTCCGACATGCTAAACCTTTCTAGCACTCGGTCTATATATGTAGACTGCGAATGACTAAGCAACCGTTTTGAACTATCTCTATAGATTCTAATCCCAAGGATATAGGTTGCTTCTCCCAGGTCTTTCATGGAGAAAGTTTTGGACAACCAAATTTTAACTGACTGTAAGACTGACATATCGTTTCCTATAAGTAATATGTCATCGACATATAACCCCAGGAATACGACTGCACTCCCACTAACCTTCTAGTACACACAAGGTTCGTCAGGATTTTGTGAGAAATCAAACTCTTTGATTGTCTCATCAAAACGGATGTTCCAGCTCCTGGATGCTTGCTTTAGTCCATATATGGATCGTCGAAGCTTGCATACTTTGGTTTTATTGACCGATGTGAAACCTTCAGGTTGTATCATGTATACATCCTCAAGCAGGTTTCCATTAAGAAAAGTTGTTTTCACATCCATTTGCCATATCTCATAATCATAATGAGCTGCTATGGCTAGGAGCATCCAAATGGATTTAAGCATAGCTACTGGCGAATAAGTTTCATCATAATCAATTCCTTATTTCTGACGATATCCTTTTGCCACTAATCTAGCCTTAAAGGTAACAACATTACCTTCCATGTCAGTTTTCTTCTTAAAAACCCACTTGCACCCTATGGGCTTAATCCCTTCAGGTGGGTTAACCAAGTCCCATACTTGATTTTTGTACATGGAATCCATTTCCGACTTCATGGCTTCAAGCCATTTATCCCTTTCTGAATTTTTCAGAACATTTTCATAACTGATAGGTTCGTCATCGTTAATGAGTAACACGTCGTTCGATTCACTTATGAGAAATCCGTATCTCTCTGGAATATTGCGTGTCCTATCAGACCTACGAAGAAGTGGTGTTGTTTTAGGTTCAACTGATAGCTCATCATTATGAGTTATTGGTTGTGGGTCTAGACTAGGCGTCTCTGTAATGTCTATTGGAGTTTCTTGAACTTCTTCAAGTTCAATGCTACTCCCACTGTTTTCTTGTAAAAGAAATTATTTATCTAGAAATACAGCATGCATTGAAACAAACACCTTTTGTTCCAAGGGATGATAGAATTGGTAACTCTTCGTTTCCTTAGGGTATCCAATAAATAGACATTTATCAGACTTAGCATCTAATTTGTCTGATATAGTCCGCTTTACATAAGAAGGACAACCCCATATCTTTAGGTGAGATAAATGAGGTTTCTTACTATTCCATGTCTCATATGGAGTAGTAGAGACTACCTTGGTCGGGACTCTATTTAGCAAGTAAACAACTGTCTTAAGCGCATAGCCCCAAAAGGATTTTAGAAGAGTTGCATGATTCATCATAAATCTAACCATGTCCATCAAGGTTCGGTTTCGCCTCTCAGATACACCATTATGCTGTGGTGAATATGGCGGAGTCCATTGAGACAATATCCCATTGTCCCTAAGATAATCTTGAAACTCTTGACTTAAGTATTCACCACCCCGATCGGATCGAAGTATCTTAATACTTTTGCCAAGCTATTTCTCTACTTCACTTCTGAACTCTTTAAATTTCTCAAAAACTTCATATTTGTGTTTCATTAAGAACACATACCCGAATCGTGAGTGATCATCGATAAAGGTAATGAAGTAGCTATAGCCTCCTTGTGCAATAGTTGACATTTGTCCACATACATCAGTATGTATTAGACCATGCAATTCTCCCACTGGATTACCTTTTTCGGAAATGGGTAATTTGGTCATCTTGCCTTTTAAGCATGATTCGCATGTATCAAATGAAACAGGTTCAAATGATTCCAGAATTCCACATCGGTGTAATTTGGTCATGCGTTTCTTGCTTACATGGCCAAGACGACAATGCCACGTATAGGAGTCTATTTGATTATCTATTCGAGCATATTTGTTGCTAACTTCGATATTGAAAACATCACCGGATAAATCTAACGTGTAGATACCATTGCATAAAGTTCCGGTCCCATAAAGAACACCATTTAATGTTATGTAACAGCAATTGTTACTAAAAGTTAAATGGTAACCCTTTTCATTCAAGCATGAAATAGATACAATGTTCTTTATTAACGAAGAACAAAATAACAATTATCCAATTCTAAGACAAGTCCAGTAGGGAGCTTTAGCAAATATGTTCCGATGGCAATAGCAGCAATCTTTGCTCCATTTCCAACTCGCAAATTCGCTTCTCCCTTGACGAGTCTTCTTCTATTCCTTAGCCCGTGTATGTCATTACATATATGTGAGCTACACCCAGTATCAAGTACCCAGGTGTATGAGGAAATACAGTGACATTCAAGTTACGAAGATGCCTGAAAAGGATGGGGCATCGGATGCCTTCTTCTTCAAGGACTCAAGATAAACCTTGCAGTTTCTTCGCCAATGGCCCTCCTTGCCGCAGTGATGGCAAGTGTCTTTTGGTGCCTTTTCAATCCTTTTGGCCTTAGTTAACTTATTGGTGTCCAAAATGGAACGCAAATTGAGAGAAGACATGATCAGGTGATTATCCTAGAAATACAAATTGAGGTTATGTGATGAGAATGATAAAGAATGCATCAATATACATTAATTAAATCCTATTTATTTTTCGAATTGAATAACTCTTTTTATCAATTTGGGAGATCGTAGGAACATCTCCAAATAGGTTGATATCCAACCATAGATAAGAACAACCATGGCTGGAATCCATCAAGTTATTCTTAGCTATGAAGGTAGGTAATTATACCGATTACATATTACACATATGTAACTATCACATTATGCTATCAACTAATTAAATGTTTGCATATATCATTGGGTTGTTAACTCATTAACAAGTATGCAACAATATACATAGCACCCAACTGCACCTCTCTTTACATCGACCTTGGCTGTGGCACAACAAATCGATGCTCCAAGCTTAAGGCTGACCCATAATCAAGAAATAGTTTTAATATGGTTGGAGCTTATTCAACCGTTTAGTCAGGCTTGGATGTGTCCAACAACCAAAACTAAGGATTGACCTCTGACTCCAACTATATTAATCATAAACTAATTCCATGGTTTGAACATGTTGAGGTTCAAGCCAGGCATGGATGTGTCCATCAACCCAAACGAGAAACAAAACTCCGGTTCTAACCATATTAATGGAAGATGTTTGCCTTAATATTTTGTAAGGGGTTTTGTGTCTCATCTTTTTCTCTTAAGCACATTCATGACATATAATTATGTCATGTACTAACGATTTCCTTTTAAAGTATGTATGTGACTTAATTTATCAAGTCTCATTAATTGAATTAGGAATCAGATTTCCTAATTCTAATTTCATACTTTATTCAAGGAATTATTTTGGGAAACAATTTCCTAAATTATCATAATCAATTTCGGAAATAATATGTTTAAGACTTTGATTTCTCTAAATCAAATCTTATTAAATTAAGAGACAGATCCCCTTAATTCAACCACATATTATTTTATGAAAATCTTATTTAAGGAAATATACTCTATAGGAAACAATTTTTCTAATTAATTTTGGAGACAATAATATGTAAGAGCATCACCTCATAAATCAAATATGGAAATTATCATTTGAGAATCACCTCAAAATTTCCAAGATTTGATCACATATTTATTTATGGAAAATTAATATCAATAACTTAATTTAGACGGCTCCCCGAGGCTCAATCCAAAATAAGAATTTATTGATAATATAATTTGGACGGCTCCCCGAGGCTCAATCCAAATTAAACATTTGACAGTTTAAATTCAATTTAGGATATTTAATTATAACAACTAACTTTAAATTGGACGGCTCCCCGAGGCTCAATCCAAAATAAAGAATTTTGTAAATAATTTAATTTCCAATTATAAATTTAAATGCCAATTAATATTCCCATAATTTGTCTAGACTTTCTTGAAAGAAAGTGTCCAAAATTACGAGCTTTCCATAAATGGAAAGTTTCCAAAAATAAAAGGTTTTCAGAATAATTGTAAGTTTATGGTACAAAGAAAACTTACGTATTTCTAAAATTAGAAAATTTCCAAAATAGGAAATTTCCAATATTGGAAAGTTCCAAAAATGGAATGTTTTCACAATTATCATAAAATTTCAGAAATAGAGGTATTTCAAAAGTTTGTGAAATTTCATGAGAATTTCCAAACCTTGAAATTCCTAAATCAGAAATTTACCATAATTGGAAAGTTTCCATAATTGGAAAATTTTTTCAAAATTGAGATCATGACAAAGTTTTCTGCAAAATAATTATATGATTATGCCGAACACTAACCGACTGTGATACCACTGTTGGGACCGGGTGCATGTTGACATGGATGCGGGTTCGTAATTTTAAAATTAATTACGTGCAGTGGAAGGTTTAGCATAAATAATTTCTCAAATTATTTATCCACACATCTAAGCATGCAACTTTATCGTGTGTAGACATGATCATATATTTAAAATTTTGCAGAAATGTAAACTAATTTACGTATTACCTCGCGTAACTCGAATGAAGGGACGAGATCCAACCGTAAGCGTCCCTCGGAAGCTCCGCCTCTATTCGCGTCCACGCCGAGTATCTTCGGGATGACTTCGCAAAGCCACGAGTTTCGTGTTCTCGAGAACTACTAGATTCTCTGAGAACGTGATAAAAAAACCAAGAGAGAAGTAATCACATCGGAAAAACTCACTACCAAGGTTGGCCGGAATCACAATTCCGGCGAGAAGGAGGATGATGACTTGCGCCCAATCCCAAGGTGATAATGGCCGGAGAGGAAGATTGTCCCAACGGAAGAACTTTGTCGCCTCGGCGCTTCTCCTTGTGCTCACGGCAAGAAGAAGGGAGAAGAGCCTTGTGGCCGGCCAAGAGAAAGAACGGAGGAGAGGGAGAGAGCCCAGGCAAGAATACTTCGATTAATTTCCAAGCCTTGCCTTGGGTCCTTTATATAGTGGTCTCTCAACCGCCAAGTCTCTTTTTTCTTATGGAATAAATTTTCTATGACTTATTCCATCATTCCAAGTTTTATCATTTTTTAATTCATGATAAAAATCTGAGCAAGTCTCCTTTTTTCTTATGGAGGCGGGAGGCGGCGTTACGCTAACATACATATACGCATATGAATATCTTAATGCAGCGGAATAATTTAAAACTTTATACATATGCGTTTAACCCATGCAACTAATACTTGAATCATGTATACATGTCTCAACTATCATTCCTAAACATAGTGACATGGTAACTTAGCATATTAACATCATACTTAGCATCATGATATAAAGTTACATAAGTCATCCATTAGGGAACATAAGTAGCAAGTGCATATTTTTTGACAAAACCATTATAAGTATAGCATGAGACTTGCAAAATATCGGACACGTGACAGAGTATAGACATTAAAAACTTTTCTTTTCTCTTGCCATGTCACTGCCACACACACACTCTTGCCCCTCCTGCTGCTTCCCCTACTTTCCTCTTATTTGATCTGCGGTATAAGAAAGTAAAACTATAAGTACATAGGCTTAGTAAGACTCTTTCCTACTCACTAAAACCATACATCGCATAACATAAAACATATAACATTCTTAACCTATAAAAGTTCTTGATACAAAACATAGGCATATAAAACACTTAACATAGCATGATTCTTGTCATAACATAACAACATGACATGGTTCTTGTCATAGACATAAACATATGAAATACTTAACATGGCATGGTTCTTGGCATAAACATAAACATATGAAATACTTAACATGGCATGGTTCCTTAACATGGCATAGTTCTTGGCATACACATAAACATATGAAATACTTAACATGGCATGGTTCTTGGCATAAACATAAACATATGAAATACTTAACATGGCATGGTTCTTGGCATAAACATAAATATATGAAATACTTAACATGGCATGGATGCATAACATGAATGGATGCATGAGTCAAATGCATATAACATAAGGATGGTTATTTGAAAACCATAATTATAGATACTTAAACATAATCATAACATCATGGGGGTCCCCGGATTGTACCACATACTTACATCATATGCGCGCATCCCTAAGTAAATACGAGATAGCTAGTCTCGACCTACTAGGGTAGGAACAGCTACGGTAGTTCTAAAAACTGAGGCGTTCTTAAGGTGCCCATCCCTGTTGGACAGCTACGGTAGTCCCAGAACCGTGGACAGCTACGGTAGTCCAGAACCGAGGCGTTCTTAAGGTGCCCATCCCTTGGACCCTTACTTCAGTCCGGTACAAGCTCATTCATAAAGTAAAATAACTTCACATGCTTCATCATTCATAGAACATACATAGCATACTTAAAGACATAAACATAACCTTGTTACATGAAGCATGACATAAAACATACTTGGCATTTCATCATTCATACCTAATTCATAACATCATTATGCCCTCAAGGCACAAACATTATCTTCATTCATCATCTTCATTCATAAGACATGACATACATACATAATTATGCCTTAAGGCATAAACATCATCGTAGTTCATAAAGCTTGCATGATCATGGTACATAAGGTAAACATGCATTTCATACATAGTACATGTCACTTAGCATACATAATCATAGTACCTATCATAACCGTGCATGGGTAGGATTCATATGAACATGATACATACTACCTAGGTTCATGGCATTCAACATAGAACATACATAGGTCTACTTAACCATATAGCTATCATAGGCGTTTAACTTAAAATATGCATCATTTTACACAAACATGAGACCTTCTTCATAACATATGTGTTCATGGCTTAGAACTTCATTCATGAATGAAACCTACTAAACATGGTATCTAACATAAACATACAAAATCATGAAGCATAGCACTTAAGGTTAGGGTTTTAGGTAACAAAAAATTAATACCACATGCTTGAACCTATATATGTACATCATAATAAGCCATAAACAAGTATTCTTGAAACCCTAACTCAACCTAAACCCTAATTGGGGTGCTTGGCCGAAAGTTGGAAGAAGAGGGATCCTAACATATAAGATACCATAAGTGAAGAAAACTCATACATTACATACTATGCCATAGGAAGCCATTAGAACCCATGATTAGGGCTAACCCTAAGTTTTAGCCCTACAAATTGACCTTGGCCGAAACCCTATAGGGTCCCAAGTACATGGTAAAATTCATACACTTCCCAATTTACATCTAATACCTTACATACAACACCATAGGAAACCATTAGAACCTTTGCTTGGAGTTAGCCCTAACTCCTTGCCCCATAACCTAACTTGGCCGAAACTTACAAGGGTCATAAGGCATGTAAAAATTCACATAAATCACCATTAACATCCCTTGCATCATGAGAAACATAAGAAATATTATTAGAGAGTTGGATCCAATCCTAACCATGAAAATATGTTGGTGGCCGAAACTTGTATAGGGCTTTATGGTGCTACAAAATTTCCCCAAGTTATAATTTATTCTTTATTTATCATAAGAAAACATTAGGGAGAATGAGCGAGGGTTTCCATCATCCCCAAACCTAAATACAAGGCTTGGCCGAAACCCTAGGACCCAAGCCTCATGGTTTTCTCAACTTAGATCCTAAACACAAACTTAAATCATGATAGACATCAAGGAAAACAATTATACCACAGGTGAGAGAGTCTTACACTTGGTGTCTTAGTTATAGACCCTTAATAGAGAAGAGAATGAAGACCTTGTTGTCTCTTGATCACCCCTAGCCCTTGTAGCCTTGTAGGAAGCCTTCGATCTTCAAAAGAGAGTCCCCTTGTGAAGCTTTTCCAAGGGAGAAAACCCCTTGTGGGTTTCAGCTAGGAGGAGGAAGAAGGAGAGAGGGAAGCTTTGATGGAAGAGAAGAGGAGGAGAAGCTATAACTTAAGTGCCAAGTTATCTCATCATTTCCCATCCTTCTCTTATATACTAAGCAAGGAGGCAAGTGAAGGGGCATGGTGCCTCTTCTCATGGTGACCCTTCACTTCCTTAAGCAATAACTAAAATCGTCTTCATTCTCTACTAGCACTCCCTTGCTAGGTGAATTGGATAGTACATGCATGGTGATACACTAGGTCCAAGGTTTAATCCTTGGTGCTTGCACTTTTTTTTATTACTTTTATAATTATTTTTGCCAAGGCCCATATAAGAGCCCACTAAGGCTCATGTTAATATTTCTAATTGAAATCCATTTCCATTAATGATAAAATTTTACCTAAGGTCCCTTAATGGCCATGGTATTAGAAGGGCCCATGTAAGGCCCATTATTACTTAGCTTCTTAATCTATATGGGAAAATCATGGATAATCATGCTACGGTTCATACTAGTATCCCTATATTCCTCGAGAATCTATCTAGGCATGATCAATATTTTAAAGTAAATATTGAGAAAATTTTACGGGTCGTTATATTTTCAGCCTTCGACCAGTCGACTGCCCTGACTAGTAACCCGAAAATTAGCCGTTGGCTAGCATTTAAGGCTAGACCTGTCGACTGCCAAAGGGGCAGTCAACTGGTGCGGGCTGGATAGCCTGCGAAGTTGTCTTGTTATATTATTTAAAGGGGACTTTATGGCACGAGAATGGTACGGTTTTCTACTCTACAAAAGTGTTGTTTGTGCCAATACTCCTCAGATCATCCTCTCGCTTTTCATTGCATCTTGTAAAGAGGAAGAAGACGATCTTGTAAAGGATTTCTCCACCTTGAAGGAGGTTTTCATAGTGGAGAGTGTGCAACCGCGTGGATCCTTGGATTAGTCACCTTTCGGGGTGGATACCAAGTAAAAATCTCCTTGTTAGCGTTGAATTTGATATTGTCTAATATTTTTGTTTGTATTGCGCTAACAATCTTGTAGAGAAAACATCGACAAAGTGCTATTCACCCCCCCCCTCTAGCAACACACTCGATCTATTAGTACGATCTCTTAATCCCGAAATAATAACGGGCACATATAATTATATATTATTTCTTTGACTTAACAAAGGGTGAGATTTATTCTGTTAAATCAATAAGCCGGTAAATTGAGAAATAATATTAATTATATGGTGTGTTGTTGATTATTGACGGAATCCGTGTCCAGGTGAGTTGGGATGATGATGGCCCCTTGGTGTGCTCAAAAGGATCATCATGTCAAATCCTGCAAGTGGACTATGGTCCGACATGATGAAAAGGTTGAGTGGTACTAATTAAGGATCAAGAGGATAATTATTTTAATTATAAGTAAATTAAATTAATTATTGGGCATTCGATATCATAAAACGGGGAGTTAGACGACTCGTAATATGTGGGGCCCATATGAAAATATGGGGGTTGGTGAGGAAGTACAATAGGATCCTTTAGTGGAACGGATCACCATTAATGGATCGGGTTTGGATCCATTAGCGGGCCAAGAACCAACTCCTCCTCATGGTCCCTGCCTTAGCCCTATAAATACCCCATAGAAGTCATGAAACAAGGCTTAATGAATTAATGGAGAATTAATTCGGATTAATCACCAAAACCCCAAAAACCCTACATCTATTCTCTCTCCTAGGGCTTACCTTGCACCGGCAGTAGAGGAGGAGGAAGGAGGAGGATTCCTTGGGTTTTCTTCTCCATCAACTCCTTCTCATTGGCGTGGAACATCAGCCAGACCCAGGAGAGATCGACCAAGAGAAGAAGGACGCCGGAGGAGGCTATTTCCGGTGGCTGTGAACTGTGCGACGGCGGCAACGATAGGTTTCTTCTCCTGTCATCATCACTGGCTTCCTCTCAGTGTTCACAAGCAGGGAATAGAGAGGAGAAGCGGTTGGTGGCTGGAAGAAACAAGGAATTTCCTTGTTTAGCCGCCGGCGAGGGTGAAGAGGTGGATTTGGTTTTCCGGTGGGTTCAAGGGAAGAAGAGGGAGTTCGTTCAGCTTCTTCTTCCTATTCTTCTTCTTCCTAGGCTTCTTCTCAGTGTCCTCTTGAAGTTGGCTGGACCTTGGAGCTCAAGGTGGCCGGCGGGTTGAGGTGGAGAGGAAGGAAGACAACCGGCGCAAGGAAACCCTAGGATTCTAGGGTTTGTGTTGGTGATTGGAAGCAGCTTGAAGAATGGTGGTTAATTCAAGGCCTTCGGAGTCTCCCTATCCTGGTAGATCGTCGCCCACACAACGTCCAGGAGGGGAGGGTCATAAGGTAGAAGACTGCGAGGTATAACTCTCCCGAGCTCCGTTTTACTTTTGCTATGTTTAATTGTGCCATGTTTCTTTGCTTCGTCATTTTATGTGTGTTTGTTAATTATTTTGATTGATTATCATGGATAATAATTAACTAACTGGACTCCGAAGATAAACACAAAAACTGGCGATCCAAATCGTCGTCTTTTCCGCAGTTAATCAATCCGGAAAGTTACAAAGTCATAACCTTGGATTTGGCTAAGTTGTAACTTGGATTAATTAACATGACAACGAAACGATCATTAGAGGGACGAGTCTCTAATCGGATTAAATTTTTTAAGCATTAGACATAGAGAGGTCTCTCAAGTACGACCACATGGTTGTCTTGGAAACCACCAAGCCATACCAACAATTGGTATCAGAGCGAGGTTTCCGGTTTTGTGTGTTTAGGATTCGGTTAGTCTTCTTCACATTATCATGTACATTATTTTTGCTGGATAATTTTTGGATATGCGTAGGCAAACAATCTGTTGCAGGCACTAGATTTCAACTATTATGACATTATTGTGATATGTATGTGATTGATTGTGTTTGATGTGTATTAATTGAATCCTTGGGGTTGACGAGGCTAGATAAGTTATTTAATTTTTGTAATTAAATATGACACTTGTTTTGCCAAACTTTCTATTTACTTTTGATCTAGATGACATGTACACTCCTTTGTGGAGTATAGGATCAATAGATGTAAATAAGTAAGTTAGTCGTCTCGGCTCGGGGAATCCTTCATGATGGCTTGCGCATGGATAGGATGGAGTGGATGAGGTGACGACATGACTGGAGGCGCATTGGAGACCAAGGCCATAATAGTTGGAAAAATCTAGGTTTTTTCCATAGCACTATTATTATTTGTTTATGTGTTTGTTGTGTGTGTGCATGTGAAAAACCTCAAACGAAAATTACTTAGTGGGAGAGGGACCCTAAGGGTCCCGCGACCTCCATTACAATCTAACAAGTGATGCGAACAAGCCGTGCGTTGGCTCTGAGTGCCTTCCTCCATAATGGATAGGCTTGTTCTGCGGATCACTGGTTAGAAAAGATTATAAAAAATTATTGAAAAGCGTGTGTACTTCCCCAATGGAAGACACATAATTGGAAATAATATTCTTAGTGTCGTGTAAGGATAAACACTTAGATACAAATATTAGTATCCTCCCCAACGGAGTCGCTGCTATTATTTCTAGGGTCGAAGAGGACCAACTATTAATTTTACTTGTCAAAAAGATAGGTTGACAAGATAGTAATATTAATGGGTAAAACCTCCTCTCACAAATGAAGAATTCGTATACGTCCACACTAACGTGGCATACGAAATTCTCGGTGTTTTGAGGTGTTGGTAGATTTTGTAGTAAATTATTTTTGTGGAGTCAATTTATTTTCAAAATCTAAAGTGTGTGATTGTTGTGATTCTCAGGTGCTTTAAAATGGATCTAGACCCACTTGACCTATTTCAAAGAGAAAACCAAATAAATGCCCCTAATAATGATAAGGATTGGGAATTAAGTATGGACTTTGTCTCTACTACCGAGGAACCCAAGTGTGATCTTGCCGAGTTCTGTACCGAAAAACCTAGCGAAATTAATACTGAAGAGGAGTTTGAATATTTTAGGAAATTGTTAGAAGAAGATGAGACGACTAAAGGTCATCAAAATTAGGTTTCTTCCATTACCAGTGATAAAACATCCAAACTCGATGAACTCTTCGGTCAAAGTAATCGAGCCGCTAGGCACAAGGTAATGAAGAACTTGACCACAACCATCTTGGTCGAGGGTATGCCTGTAAGGGAACATGTCCTCAAAATGATGGTTTGGCTGAAGGAGATGGAAATCCTTGGAGCACAGATCGATGGGAAAACCCAGGTCGATCTTATCCTCCAATCTCTACCAGTGAGTTTTGAGAAGTTTCGCCTAAGCTACAATATGGACAAGCGTTTGTATTCGTGGGCAGAACTTCTAATAGAACTCGAGGCGGCAGAGGCGTTTTCTCTTCAGAGTGGACAAACATTCATTGCCCAAGACGCTTCTACTTCTAAACCGAAAGGGAAGAAGAAGAAGAAACGATCTGAGACAAAGAATGTAGCAGGATTACAGGGACCTCAGGGATGCATGAAGAAGCCGAAAGACAAGTGCTTTGTGTGCAAGCAGTCAGGACAATGGAAGACGAATTGTCCCCGTCGTCAGAGTAGTACCACAGGTATATTTTCTTCTTGTGTCGTTGTAACATGTTTAGCAGTGATATCTACCGGTATCTGATGTGTAGATACGGATGCCACTAATCATGTCTGCATTTTTGTGCAGGGGTTCCAGGAAACCCGATGGCTAGCTGAGGAGGATATTACTGACGACATGGATAGGCTATGGAGATGACCTTTTGCAATGGGAGTTTTATCTATTTATCTTTTTAGCATAGGATGATATAATTTTGGCTTTATAGAGATTACCTTTATGTACTGAGTTTTTGGAAAGAACTTTTGTTCAGTTTCTGAAATAAGATATTTCTATTGCTTTTATTTGTTAAAAGTGGAATAGAAGGATTATCTAAAGTACATAGATAGGCAATTAGCACATAAAACCAATAGCTCCCATGATGCAATTAATAGCTTATCATCTTAACTAAAAGTGAAAGGTTCCTTCCAAGAAGAACCAAACATATATTTTGGCTCTAGGGTTTGGTTTGTTAACCTCTAGTGGGATTCAAAAGTCGTCTACCAATAAGCCCTTGGGTTCATTGGTAATGGAGGACTTGTCTTCCTTAAAGATCTTTTGACTCTTACTAGGGAAGTAATAAAACCAAAATAGGCTTGTCTTATGCCTAGGGGCATAGAGCTAAAGATATATAGGAATCGGTTCATCCTGATAAGTATAAGTCCTTAGTCTATCCAGAACAGAAGTACCTTTGAATACTTTGTTTATTTTATAAATAATTATTTAAAGGATAAAGTACATTTACTTGATGTACTGCAAGACTGAATACTTTGATGAGATCAAAGAGTTCATGTCTGATGCAGAAGAAACATTGAAGTAAAAGTATGGTGACATTATGATTAGATCATAATGGAAAGTACCCCTAGGGATAGTTGTAAGACATACTTATCAGAGATTTGGGATTCGATCCCAATTCATTGCACCTGATATGCCCCAACAGAACGGTGCAACCCATGAAAGGAAGAAGGTCTCTTAAGCTAATAGTTAAGAAGATGGTAAGCCACTCTGATATTAGCCAGATTTGTTCAAAGGGATATGTCCTGGATACGACAGTGTATATGCTTGATTCTATCTACGTCAGTAGTCTTTTAAAACCATAGAGATATGGACTAAGTGAAGGCTTGGTCTAAGGCATGTTCAGATTATGAGTAGTCAACACATATGCTGAAAGGAGACAACTGATATGTTGGAACCTAGTGCATATGTTCGTAGGCTATCCTAAGGGAACAAAAGGGATGGTTTAATAGTCCTAAGGATCAGGGGATATTCGTTGGAACGGATGTCTGATTCTTAGAAAAAGTACTATGTAATAAACCACATGTCCATGAGTAGAACTATTCTGAGATATATTGCGATCTTAGTACCAACAATACAAGAGGAATATCACAAGGCACTGCACCTCGTGTCACTAAAGATATACAAAGGGTACCTTGTCGCAATGGGAGGGTTGTTACTCAACCTGAAAGACTTATGTTCTTGGAGAGTCTATGGACTGGGTCCTAAGTGAACATGAATCGGATCCCTAGACCTATGACAAGGATCATCCACTTTGAAGAAATATATCCAGTTATATAGATTTGTTCAAAGGATGGATGATATTGAATGTGACAGAAACGAAGTGGTATTCTTGTACTATAAGTAGATAATATTTTATTTGTTGGCAACAATGATGGAATATTATCAGACGTAAGGGTATGGTTGTCCACACAATTATGAAGGACTTGGAATAAGTAAGACACAGCTTTGGGGATCAAAGATTTAAGGGATCTCCAGAGAAGGATGATGTACTTATCCTAAGCTTCATATAAAACACTGTCCTAGCTCGTTTTAGAATGGATACCTCCAATAAAAAGTTTTGTACTTTTCGGCTTTAGAGATACTCTATCTAAAGAGATATGTTTAGATTATCAAAAGTGATAGAGTAGGTAATAGCGGTTCCTCTAGCATCGGCTAAAGGAAGTCTCATGTATGCTAAAAATGAGCCCAGATATCTGTTGTGTCATGGGCATAGGTAACAGATATCGATGTAACCCAGGTCAAGGAAATTGGACTGTGGTAAAAGCATGTATTAATGCCTGAGAAAGGACTAAGGACTATACGCTGATTTACCGTGTAGGCCAATCCCCTGTGGGTTATATGGATACAAAATTCCAATCTTGATAGGAGCATATATAAGTATGAAAAATGATATGCAGCAAGAATTTGTAGCATGAAACCCAACATGAATGACGTGACATTCTAATTATAGCGATCCCCGACGGGTTCACTATGCCCTCAGGTTATAGAATGGTTCGGGGTGGCGGCCGGAGGCCGCCGTTGGTGTCCAAGTGGCAATCGGATGCGTATATAAAAAGTGCCACATCATTCATGTTGGGTTTCATGCTACAAATTCTTGTTGCGTATCATTACTCTATAAGTATTCCTCGGGTTTTATGTTTACTTTTAAGAGGTGGAACCATTGTATAGCAGAGTGTCTCGCAGTGTCTGCGTGATGGACCCTACTATTGAGGTTGGATATTTTGGCAACCTACGGGACAGCTAAGATAGCTACATGGTTCAGAAACCTCGAGATGGACTTCGATGTGATTTCTGGTTTGCTCAGAACTATCACATTTGATGTGATTAAAAGGGTGCAGTTGCAAACTTGAAGGAATCACGAGTCCATAAGGCGAGTAAACACATAGAGCGCAAGTACCACCCGGATGAGGAATAGCTGTCATTGCCTAGATTGCATCAGAGAATGACCTAGGTGGTCACTGAGGCCTTAGTAGCGAGAGCTTTTAGGCATTTGAAGGATCTAGAGGTCAGATGTATGGCATTTTGAAAACAGCAAAGACTTTGAGTATAAGTGGGAGATTGTTTGGATGTATACTAAAAGCTTTGCTTTTGGTTAGAATACATTTACATTTTAAAGAGAATCACAAAATCACAAAGTGCATGTTTATATTAGTATGTGCACGAATTGTCTAATACTTAGCATTGTAGATAACATGGTGCGTAGTGTCGCACAGAAGATCATGTTATCAGGTTCCTTGCCGAAGTAAAAGAAAGAGACTCACAACCGAGATGAAGTTGGACAAACCATCGGGATGGTTGTAGTGTAATTAGGTGTGGTTTATCTTAACCATAGAATTACACTAGTGTACTTTGTGTATATTGAGTAGGACCATAAGAGTGGTCATCCAATTTTATACTGAGTTAGTAAATTGGATTAGACCTCGGATAAATATTATGGAGTATGATCTCTTAATCCTGAAATAATAACGGGCACGTATAATTATATATTATTTCTTTGACTTACCAAAGGGTGAGATTTATTCTGTTAAATCAATAAGCCCGGTAAATTGAGAAATAATATTAATTATATGGTGTGCTGTTGATTATTGATGGAATCCCTGTCCTGGTGAATCGGGATGATGATGCCCCCTTGGTGAGCTCAAAAGGATCATCATGTCAAATCCTTCAAGTGGACTATGGTCCGGCATGATGAAAAGGTTGAGTGGTACTAATCAAGGATCAAGAGGATAATTAATTTAATTATTAGTAAATTAAATTAATTATCGGGCATTCGATATCTTAAACACGGAGAGATGGACGACTCGTAATATGTGGAGCCCATATGAAAATATGGGGGTTGGTGAGGAAGTACAATGGGATCCTTTAGTGGAATGGATCACTATTAATGGATCAAACCATCACCAAAACCCCAAAAACCCTACATCTATTCTCTCTCCTAGGGCTTACCTTGCGTCGGCGGTAGAGGAGGAGGAAGGACGAGGATTCCTTGGGTTTTCTTCCCCATCAGCTCCTTCTCTTTGGCGTGTAAGGTGAGCCAGACTGTGGAGAGATCGACCAGGAGAAGAAGGACGTCGGATGAGGCTGTTTCCGACGGCTGTGAGCTGTACGGCGGCCACGACGATAGGAAGGAGAAGAACTGAGTTCTTCGCCTTCTTCCTCTTCGGTTTCTTCTCCTGTCATCTTCACCGGCTTCCTCTCAGCATGCACAAGCAGGGAGCAGAGAGGAGAAGTGGTTGGTGGTTGGGAGAAACAAGGAATTTCCTTGTTTAGCCGCCGACAGGGTGAAGAGGTGGATTTAGTTTTCCAGTTAGTTCAAGGGAAGAAGAGGGAGTTCTCTCAGTGTAATGCCCCAAATTTTCCGCTCTAGCGTAGTAATAATGGAACATGTGGCCAAGAATAATATTATGAATTTAGGGGAAAAGTTGTGAATAAAGAAATGTTAGGCATTATCATGACACGTAGTGGATGTGTGATAATTATGCTTAGGTATTATATTTAATGTTATGCTTAAGTATCCTACACATGTATGAATAAATAATGATATGCATATGTATGTGTATGAATTAAATAAGTAGCATTCTCTAGGAGGGCTTTGGTTATGCGGGCTTGAAAAAAATAATAAAAGGAAGAGAAAGCAAAAAGAAGAGGAGGTGCCAAGGATTGAACCTTGGACCTCAAAGAAAACCCAAGCCTTTTCTCTCCACCAAACTCTTCCCCTTCCTCCTCTTCCTCACCGAAATCAAGTCCTTCACCTCCTAGAGAAAACCAGACTAAAAGAAGAGAAGAACAAGAGGAGTGCTAGAGTTTAAAGAGGTCTTTTCTTCTCAAAAAAATTTGGAGATCTTTTGGGAACATAAGCACAAATGGTAAGACTCCCTCACCTGCAACATAATGGCTTTTTATGTGTTTTTATGATTTTTATATTTGCTTGTGATGTTGGGTGATAGAGATTGGAAGAAAACCTTGATGGAAGTTTCGGCCATAAAGGGGTACCCCCCTTTTCTATGTACAAAAACTTAAAGGAAGAGTTCATGAAATTGTTACTACCTTTTTGAAATGAATATATGATGGATACATGGTGTTTGAATGCCCTCCATGATATAAAGGACTTGGAAGAATTCGGCCACGTCATGAAATGGATAAATGTTGATGCATGAAGTAGGCTATTGTTCTAATGATTGTTTCCTTGCTATATAAATGTTTTAGGCCAAGAAATTTCGTGGAATCTATGCTAAGGGACCCCTGTAACATTCGGCCAAGGGACCTTAAATTATTCCTTAAAACAGATTTTTATAGACCTTCATGAAGTTATAGTTAAATCAAGTGATATGCATGTGATTGAGTGTTTTATTTCATGATGGAAATAATTTATACCTTAGGGTCAGTACTTTATCTAAGTTGTTTGAGCCTAAACTCATGCTCCATTCTATGTATTGATGTTTAGAAAAATGTTACATGTACCCATATGCATGATAATCCAAGTAGAACTCTAGATCATACACCTAAACTAGTGTTTAATGAAGCCTAGACTACCTTTATGCTTGTATATGACCTTAATGGTAAAATATATTTTTGTTTACATGTTATATGAACTTTTATCTCATGTTATACATACTGTGAATTTTGGCAAATTACAAGGGTAAGGGTTAAGAATAAGTGTAAGTATGATTCATGCACCCAAACTAAGGTTTAGTGAAGATTAGTTTACTATTGTGCATGCTAATGATCTCTCATGTAAATTATGTTTTATTTCCATGATTGGATAACTTTCATGCCATGTTATCTAGCTGTGAATTTCGGACAAATACTGGGATAAGGGTTAAAAATAAGCTCAAGCACAAAACATGCACTAAACTAGTGTTCAATGAAACCTAGACTACCCTTGTGCTTGTATATGATTCCATGTGTAACATATGTTTTTATTTTCATGATTATATGACTTTTATACTATGTTATCCATGCTGTGAATTTTGGCCAATTACTAGAATAAAGGCTAAGAATAAGTTCAAGTACAATTCATGCACCTAAACTAGTGTTTAGTGAAGTCTAGACTACCAGTGTACTTGTAAATGACCTCTTATGTAATGTATATCTTTATTTCAATGTTATGTGGGTTTTATGCTATGATATCCTTGCTATGAAGTTTCAGCCAGCATATATTAAGATGAAAAAAGAAAGATTAAACTAACATATTGCCTTGATTAAGACAAGCATGTTATATGTATGATGTATTGATGAAACTAGCATGATGGTTGCTTCACTTACATGTGTTAAAAGAAAGGTCCTTCCATGTCTTGCTATTTATGCTAATGATTATGCCATGAAAGTATGTCTATGTTTATAAATGATTGAATGCCTATAGTACATGCAATATGAAAGAAAGAAAGAAAAAGAAAGAATGTATGTTCTATATATGAAAGTATGCTTATGATTATGAATGATTGAATGTCTATAGTACATGCAATATGAAAGAAAGAAAGAAAGAAAGAAAGGAATGCATGTTCTATATGAAAGAAAGAAAGAAAAGTAAAGAATGCATGTATGTTTTTTACTTTAAAGATTGGCTTGTACCGGATCTTGAAAAGATCCACGGTTCCGGACTACCGATGATGATGTCCCTAGGCTGAAAGATAGTAAGCCTAGAATGTAGACACTTGTAGGTCGGGATTAGCTACCTTGCATCATACATAGGGGTATGCGCGCAAAAGAAAGAATGGGTACAAAGCCGGGGACCCCAAAGAAGATGATGTATATGATTTTAAAGTATTATTTACTATGTTTTCTAAAGAGCATCCTAATGTTTTGAAATACACATGTTCTATGTTTATATGTCTTCATGTATCTTATGTGCCTTATGAATTTTATGGTATCCACAAAATGTTATATGTTTTAAAATGCATGCGACGTAAGGATTTAGTGAGTAGGAAAGAGCTTACTAAGTTTTATACTTATAGTTTGTTTGCTTATGTTGCAGATCAACATAGAAATTTCTGAGGAATGGGCAGCTGCAGGAAGGGCTAATGTGTGTGGTGGTGACTTGACTGATCGATCCACTTTAGTATCATCTATAGACTTAGTTCTTATTTCTAATAAGACATATGTTACTACTTTATGCATGATACTTGCTAGTTCTTTGGAGTTTATTTAAGTATGGATGCTATTAGATGTTATATGATGTTATTACTTCCTTATCGTTGCATATGCTTTTAGTTATGTTTCATTTCCGCTGTAATGTTAGATTCATACGCAATGATATAAGTAAGTAAAAAAAAAGGTTAAAGGTAATGCGCCGCCTAACGGTAAGGGGCGGGCGTTACACTCAACTTCTTCTTCTTGTTCATCATCTTCCTAGGCTTCTTCTCGGTGTCCTCTTGAAGTTGGCGGGACCTTGGAGCTCAAGGTGGCCGGCGGGTTGAGGTGGAGAGGAAGAAAGACAAACGCGCAAGGAACCCCTAGGGTTCTAGGGTTTGTGTTGGTGATTGGAAGTAGCTTGAAGAAAGGTGGTTAATTCAAGGCCTTCGGAGACTCCACGTCTTGGTAGATCATCGCCCACACGACGTCCAGGAGGGGAGGGTCATAAGGTTGAAGATTGCGAGGTAAACGATGAGATATAACTTTCCCGAGCTCTGTTTTACTTTTGTTATGTTTAATTGTGCCATGTTTATTTGCTTCATCATTTTATATATGATTGTTAATTATTTTGATTGCTTATCATGGATAATAATTAACTAACTGGACCCCGAAGTTAAACACAAAAACCGGCGATCCAAATCGTCATCTTTTTCGCGGTTAATCAATCCGGAAAGCTTCAAGGCTTTAACCTTGGTTTTGGCTAAGTTGAAACTTGGATTAATTAACACGACGATGAAACGGTCGTTAGAGGGACGAGTCTCTATTCGGATTAAATTTTTTAATCCGTAGACATAGAGAGGTCTTTCAAGTACGACCACGTGGTTGTCTTGGAAACCGCCATGCCATACCATCAACCAGACTTGGTTTGTTTGCCTTGTTGACATGAATTACAGATTGTATTGTCAAAGTTCTTAATTTTAGGTACACCTTTAATTAATCCAAGTTGAGTTATTTTTGAGATTAGTTTGGTATGAGTGTGACCTAATCTCCTATTCTAAAGATTGGTTTCTTCTAATTTAGTCAAAAAACATTTGGGTACTAAGGGTAGATTAATTGTGTAAACGTTGTTTTTCCTACTACCCTTAAGTGTTATTTATGAATCTTGGAGATTTCTAATAAGGGAGTCAGAGTTGGTGAAGGTAACAATGTAACCAGTATCACAGAGTTGGCTAATGCTAAGCAAATTGAACTTGAAATTTTCAACCAATAACACTTTCTTAATGATAAAATTTGAGTTAAGTTCAATGTTACCTGACCCAATTACTTTAAGTGTAGCATTATTGTCAAATGCTACTGAGCCTAGGTTTTTGAACTTGATTTTGGTGAACTTCAATTTATCTCCAGTCATGTGTCTGGAGCATCCACTATCCAACATCCACTGGTCCAAATCTTTATATTCCTACACATAAAGTATGTTTTGATTTGGATCCATTTGTGTAGAAGTAGGAATAGTTTGAATTGAATTTCACTACCTAGTCTGTCTCACCCACATCTAATGTTATCAAGCATGTTGATCTTATGGGTTCTTGTGAGACAGGTTTTCAATATGAGTTGAATTAATTTTGAAAAATATTAAATTTTGAAAAATATTAATTTAATTTTTAAAATGTAGAGTTTTGAGAATGTTGAATAATTTTGATAATATTGTAGAGTTTTGAAAAATGTTATCTAAGATTTAATTAAAACTTGTGTTAGATTCAAATTTAACAAATAGTAAATTGAATTTGAATTTCGATAATCGGCTTCCATGTCTTGGTGAGGTACAGAGGCCTTCATTGGTCATAGCCTTATTGGAGCAACAACCATTTCCTTGACAAAGCCTTTTATCGAAAGTTCTTTTTCAAATTACTTCTTGAAAAATTTTGGTCTAACAAGCTTAGGTTTTGGATCGGTAGCTTCAGCTAGTTCCACCAGACTAAACAGACCATGCAGGGTACGCCTTACCTTACTTGACCTTATTAGAAGGGCTTCCCTAACATACTATCATCTCACCTCCACCTAATACTAGGTTGCTCAAGTTTTAAGTAACTCTTTTGTTTTAAACTAACCATTCCTAGGTCTAAGCATAATAATAACATTGAAAAAAAATAATAAAAAAAACAAGCAACAAGCAAGAAAAAAAATTATCTAATTATAAAGATGGTTTTTATATAAGCTCCCCCTGGACTAAAGCCTCGATAAGGATTAGGCAAGATGTGAATCTTGTCCTTGGGGATCCAATATTAGTTTGGTCCAGCTTGTTTATTCAAACATAGCTTTGGGACCTATGCTTGGACTCGGGTTCTAGGTTGGTTCAATACTGAATAATAAGTGAAGGGATTTATAGGTAAAAATATTTAAAATCGGAGCAGAAATAAGATCCCTCGAGAGATCCATGCGAAAGAAAAACTCATACAAAGCGATCTACAATTCCTATCTTATAGGAATACCTTTGTCGCGTGCCCTTCGCTAATCCCGCTAGTCCTTTGGTTCGCCGGATCTCTTATACGTTTAAGTGTCCATGCCTCTATGCGTATCCACATGAACACGATCTATGCCTCGGAGAGGAACCACCTTAGTTGTGCTAGCAACTTGGGATGGTTCACAAAGCATAAGAACCTCCACTAGGGAGTTATGGACAAGGAGGAAGAAAGAAGAGGAAGAGAGATGCACCCTCTAGCCTTTGACAAGGGGGGGGGGGTATTTATACTCATCTAATGAATACCAAGGGTCTATGTCCCATGAGCTCCTCTCATCTTAATGCTAATAAAACCCAATAAATACCAAGCCTCTTTGTATCCCTTGAGACTCTTAGTATTCTATTCATCTAATGAATAGAATGTCTCTTAATCTTCCTCTTAAATAATATTTTATTAAACCCTTTAATGAATATTATCCATAATTAAGTGGTTGAGTCTAATCTAGATGAGTCTAACTAAAATTACACTTAATCCCATAATCTAATTGGATTCACTTGAGTCTAACTCAATTAATCCAATGCGAATCAAATATTAGTCAAACCAAAATCAATTAATCTCCGAAGCATCGTGTCCTTAGTGTGTGACCCAATAGGTTCTCATAACGTTGGCAATGTGCCTGAACGCTTTAGACACATAAGCAATAAGCGGCATCTAGCAATGCATCATTACTACCCAAGTAACAAGAAAAGTCGAGATCCGACTAAACCTCCGGGATTATGATAATGTATGATCTTGTCCTTCTATCCTCGATATCTAGATTGACCAATGAGGCATAGACCGTGTCATCCTCAGTCAATCTTGTGTTTCTTGATCCCGAGTAGACTCACTCAAACAAATGAGCTCAATATCTCATATTGACTCATTTAAGCATGACCATGCGTTTTACTAGTCCTACTCGATCAAGGGGCCCACAGATATCACTCCTGTTAAATGGGAGGGATATATCCCATTTACATCACTCACATCCCTACGCATAATTCATTACATACCCAGTGATCGCCTTTATAGTCCACCTTGTTAAGGGTGACGTTTGACGATACCAAAGTATGTAACTCCATATGAAGGGAACCATAGTTTCTTCAGGTCTAAGGACTATTCATACTAATAGTCTAACGAGAAAGTTTATGACACTCGTATGACAATCTATGAAACATTTTCATGGCGGGTCAATTCAGTACACATTCTCTAATATATTCCTATGTGTCAACTTGATATCACATATCCATGACTTGTGATCTCAAGTCATCAGTTGATCTACATGCTAGTCTCCATGCATTAATATTGTCATTGAATATTAATACTTGACTACGAATGGTTTAGTGTAGTGTTCTCTACATTATCTCACTATCGATTCAACCAATCGATATAATGTAGATAAGAACCTACTACCCAAGGACATTATTATACTTAGTTATTTGGCACAAATACAAAGTAAGTATAATAACCAAACATGTCTTTATTAATGATAGAATATGATACAAAATGTCTCTAGTCAATCATCACATAATTGGCTCTAGGGCTCCTACTAACAATCTCCCACTAGCACTAGTGCCAATCACTGTAATATCTAATACCCAGTGACCTGGTATGACCATCATGCTTCTTTTGTGCCAAAGCCTTAGTCAAAGGATCCGCGATGTTAGCATCTGTGGGTACTCTGCATATCCTCACATCTCCTCTATCGATGATCTCTCGAATGAGATGGAAGCGTCGTAGTATGTGTTTGGTCCGCTGATGTGACCTAGGCTTCTTAGCCTGTGCAATAGCCCCATTGTTGTCACAATATAGGTCTATGGGGTCTACTATGCTAGGAACCACACCAAGTTCTGTAATGAACTTTCGGATCCAAACAGCCTCATTTGCCGCCTAAGACGCGGCAATATACTCGGCCTCTGTTGTAGAATCTGCGACTGTATCCTGCTTCAAACTCTTCCAGCTCACAGCGCCACCATTCAGGCAAAATACATACCCTGACTGCGATCTAAAATAATCCTTGTCTGTTTGAAAGCTTATGTCACAGTAACCCTTTACAGCTAGCTCCTCATTGCCTCTAAATATCAAGAAATATTATTTCGTCCTTCGTAAGTACTTAAGAATATTCTTGACAGCTGTCCAGTGACTTTCACCTGGATCTGACTGGTACCTGCTCGTCGTGCTCAAAGCATACGAGACATCTGGTTGAGTACAAAGCATGGAATACATGATAGACTTTATAGCGGATGCATAAGGGATCTGATCCATACGGTCTCTCTCCTCCTTAGAAGAGGGACCTTGAGTCTTCGAAAAACTCACACCATGTGACATTGGCAGAAATCCCTTCTTGGAATTCTGCATGGCAAAATGATTGAGCACCTTGTCAATATATGTACTCTGACTTAAGCCAAGCAATCTCTTAGATCTATCTTTATAGATCTTGATGCTTAGGATATAGGCTGCTTCACCTATGTCTTTCATTGAGAAACAATTCCCTAGCCATGTCTTCACAGACTGTAGTGAAGGAATATCATTCCCAATGAGGAGTATGTCATCCACATACAAGATTAGGAAAATAACTGTGCTCCCACTAACCCTCTTGTAGACACAGGGTTTATCTTCATTCTTGATGAAACCAAACGCTTTGATTGCATTATCGAATCGAAGATTCCAACTTCGAGAAGCTTGCTTTAGCCCATAAATGGACCTTTGCAATTTACATACCTTTCCAGCATGCTCTTGATCTACAAAATCCTCAGGTTGTGTCATGTACACATCCTCGGGTAAATTCCCATTTATGAATGCTGTTTTGACATCCATCTGCCAGATCTCGTAGTCATGGTAAGCTGCAATAGCAAGCATAATCCGAATAGACTTAAGCATCGCCACTGGTGGAAAGGTTTCATCATAGTCAATACCATGAATTTGTTTGAAACCATTAGCTACCAATCGCCCTTTATAGGTATGCATGTGTCCATCCATGTCAGTCTTTCTTCTAAAGACCCACTTACACCCAATGGGTTTAATTCCCTCAGGTGGATCAACCAAAGTCCATACTTGGTTAGTGTACATGGATTCCATTTCGGATCTCATGGCCTCTAGCCATTTCTCAGAATCTG
Source organism: Boesenbergia rotunda (assembly GCA_024364735.1). Taxonomy (NCBI): domain Eukaryota; kingdom Viridiplantae; phylum Streptophyta; class Magnoliopsida; order Zingiberales; family Zingiberaceae; genus Boesenbergia; species Boesenbergia rotunda. The sequence continues at coordinate 58,452 of JAGFNQ010001547.1, forward strand.
GCTCATCACAGCTTCTTAATAGGATGTAGGCTCATTCAACTCAATGAGCGTAACGTCATCATGGTCAGACAAGAGAAATGAGTATCTCTCAGGCAGACGACGTATACTATCAGATCTGCGAAGAGGTTGGTCTACTTGAACAGCTTGTTGTTCCACAACTTCTTGTGCAACAATATCATGATCCACAACATCTTGTGGTGCATGTTCAATGTCCATTAAGGCCTCTGTACTATCTGCATCATGAACTTCTTCAAGATGAATTTTACTCCCACTAGTTCTTCTAGAAATAACTCCTTTTCGTGAAAAACACCATTTCTAGCAACAAACACTTTGCCTAGTGTGGGATTGTAAAAGTAATATCCCTTTTTTCCTTGGGATATCCTACAAAATAGCACTTATCAGATTTGGATCCTAGTTTATCTGAGACATGACGTCGAACGTAAGCCTCACAACCCCAAATCTTCATAAAAGACATCGTGGGACTCTTCCTAGTCAATATCGTATATGGTGTCTTTATGACGGCCTTTAATGGAACTCGGTTAAGTGTGAATAGAGTTGTCTCTAGAGCGAATCCCCAGAAGGAAGTAGGAAGATCTATCTGACTCATCATCGATCGTACCATATCTAATAGAGTACGATTTCTCCGCTCGGACATACCATTCCACTGTGGTGTTCCAGGTGGAGTGAGTTGGGATATGATCCCACACTCTGCTAGATGGTCATGAAATTCTTGGCTAAGGTATTCACCGCCTCGATCTGATCGAAGCATCTTAATAATCTTGCCAAGTTGGTTTTGTACTTCACTCTTGAATTCTTTGAACTTTTCAAAGGATTCTGACTTGTTTTTCATGAGATACACATAGCCATATCTACTGACATCATCAGTGAAAGTGATGATGTACTGATAGCCTCCTCTAGCTGCGATATTGAAGGGGCCACATACATCAGTATGTATGAGTCCTAACAAGTCTGTCGCTCTTTCACCATGTCCACTAAATGGAGTCTTGGTCATCTTGCCTAGAAGAAAAGATTCACATGTCACATATGATTCAAAATCAAATGAGTCCAGTAATCCATCCTTATGGAGCTGGGATATGCGACACTCATTTTTGTGTCCTAAGCGACAAAGCCAGAGATATATTTGGTTCAAATCATTTGGTTTGAACCGTTTAGTATTTATGTTATAGATTGAGTTTTCTAGGTCTAGAACATAGAGTCCATTCACAAGTGGTGCATTACAATAGAACATGTCATTTAACATTATGGAATAATATTTGTCCTTTATGATAAATGAAAAGCCTTTCTTGTCCAAACAAGATACTGAAATTATGTTCTTAGTCAATACAGGTACATAAAAGCACTCCTCTAGTTCTAAGATAAGTCTAGTGGGCAAAGACAAGGAATAAGTTCCTACAGCTATGGCAGCAACTCTTGCTCCATTGCCTACTCGGAAGTCCACTTCGCCCTTTGTCAATGATCTAGCTCTTTGAAGGCCCTGCACATTAGTACAAATGTGAGCCGCGCATCCGGTATCTAATACCCAAGAACAAGAGATAGATAGATTGACTTCTATAACAAAAATAATTGAGCCAGAAGTCTCACTTCTTTTCTTCTTTACTTCCTCCAGGTAATGTTTGCAGTTCCTCATCTAATGTCCGATCTCACCACAGTGGAAGCAGGTCCCTTCCTTAGGCATCTTATCTTTAGCCTTGGATGTAGTAGAGTTGGCCTTGCCTTTGGCTTAGGTCTTACCTTTGCCTTTAGGCTTCCATTTGCCTTTGCCCTTTTGTAGAACCAGTACATTACTGGTTTTGGATTTCTTGAGATTAGGTCCAGCAGTTCTTAACATACTGAGCATCTCAGGCAAAGGCTTGTCAATTTCATTCATGTTATAGTTCATGACAAATTGATTGTACCTTTCTGACAACGATTACAAGATAAGGACCGTAGCCAATTCTTGGCCCAGTGGAAATCCTAATCTTTCAAGGTTTTCGACATACCAAATCATCTTGAGTACGTGAGTTCCTACAAGAGTTCCTTCTTGCATCTTGCATGCAAATAGGGCTTTAGACACCTCAAACCGCTCGTGCCTAGCTTGCCCTTGATATAGTTGCTTTAGATGCTCAACCATCTCATGTGCATTCATGTTCTCATATTGCTTTTGAAGCTCAGAGTTAATGGTGGCAAGCATAAGACATGATACATCAAGTGCATCATCCTGATGCTTCTTGTAAGCATCCTTTTCGGCACGGGTGGCGGTAGCGGCGGGTGCTTCTGGAAGTGATTGCTCTAGGATGTACAGTTTTCGTTCTTGTTTGAGGACAATCCTCAAGTTTCTGTACCAGTCCAGGAAATTAGCTCCGTTGAGCTTGTCCTTCTCAAGGACGGATCGCAGAGAGAGAGTATTTGACGTGTTAGATGATATGGTGATCTACAACAGTAAAATTATGCAAAAATAAGTATTATATCGAAATCATTTAATTAGGCCTTTAATTAAATTATGCTCGCACTGAATCGTAGAGATTTGGATGGGGCTAGTCATGGATATAGGCAAACTCAATTTACCAACACTACTAGCTCCAAACCAAATAACAATCATTATTCATGTGGGACAAGATCCATATTATACTTCATCTTGAGTTAGCTTTGGCTAATCGCCAAGACTTGGTATAATTAGGTAGGTAATATTTTACAAATTACATCTCATGCAACTCTTAGAAACAAAGGGTCAGATCCACATCACACATCATCTTGATTTAGCTTTGGCTAGTCGCCCAAGACATGGAATAATTGTTCTCTTACCCAATTTTCCCAACTTTTGGGATATGCTTCCAAGTTTCTCAATCTAATTGAGGGGACTTAGTTAAGTCTCACCCAAAGTTTGATAGCGGGACATCACAATTGTACTCTCGCACTCTACCAAGATAAAGTGCGTTGCTTTTCTTTGGCAAACCCAACAACAAATGATCGAGATAGTTTATGAGTACCAAACTTTGGTAGGCATATTGAGTTGACTTAATTAAGATAAACATCTAAGCATGCATCACATACACACACATAGCATATATCAATATATAAGCAAGAAAATGTGACATGGTTATGGCCCGTATACTATGATCTTCTCAAGCCAATGAGAAGATCAATGGTCAACCTAGGGATAACATCTTCTCCAAGTGCATCCTTTGGTGTAGTGTTCACTACATTATCTCACTATCGATTCAACCAATCGATGTAATGTAGATAAGAACCTACTATCCAAGGACATTATTATACATAGTTATTTGGCACAAATACAAAGTAAGTATAATAACCAAACATACCTTTATTAATGATAGAATATGATACAAAAGGTCCCTAGTCAATCATCACATAATTGACTCTAGGGCTCCTACTAACAATCTCCCACTAGCACTAGTGTCAATCACTATAATATCTAATACCGAATGACCTGGAATGACCATTATGCTTCTTTTGTGCCAAGCCTTCGTCAAAGGATCCGCGATGTTAGCATCTATGGGTACTCTGCATATCCTCACATCTCCTCTATCGATGATCTCTCGAATGAGATGGAAGCGCCTTAGTATGTGTTTGGTCCGTTGATGTGACCGAGGTTCCTTAGCCTGTGCAATAGCCCCATTGTTGTCACAATAGAGGTATATGGGGTCTACTATGCTAGGAACCACACCAAGTTCTGTAATGAACTTTCGGATCCAAACAGCCTCTTTTGCCATCTCAGACGCGGCAATATACTCGGCCTCTGTTGTAGAATCTACGACTGTGTCCTATTTCGAACTCTTCCAGCTCAGAGCGCCGCCATTTAGGCAATATACATACCTTGACTTTGATCTAAAATCAGCCCTGTCTATTTGGAAGCTTGCGTCACTGTAACCCTTTACAGCTAGCTCCTCATTGCCTCCAAATATCAAAAAATATTCTTTCATCCTTCGTAAGTACTTAAGAATATTCTTGACAGTTGTACAGTGACTTTTACCTGGATCTGACTGGTACCTGCTGGTCATGCTCAAAGCATACGAGACATCTGGTTTAGTACAAAGCATGGCGTACATGATAGACCCTATAGCGGATGCATAAGGGATCTGATCTATACGGTCTCTCTCCTCCTTAGAATAGGGACCTTGAGTCTTCGAAAGACTCACACCATTTGACATTGGCAGAAATCCCTTCTTGGAATTCTGCATGGCAAAATGATTAAGCACCTTGTCAATATATGTACTCTAACTTAAGCCAAGCAATCTCTTAGATCTATCTCTATAGATCTTGATGCCTAGGATATAGGCTGCTTCACCTAAGTCTTTCATTGAGAAAAAATTCCCTAGCCACGTCTTCACAGACTATAGTGAAGGGATATCATTCCCAATGAGGAGTATGTCATCCACATACAAGATTAGGAAGATAACTGTGCTACCACTAACCCTCTTGTAGACACAGGGTTCATCTTCATTCTTGATGAAACCAAACGCTTTGATTGCATCATCGAATCGAAGATTCCAGCTTCAAGAAGCTTGCTTTAGCCCATAAATGGACCTTTGCAATTTACATACCTTTCTAGCATGCTCTGGATCTACAAAACCCTCAGGTTGTGTCATTTACACGTTTGTTAGTGATATGAGAAAAGTGTCCTAAGGCAATCGCCTTATGATTGTAATCATTTATTTTAATAAATGAATGTTCACTATTTGAGTATACATGTTTATGTATTTGATTGAGATCCTAAACTTATTTACTGAATGTTCGTAATACAAGTCACAGCATGAGAGAATTTGTGACGAATTCACAACTAGTGAAGTATTGAAATTGTCCCTAGTCGATGAATTGATAAATACGGGCACTATCAATTCTGTTGAGACTAGCATGGGTTATTCTCTAATCAGCTGATTCTCACTGGCTGGTGACATTGGGATGTCCGGAGATAAACATGAATGCAAGTTAAGGGAACTAGTTCATTGGAGTGACTGGCTGTAAAACTTCATATGGTAGTCTACATATAGATATGTCAGTGAAGTTCTTACTGCAGCTTAAGTGCGATGTTCCTTTGACTTGCGGTGTTCAAGTCATCTTGGTCATGGAGACTTATACTTTGAAATCTTAAGCAAGCATCTCCAAGGAGATGTGAACCCAGGGTGATTGGGTATAAGCCGAAGTGCCCGAAGATGTTTGAACAGCCTACAAAGGATTCACCACTCCTTGCAAGGAGATGTATACCCAAGGCCTATCGTCGGACATGTTCAGAGTATGAATCTCTTAGATACATGAGAGTAATTAGAATCCGTAGGACGAGAAAACGTTACTTGGGCTAGGTGTGACGTAGTCAGCCTAGTGGGGACTGACACACATAGACCATGTCCTGAACCAAGTGAGTATAAGAAGGTGAAGGGAATGGGGCACAATTCATTATAGCTGCTGAAGGGTTTCAGAATTGTTTCTAAGGTCAACCATTGATCTTTCGATTAATTGGGGATCATGATGTACAACTAGGTGCCACTCATGATCGTTCTATAATTGGTTAATTATAGACGGCCAACATAAATCGAAAGCCTATTTAGTCACACGCACTACGAGTAATCCGAGGGATTTAAAACGAGTTGAAAATTGGATTTTCCAATCAAGAGAGATTAGGTTTGGTTGAGCCAAACGATAAGTCGAATCTGAATTTTCATAGACACATCGGAAGCGTAAAATGGCTAAGTCTTTTGAAGACTTAATAGATGAATTAAATGAGTTTAATTTATTGGGGCGTGGCCTGGATAGGCCGGCCAAAGAGGGTCCCCACCCTCTTTGCTTGGCCGGCCACAAAAAGGGAGGGAACCAAATTGTTTGGTTCAATTTATAAATAAATCAAGTGTGGTTTGTTTTATAAAATTATGGATGATATAAATTTTTTTATATAAACCAAGGTTTGGTTTATTTTTCATGGAAATTAAAATGAACCATGGATTGGTTTATTTTATTTTATAAAATCAATCATGGATTGATTTACCATAATAAAGAAATTTATATAAAGAAATTTATATAAAATTTATTTTTCATGGAAATTAAAATGAACCATGGATTGGTTTATTTTATTTTATAAAATCAATCATGGATTGATTTACCATGATAAAGAAATTTATATAAGAAATTTATATAAAGAAGTTTATATAAAGAAATTTATTTTTCATGAAAATTAAAATAAACCATGGATTGGTTTATTTTATTTTATAAAATCAATCATGGATTGATTTACCATGATAAAGAAATTTATATAAAGAAATTTATATGATAAATTTCTTATGAAAATTTATTCCATAAGAAAAAAGAGACTTGGTTGATTTTTATCATGAATTAAAATATGATTTTAACCATGATATAAAATCAAGACTTGGCATGATGGAATAAGTCATAGAAAATTTATACGATAAATTTCTTATGAAAATTTATTCCATAAGAAAAAGAGACTTGGCGGTTGAGAGACCACTATATAAAGGACCCAAGGCAAGGCTTGGAATTAATTCGAAATAATCCAAGTATTCTTGCTTGGGCTCTCTCCCTCTCCTCCCTTCTTCCTCTTGGGCGGCCACAAGCCTCTCCCCCTTTCTTCTTGCCGTGAGCACAAGGAGAAGCACCGAGGCGACGAAGTTCTTGTAATGCCCGGCTTTTTCCCACACCTTGTGGTGTGGCGAGAAAGTCGTCGTTACGCTAAACATACATGTGCATAAAAACATCTTAATGCAGCGGAATCATTTTTTTTCTACACATGTTTTTAATCATGCAGCTAACTCGTGAAACATTTATACATGTCTAAACTTGTCATTCATGAATCTAGTGTCATTGAACATAGCATATTATCAACATGCATGGCATCATGATATAATCATTCCATAGCCTATTCATTGTCATCATAAGTAGCACGTAACTTATCCGTAAACATCATAAGTCTTGAGTCATTCATTAGGCATACCCATCATAAACATAGCATAAAATCTAAGAAAGCATTTCAAAACCCAAGACATGCGATACGTGTAAATATAAGAATCCTTTGCCATGTCACTGCCACACACACACATGCTCTTGCCTCTCCTTCTGCTTCCCTTAGTAACCTCGTGCTTGATCTGCGGTACGAGGAAAATAAGACTATAAGCACACAGGCTTAGTAAGACCCTTTCCTACTCACTAAAACCATACGTCACTTAAACATAAACATATCAAGTATCTTGACATAACATAACTTTGAACATAAACTTAAACATGGTCATGGCATAAGTCATAAGCATATGAACAACTACATAGCATGATTCCTAACATAACCATAAATCAACAACATACTTAGCATGACATAAATCTTAACATACATGATCATAAGACATACTTATACATGGCATAATTCTTAGCATACATGAACCTGAGACATACTTATACATGGCATAATTCTTAGCATACATGAACCTGAGACATACTTATCATAGCATAAGATATAAGCATAAGCATAAGCATAAAACATAAAACGTACTTACCCTGGCGCGATGCATAACATGGATGTATGCATGAGTCAAATGCATTTACTACATAAGGATGCTTAGTTTTAAAAATCATACTTTTAAATGCTTAGCATAAACATAACATCATTGGGGTCCCCGGCTTGTACCACATACATACATCATAAGCGCGCATCCCTAAGTAAATACGAGGTAGCTAGCCTCGACCTACTAGGGTAAGGACAGCATAGTCGGTAGTCCTAGAACCGGGGCGTTCTTAAGGTGCCCATCCCTGTTGCACAGCTTCGGTAGTGCCAGAACCATGGACAGCTTCGGTAGTCCAGAACCGGGGCGTTCTTAAGGTGCCCATCCCTTGGACCCTTACTTCGGTCCGCTACAAGCCCCATTCATAAAATAAAATAACTATACATGTTTCATCATTCATACTTGTCATTCATACTTATCATTCATACTTATTTCATATCATCGTTATGCCTTCATCATTCATACTTATCATTCATACTTAAGGCATAACCATCATCTTCATTCATACTTATCATTCTTTATTCATAAAATAGGACATACATGCATAATCATGTTTCTAGTCATAAACATTACCTTGGTTCATAAAGCTTGCATGATCTTGATACATAAATAAACATGCACTTCAGACATGATACATTTCATCTAGCATACATAATCCTAGTATTCATCATAAAGCATGGATGATAAGCCACGTATAAATAGAACGTATACTACTAGGGTTCATGACATTCATTCTAAAACATGCACATACCTTCATAAACCATAAATCTATTATAATCATTTATCAACATACATGCATCATTCTAATTATCATAACATATTCCTACCTCAATTACATATAGTCATGGTATATGATCTAAATATTCATGGGTGAAGCATAACATAAAATCTAACATACATAATCATGTGATATAACACATAAACAAAGATTTTTGTACATAAAGGTCCTTACCTCATGCTTAACTACCTACTATTATCATGGTGACTTATAAGCATGCATTCTTGAGATCTTAACCCAAACCAAACCCTAGGTTTGGGTCTTGGCCGAAACCCTAAGGGGCCATGGGTCCTTAGAAAAATTTGCATAGTCATGGTCAACATCCAATCCCTTGCATATTATGTCATAGGAACCCATTGGGACCCTTGATTAGTTTTAACCCTAAGTCCTAGACCTTATTCATGCTTTGGCCGAAACCCTAGGGAAGTAATAGGCCCATAGAAAATTCATATAAGTCACCATTTTCATTAATAACATATCATAGCAAAACATACTAATCATGCTTGGAGGTTTGAAAGTTAAACCTAGCCCTATACTTGATGTGGCCGAAACCGTCAAGGGGTTTTAGGGTGCCAAAAACTTCCCTAAATCATAAGTTATGTCCTACATACTATCATAAAACTTTCAAAGATTACAAAAGAGAATTTACATCATCCCTAACCCCACAAAACATCCTTGGCCGAAACCCTAAGGTTCCTCTTCATGGTTTCCTCAACTTAAATCTTAAACAAAATTCTAAATCTTGTTAAGCATCAAGGAACAATCATACCACAGGTGAGAAGGGTCTTACCTTGGGTTATCTTTGGTTTTTAGACCTTAAAAGAGAAGGAAATTGGAAATCCCTTTGACACTTGAACCCAGCTCCTTGCCCTTGTAACCTTGGAAGAGAACCTAGATCTTCCAAAATAGAGCCCTTGGTGGAACTTTTCCTAAGGGGGAGAGCACCTTGAGGTTTCGGCTAGAGCAAGGAGGAAGAAGAAATGAAGAGGAGAAGGGAAATTGTAACTCCCTTACCATCTTTATACCACATTAAAAGGGGCAAGTGAAGAGTCATGGTATCTCTTCCCTTGATGACTCTTCATTTTTCCCAAGCCTTAACTAAGATCCACTTCATTCCCTCATAGCACTCCCATGCTATGTGAATTGGTTAGTGCATGCTTGGTTGTACAAGAGGTCCAAGGTTCAATCCTTGGTGCATGCACTAATTTCCTATTTTATTTTTTTTATTTTATTTCCTATTATTTCGAAATTTCCTTAAAAATTCTCCCATAATTATGTTAATATTTCTCATTAAAATCTATTTATTTTTATATTAAATTCTACCTAAAATCCACCAACAATCATGGTACTAGAAAGCCCATGTAAGGCCCATTAGTACTTAGTTTCTCAATTTAAATGAGAAATCCATGGGTTCCTAGGCTAAGGTTCATACTAATATTTATAGATCCTTCGAAAAATTATCTAGACATGCTTAATATTTTAAAGAAAATATTAAAAAATTTTCCACGTCGTTACAGTTCTTCGGTTGGGATGATCTCCTCTCCGGCCATCATCACCTTGGGATTGGGCGCAAGTCATCTTCCTCCTTCTCGCCGGAATTGTGATTCCGGCCAACCTTGGTGGTGAGTTTTTCCGATGTGATTACTTTTCTCTTGGTTTTTGTCGTGTTCTCAGAGAATCTAGTAGTTCTCGAGAACACGAAACTCGTGGCTTTGCGAAGTCATCCCGAAGACACTCGGCGTGGACGCGAATAGAGGCGGAGCTTCCGAGGGACGCTTACGGTTGGATCTCGTCCCTTCCTTCGAGTTACGCGAGGTAACAAGTAAATTAGTTTACGTTTCTGCAAAATTTTAAATATATGATCATGTCTACACAAGATAAGGTTGCATGCTTAGATGTGTGGTTAAATAATTTGAGAAATTATTTATGCTAAACCTTCCGCTGCACGTAATTAATTTTAAAATTACGAACACGCATCCATGTCAACATGCACCCGGTCCCAACAGTGGTATCAGAGCCGATTAGTGTTCGACATAATCATATAATTGTTTTGCGGAAAACTTTGTCGTGATCTCAATTTTGGAAAAATTTTCAATTATGGAAACTTTCCAATTATGGTAAATTTTAGATTTAGGAATTTCAAAGTTTGGAAATCCTTATGAAATTTTGCAAACTTTTGAAATATCCCTGTTTCTGAAATTTTATGATAATTGTGAAAACTTTCCATTTTTGGAAACTTTCCAATTTTGGAAATTTTCTATTTTGGAAATACGTAAGTTTTCTTTGTACCAGAAACTTACAATTATTCTAAAAATTTTTTATTTTTGGAAACATTCCATTTATGGAAAGCTCACAATTTTGGGCACTTTCTTTCAAGAAAGTCTAGACAAATTATGGGAATATTAATTGACATTTAAATTCATAATTAGAAATTAAATTATTTATAAAATTCTTTATTTTGGATTGAGCCTCGGGGAGCCGTCCAATTTAAAGTTAGTTGTTATAATTAAATTTCCTAAATTGAATTTAAATTGTCAAATGTTTAATTTGGATTGAGCCTCGGGGAGCCGTCCAAACTATATTATCAATAAATTTTTATTTTGGATTGAGCCTCGGGGAGCCGTCCAAATTAAGTTATTTATTGATATTAATTTTCCATAAATAAAATATGTGATCAAATCTTGGAAATTTTTTAGGTGATTCTCAAACGATAATTTCCTTATTTGATTTATGAGGTGATTCTCTTACATATTATTGTGTCCAAAATTAATTAGGAAAATTATTTCCTATAGAGTATATTTTCTTAAATAAGATTTTCATGAAAATAATATGTGGTTGAATTAAGGGAATCTGTCTCTTAATTTAATAAGATTTGATTTAGAGAAATCAAAGTCTTAAACATATTATTTTCAAAATTGATTATGACAATTTAGGAAATTGTTTCCCAAAACAATTCCTTGAATAAAGTGTGAAATTAGAATTAGGAAATCCGGTTCCTAATTCAATTAATGAGACTTGATAAATTAAGTCACATACATATTTTATTAAGGAAATCGTTAGAACATGACATATTTATATGTCATGAATGTGCCTAAAAGAAAAGGATGAGACCCAAACCCCTTACAAAATATTAAGGCCAACACCTTCCATTAATATGGTTAGAACCGGAGTTTTGTTTCTCGTTTGGGTTGATGGACACATCCATGCCCGGCTTGAACCTCGACATGTTCAAACCATGGAATTAGTTTATGATTAATATAGTTGGAGTCAGAGGTCAATCCTTAGTTTTGGTTGTTGGACACATCCAAACCTGACTAAACGGTTGAATGAGCTCCAACCATATTAAAACTATTTCTTGATTAATGGGTCAGCCTTAAGCTTGGAGCATCAATTTGTTGTGCCACAGCCAAGGTCGATGTAAAGAGAGGTGCAGTTGGGTGCTATGTATATTGTTGCATACTTGTTAATGAGTTAACAACCCAATGATTTATGCAAACATTCAATTAGTTGATAGCATGATGTGATAGTTACATATATGTAATATGTAATCGGTATAATTACTTACCTTCATAGCTAAGAATAACTTGATGGCCCCAGCCATGGTTGTTCTTATCTATGGATGGATATCAACCTATTTGGAGATGTTCCTACGATCTCCCGAATTGATAAAAAGGGTTATTCAATTCGAAAAATAAATAGGATTTAATGAATGTATATTGATGCATTCTTTATCATTCTCATCACATAACCTCAATTTGTATTTCTAGGATAATCACTTGATCATGTCTTCTCTGAATTTGCGTTCCATTTTGGACACCAATAAGTTAACTAAGGACAAAAGGATTGAAAAAGCACCAAAAGGCACTTGCCATCATTGTGGCAAGGAGGGCCACTGGCGAAGAAACTGCAAGGTTTATCTTGAGTCCTTGAAGAAGAAGGCATCCGATGCCCCATCCTCTTCAGGCATCTTCGTTTTTGAATGTCATTCTATTTCCTCATACACCTGGGTACCTGATACTGGGTGTAGCTCACATATATGTAATGACATACAGGGGCTAAGGAATAGAAGAAGACTCGTCAAGGGAGAAGCGAATTTGCAAGTTGGAAATGGAGCAAAGTTTGCTGCTATTTCCATCGGAACATATTTGCTAAAGCTCCCTACTGGACTTGTCTTAGAATTGGATAATTGTTATTTTGTTCCTTCGTTAATAAAGAACATTGTATCTATTTCATGCTTGAATGAAAAGGGTTACCATTTAACTTTTAGTAACAATTGCTGTTACATAACTTTAAATGGTGTTCTTTATGGGACCGGAACTTTATGCAATGGTATCTACACGTTAGATTTATCCGGTGACATTTTCAATATCGAAGTTAGCAACAAACGTGCTCGAATAGATAATCAAATAGACTCCTATATGTAGCATTGTCGTCTTGGCCATATAAGCAAGAAACGCATGACCAAATTACACCGATGTGGAATTCTGGAATCATTTGAACCCGGTTCATTTGATACATGCGAATCATGCTTAAAAGGCAAGATGACCAAATTACCCTTTTCCGGAAAAGCTAAACCAGTGGGAGAATTGCTTGGTCTAATACATACTGATATATGTGGACCAATGTCAACTCTTGCACAAGGAGGATATAGCTACTTCATTACCTTTATTGATGATCACTCACGATACGGGTATGTGTTCTTAATGAAACACAAATCTGAAGCTTTTGAGAAATTCAAAGAGTTCAGAAGTGAAGTAGAGAAACAGCTTGGCAAAAGTATTAAGATACTTCGATCCGATCGGGGTGGTGAATACTTGAGTCAAGAGTTTCAAGATTATCTTAGGGACAATGGGATATTGTCTCAATGGACTCCTGCATATACACCACAGCATAATGGTGTATCTGAGAGGCATAACCGAACCTTGATGGACATGGTTAGATCTATGATGAATCATGCAACTCTTCAAAAATCCTTTTGGGCTATGCGCTTAAGACAACTGTTTACTTGCTAAACAGAGTCCCGACCAAGGTAGTCTCTACTACTCCATATGAGACGTGGAATAGTAAAAAACCTCATTTATCTCACCTAAAGATATGGGGTTGTCCTGCTTATGTAAAGCGGACTATATCAGACAAATTGGATACTAAGTCTGATAAATGTCATTTATTGGATACCCTAAGGAAACGAAGGGTTACCAATTCTATCATCCCTTGGAACAAAAGGTGTTTGTTTCAAGACATTCTGTATTTCTAGAAAAAGAATTTCTTTCAAAAGAAAACAGTGGGAGTAGCATTGAACTTGAAGAAGTTCAAGAAACTCCAATAGACATTACAGAGACACCTAGTCTAGACCCACAACCGATAACTCATAATGATGAGCTATCAGTTGAACCTAAAACAATACCACTTCTTCGTAGGTCTGATAGGACACGCGATATTCCAGAGAGATACGGATTTCTCATAAGTGAATTGAACGACGTATTACTCTTTAACAATGACGAACCTATCAATTATGAAGATGTTCTGAATAATTCAGAAAGGGATAAATGGCTTGAAGACAAGAAGTCGGAAATGGATTCCATGTACAAAAATCATGTATGGGACTTGGTTAACCCACCTGAAGGGATTAAGCCCATAGGGTGCAAGTAGGTTTTCAAGAAGAAAACTGACATGGAAGGTAATGTTGTTACCTTTAAGGCTAGATTAGTGGCAAAAGGATATCGTCAGAAACAAGGAATTGATTATGACGAAACCTATTCGCCAGTAGCTATGCTTAAATCTATTCGGATGCTCCTGGCCATAGCAGCTCATTATGATTATGAGAAATGGCAAATGGATGTGAAAACAGCTTTCCTTAATGGAAACTGCTTGAGGATGTATACATGATACAACCTGAAGGTTTCACAATGGTTGATAAAACCAAAGTATGCAAGCTTCGACAATCCATATATGGACTAAAGCAAGCATCCATGAACTGGAACATCCGTTTTGATGAGACAATCAAAGAGTTTGATTTCTCACAAAATCCTGACGAACCTTGTGTGTACAAGAAGGTTAGTGGGAGTGCAGTCGTATTCCTAATGTTATATGTCGATGACATATTACTTATAGGAAACGATATATCAGTCTTACAGTCAGTTAAAATTTGGTTGTCCAAAACTTTCTCCATGAAAGTCCTGGGAGAAGCAACCTATATCCTTGGGATTAGAATCTATAGAGATAGATCAAAACGATTGTTTGGTCTTTTGCAGTCTACATATATAGACCGAGTGCTAAAAGGGTTTAGCATGTCGGAATCCAAGAAAGGTTACCTTCCCATCAGGTATAGGATCAACCTTTCGAAGTCTATGTGTCCGCGCACAGAAGACGAGAGGATTTGCATGAATAAGATTCCTTATGCATCCGCGATAGGATCTATCATGTATGCTATGTTATGTACTAGGCCTGATGTATCGTATGCTCTGAGCGTCACAAGCAGATACCAGTCTGATCCAGGAATGGATCATTGGGCGGCTGTCAGGACAATCCTCAAGTACTTAAGAAGAACTAAGGATGTGTTCCTAATATATGGAGAATGTGATATTGTAATACGTGGGTATACAGATGCAGTTTCCAGATAGATAAGGATGACTCCAAATCTCAGTCTGGATACGTATTTATATTGAATGGAGGCGCAATATGTTGGAAGAGTTCCAAGCAAGACACCGTAGCGGAATCTACCACGGAAGCGGAATACTTTGCAGCTTCGGAAGCAGCAAAGGAAGCAGTCTGGATCAAGAAGTTTGTCTCAGAACTTGGTGTGATTCCAAAAATTGATGAAGCAATACCGGTTTATTGCGACAACAATGGAACTATTGCACAAGCAAAGAAACCAAGGTTTCATCAATGATCCAAACATGTGCTTCGCCGCTATCATCTGATCAGAGAGATTATAAGTAGGAATGATATACAAATTGAGAAAATTCCCACTGAAAGGAATTTAGCGGATCCTTTAACTAAGGCCTTGCCTCAAAGCAAGTTTGAGGGTCATATTAGAGACTGTGGTATTGGATACCGTAGCGATTGGCATTAGGCCAAGTGAGAGTTTGTTAGTGATATGAGAAAAGTGTCCTAAGACAATCGCCTTATGATTGTAATCATTTATTTTAATAAATGAATGTTCACTATTTGAGTATACATGTTTATGTATTTGATTGAGATCTTAAACTCATTTACTGAATGTCCACAATACAAGTCACAACATGAGAGAATTTGTGACGAATTCACAACTAGTGATTATCTCTACATGTGCAATTGTGAAGTATTGAAATTGTCCCTAGTCGATGAATTGATAAATACGGACACTATCAATTCTGTTGAGACTAGCATGGGTTATTCTCTAATCAGCTGATTCTCACTGGCTGGTGACATTGGGATGTCCGGAGATAAACATGAATGCTAATTAAGGGAACTAGTTCATTGGAGTGACTGGCTATAAAACTTCATATGGTAGTCTACATATAGATATGTCAGTGAAGTTCTTACTGCAGCTTAAGTGCGATGTTCCTTTGACTTGCAGTGTTCAAGTCATCTTGGTCATGGAGACTTATACTTTGACATCTTAAGCAAGCATCTCCAAGGAGGTGTGGACCCAGGGTGATTGGGTATAAGCCGAAGTGCCCGAAGATGTTTGAACAGCCTACAAAGGATTGACCACTCCTTGCGAGGAGATGTATACCCAAGGTCTATCATCGGATTGTTACTCGAAGCCTCTGGCCAGAGCATGACATGTTCAGAGTATAAATCTCTTAGATACATGAGAGTAATTAGAATCCGTAGGACGAGAAAACGTTACTTGGGCTAGGTGTGACGTAGTCAGCCTAGTGGGGACTGACACACATAGACCATGTCCTGAACCAAGTGGGTATAAGATGGTGAAGGGAATGGGGCACGATTCATTATAGCTGCTGAAGGGTTTCAGAATTGTTTCTGAGGTCAACCGTTGATCTTTCGATTAATTGGGGATCATGATGTACTATTAGGTGCCACTCATGATCGTTCTATAATTGGTTAATTATAGACGGCCAACATAAATCGAAAGCCTATTTAGTCACATGCACTACGAGTAATCCGAGGGATTTAAAATGAGTTGAAAATTGGATTTTCCAATCAAGAGAGATTAGGTTTGGTTGAGCCAAACGATAAGTCGAATTTGAATTTTTCATAGACGCATCGGAAGCGTAAAATGACTAAGTCTTTTGAAGACTTAATAGATGAATTAAATGAGTTTAATTTATTGGGGCGTGGCCTGGATTGGCTGGCCAAAGAGGGTCCCCACCCTCTTTGCTTGGCCGGCCACAACAAAGGGAGGGAACCAAATTGTTTGGTTCAATTTATAAAATAAATCAAGTGTGGTTTGTTTTATAAAATTATGGATGATATAAATTTTTGTATATAAACCAAGGTTTGGTTTATTTTTCATGGAAATTAAAATGAACCATGGATTGGTTTATTTTATTTTATAAAATCAATCATGGATTGATTTACCATGATAAAGAAATTTATATAAAGAAATTTATATAAACAAATTTATATAAAATTTATTTTTCATGGAAATTAAAATGAACCATGGATTGGTTTATTTTATTTTATAAAATCAATCATGGATTGATTTACCATGATAAAGAAATTTATATAAAGAACTTTATATAATGAAATTTATTTTTCATGGAAATTAAAATGAACCATGGATTGGTTTATTTTATTTTATAAAATCAATCATGGATTATAATGATTTATATGATTTTATAATGAATTTATTTTTCATGGAAATTAAATGAACATGATTGGTTTTTTTATTTTATAAAATCAATCATGGATTGATTTACCATGTAAAGAAATTTATATAAAGAAATTTATATGATAAATTTCTTATGAAAATTTATTCCATAAGAAAAAAGAGACTTGGTTGATTTTTATCATGAATTAAAATATGATTTTAACCATGATATAAAATCAAGACTTGGCATGATGGAATAAGTCATAGAAAATTTATACGATAAATTTCTTATGAAAATTTATTCCATAAGAAAAAAGAGACTTGGCGGTTGAGAGACCACTATATAAAGGACCCAAGGCAAGGCTTGGAATTAATTCGAAATAATCCAAGTATTCTTGCTTGGGCTCTCTCCCTCTCCTCCCTTCTTCCTCTTGGCCGGCCACAAGCCTCTCCCCCTTTCTTCTTGCCGTGAGCACAAGGAGAAGCACCGAGGCGACGAGGTTCTTTCATTGGGACGATCTTCCTCTCCGGCCATCATCACCTTGGGATTGGGCGCAAGTCATCTTCCTCCTTCTCGCCGGAATTGTGATTCCGGCCATCCTTGGTGGTGAGTTTTTCCGATGTGATTACTTCTCTCTTGGTTTTTGTTGCATTCTCGGAGAATCTAGTAGTTCTCAAGAACACGAAACTCGTGGCTTTGTGAAGTCATCCCGAAGACACTCGGCGTGGACGCGAATAGAGGCGGAGCTTCCGAGGGACGCTTACGGTTGGATCTCGTCCCTTCCTTCGAGTTACGCGAGGTAACAAGTAAATTAGTTTACGTTTCTGCAAAATTTTAAATATATGATCATGTCTACATAAGATAAGGTTGCATGCTTAGATGTGTGGTTAAATAATTTTAGAAATTATTTATGCTAAACCTTCCGTTGCACGTAATTAATTTTAAAATTACGAACACGCATCCATGTCAACATGCACCCGGTCCCAACAGTACACATCCTCGAGTATATTCCCATTTAGGAATGCAGTTTTGACATCCATCTGCCAGATCTCATAGTCATGGTAGGCTGCAATAGCAAGCATGATCCGAATAGACTTAAGCATCGCCACTGGTGAAAAGGTTTCATCATAGTCGATACCATGAATTTGTTTGAAACCATTAGCTACCAATCGCCCTTTATAGGTATGCATGCGTCCTTCCATGTAAGTCTTTCTTCTAAAGACCCACTTACACCCAATGGGTTTAATTCCCTCAGGTGGATCAACCAAAGTCCATACTTGGTTAGTGTATATGGATTCCATTTCAGATCTCATGGCCTCTAGCCATTTCTCAGAATCTGGGCTCATCACAGCTTCTTGATAGGATGTAGGCTCATTCAACTCAATGAGCGTAATGTTGTCATGATCAGACAAGAGAAATGAGTATCTCTCAGGCTGACGACGTATCCTATCAGATCTGCGAAGAGGTTGGTCTACTTGAACAGCTTGTTGTTCCACAACTTCTGGTGCAACAATCTCATGATCCACAACTTCTTGTGGTGCCTATTCAATGTCCATTAAGGCCTCAGTTGTAACGCCCGACCTTATATCTACCCTTAAGGAGGGGTTACGGGTCCATACATTCATATCATTTATCAAGGTAAGCATGTATATCCAAACAAAACATATCCAAACAAAACAATTACAATACATGAACTAGTAATAAGCATGCTTATTGAAGACTAATTTACCAAGCAAGGTTTTTCATTTCTTTTATATCTACATGCATTTACAACCTAATATGAAGATCATTTAACACACTATAGCATGGAATCTCAAGTAAGAATATAGCAAGAGTTATCTAGTCTTCGATACATGCAAAAGAAGCATATACAAAAGAAATATTCATAAGCAACCGAAAATAGTAAACATCTAGCATTTTACTGAGCATGCATACTATAAGAATTAGACATTAATAATAGTATTATCTATCATGACCTAGGTTCCATATCTCTAACAGTAGAGTAGTCACAATCATCATATATTCAGAGTATAGTAACACAATTTCAATCTTTTATCGGAAGCAGTTAGATTCTAGACAAACTAAGGTAGATAGAATCTTTCATCCTTTCCCGAGCCATCACCACACACATCCTCTAGCCTTCCCTCTGCCTCTTCCTTTAATCCAAGTATTTCTTACCGCTATCTGCAGCATAAGAAAACAACATGAACTAGTAAGCAAAACATGCTTAGTAAGAATCCGGGCCTACTCGCAAAACCATATCGATACATCATATCATGTACTCAGTAATCAAGATAGAACAAGATTAAGCATCATAAGCATCTCATCAAATATCTTCAAGTACTTTACGGAACAAGATTATCACATGATGAGAAAAGTATGCTTTTCAAAAGGTTCCATAATGGTAAGTACTTCAAAATATCATATCATCATCTAGGGCCCAGTTGTAGTACCACATCATGCGCGTTCCCTAATAAATTGGGGTAGCGAGCCACCAATCTAATTAGAGCAGGACCCTTCCGTCCTACCAATGCCATGACCTTCAGTTAACATGCACATTGGATTTGTTTAACGACCCCCTTCCGAGTCGGGTACACAACTTTCCAAAGTAAAGTAATTTATCATACAATTACTCATATATGTATATGCCTAAAGGTACTCTTAATCACTTCTCAAAGGGACACACCACACATTCGGGTGCTCTTGATCCCCTAGGGACACACCACACATTCGGGTGCTCTTGATCCCAGTTCAATAGAGTATCCTTTTTCAAGCATATTATCAAACACATCATGTTCATATCATCAAGGTGCCCCATGGGCTATAAGGCATGCTTTTATACCTAACAAGATAGGTCACATAAATTATACACACATCACATATGTAGTAGCATGCTTCATGTTAACAATTGACCATGATTTATACTTCAAAGTGAGGTTAGATTCCACTAACCCTAACTTACAAGGGTGGCCGAATGGTGTAACATGGCTAGGCTAGGTTTTTGACATCCAACCTTCACACAAACATTCACACAAACATGTTATCTACACCACTAATCATGGGAACATAATAGGATATCAAGCAACACAAAAACTCTAGCCATTCTTCTCTTGGCCGAAACCTTGTAGGGTACCAAACCCTAGTTTTTGTCCTTCCAAAAATTTGGAAATATCGCATATGAGTATAAAGTCCCTAGGGGTACTAGCATATATCAAAGCTTGATCAAAAACCCCCTTCTTGGACCTCCAAGCATAGGTGGCCGAAACCTTGTAGGACACCAAACCCTAGTTTTTGTCTTCTCAAAAATTTGGAAAACAACATACATCCATACCCTAAGTTCCTAGGGATATCCTCATGTATCAAGAAGCAACCAAAACCCATTTCATGGTGGTGGCCGAATGGTTACAAGGGAAGAAGGTTCCCTTTTTTTTCAACAACAACAACAAGAAGAACATACAAATCAAACGAAACGATTACACTGCAGGCGAGAGGATACTTACATCCTAGCGCTGGATTTTAACCTTCTTTAAATCGTAGGGTACCCTACACTTGAAGGGTATGTGAAAGCCTTTTTCTTCCAATTTTCCTCTAAGACTCCTTGGTCTTGCTAGAAGGCAAAGACACTTGGGCTTTCTTCCTTGCAATTGCCCTAGGGTTAGAACCCTTGGATGCTATTTTCGAAAATGGAAGAAGTGAAGGAGATGATGGAGGTTTCGGTTGGGAGAAGTGAGGAAGAAGTATACTTTTCTCATGAAAAGACATGTCTCTTCACCCTTACACACTTAACAAGCATGTTCCTTTCTCCTTCTACATGAAATATTGCTTGGTTCATTGGTTATGACAGGGTGAGTGCAACTAGGAGGTTCAAGGTTCAATCCTTGCTTCCTCCTTTCTAGCTCTTCTTTTTATCACAATTTGCACTAACCCATATCAAAGCCCATTAAGCCAAGCCCATCATGAAATTTCATAATATTAATAATATTTCATGAATCTAATATTTCATGATAATATTTCATGATAATAGTATTTCATGAATATAATATTTCATGCTAATATTTCATGATAATAATATTTCATGAATATAATACTTCATGCTAATATTTCATGATAATAATATTTCATGAATATAATATCTCATGCTAATATTTCATGATAATAATATTTCATGAATATAATATTTCATGCTAATATTTCATGATAATAATATTTCATGAATATAATATCTCATGCTAATATTTCATGATAATAATATTTCATGAATATAATATTTCATGTATTCATGACATTTCATAGCATGTGATTGCATGAAATTTATATCATTTCATTATAACTATTTTCATACATTGTCATGATTTTACATTGACAAATTTGGGGTGTTACAATCCTCCCCCTCTTATAGAAAGTTCGTCCCGAACTTTAAAATAGTTCCGGATACTTTGATCGCATCGTATCTTCCTGTTCCCAGGTGGCTTCTTCGAACTGCTCGTTCCGCCACAGAACCTTCACTAAGGGTATTTCCTTGTTCCTTAGCCTTTTAACTTCCCGATCGAGGATCTGGATCGGGCGGCGTTCGGAACTAAGGCTCTCCTGCTCTTGCACTGGTGGGGGTTCTATCATTGGACTCGCATCAGGGGTACACTTCTTGAGCATCGACACATGGAAGACGTTGTGGATAGCCGCCATTTCTGGCGGTAGCTCCAGCTCGTAGGCCACCTTGCCTACTCGTCTCAAAATCTGATAGGGTCCCACGTATCGCGGACTCAGTTTCCCCTTCTTTCCGAATCTCATCACCCCTTTCATAGGGGCTACCTTCAAGAATACCGAATCCCCAACCTCGAACTCAAGTGGTCGACGTCGTTTATCGGCGTAGCTCTTCTGCCGACTCGTCTCTATCCTCTGGCGGATATTCTTTATAGCCTGAGTGGTCTCATCAATAATATCGGTCTGGAGTCCCATCTCCTTCTTTTCACCACTCTCATGCCAGCATAAAGGAGATCTGCATTTTCGGCCATATAGTTCCTCGTACGGTGCCATCCCGATAGTAGCCTGATAACTGTTGTTATAAGCAAACTCTGCCAGGCTCAGGTATCGACACCAGCTTCCCTTGAAGTCCAAGGTGCAAGCTCGTAACATATCTTCTAGTATCTGGTTTACTCGTTCAGTCTGCCCGTCAGTCTGGGGGTGAAAGGCTGTACTGAACTTCAGCTTCGTGCCAAGGGCCTTCTGCACGTGTCCCCAAAAATCAGAAGTAAATCGACCATCTCGGTCAGAGACGATGGTCTTGGGAATCCCGTGCAGTCGGACAATCTCCTTGACGTACAGTTGCGCCAGCTGCTCAACTGAATAAGTCATCCTGATAGCCAGAAAATGCGCGGACTTGGTCAGTCGGTCCACAATAACCCATATACTATCATATCCATTCGTAGTCCGAGGCAGCCCGGATATGAAATCCATAGATATGTCCTCCCATTTCCACTCGGGAATAGGTAGAGGCTGCAGAACTCCCCCAGGTCTCTGGTGTTCTGCTTTGACCCTCTGGCAGGTCAAACACATGCTGATATAGTGGGCTACATCTTTCTTCATGCCGGACCACCAAAATTTGCCCTTCAGATCTTGATACATCTTGGTAGACCCAGGATGCATCACATAAGGTGTGCCGTGGGCTTCCTCGAGTATCCTCGTCCGTAAATCGGAGTCGTCGGGAACGCATAATCGATCCCGGAGATATAAAACTCCGCTCTCGGAAATCCGGAATCCCTCGTCCTTGCCTTCAAGAATCTCCTGCCTGATTCTCCGAAGACTCGGATCAAGACTCTGCTTCTCCAGAATACCATCAAATACTGTCGGCGCAATCTGTAGAGTAGAAAGTCGTCCCGATATTATCTCGATTCCGAAATCCATAATCTCTTCCCCTAAGGGTCGTGACAAAGCTAATAAAGACAACAATGCAGCACAAGATTTTCTACTGAGAACATCTGCTACCTTGTTGGCTTTTCCTGGATGGTACAAGATCTCACAGTCGTAGTCCTTGACCAACTCGAGCCATCGGCGTTGTCGCATATTCAGGTCTTTCTGGGTGAAGAAATATCGCAGACTCTGGTGATCAGTATAGACCTTGCACTGAGTGCCATATAAATAATGCCTCCATGTTTTCAGCGCAAAGACCACCGCTGCTAATTCCAAATCATGGGTAGGATAATTCTTTTCATGTTCCTTCAGTTGCCTAGAGGCATAGGCAATTACCTTCCCATTTTGCATAAGTACAGCTCCGAGTCCAAGTTTGGATGCGTCGCTGTACATATCGAAACCCGTATCATTTTCGGGAAGAGTCAATATAGGAGCGCTAGTCAGTCTCCTTTTCAGTTCAGAGAAACTCTTCTCACATTCCTCGGTCCAGGTATATTTCTTATCTTTCTTTGTAAGAGCTGTCATAGGGGCTGCAATCCGAGAGAAGTTCTCTACGAATTTTCTGTAGTAACCTGCTAACCCCAGAAAACTTCTGACCTCACTGGCATTCTTGGGTCTGGACCAGTTACTTACGGCCTCAATTTTAATTGGGTCGACCATCACTCCATCCTTGGAGATAACATGTCCCAAGAATGACACTTGGTTCAGCCAGAACTCACATTTTGAAAATTTAGCATACAGTTGTTCCTTCTGAAGAATCTGTAATACTATACTCAGGTGCTCCGCATGCTCTTCGGAAATCCTCGAATAAATAAGGATGTCGTCGATGAAGACGATCACAAATCTGTCGAGAAATGCCGAGAAAATCCGATTCATAAGGTCCATGAATATTGCCGGAGCATTAGTAACTCCAAACGGCATCACTACGAACTCATAATGTCCGTATCTCGTCCGGAAAGCAGTTTTGGGTATATCCTCATTTTTCACCCGGACTTGGTGATAACCAGACCTCAGATCGATCTTAGAGAAAACCGTAGCTCCCTTTAACTGATCGAACAGATCATCTATCCTGGGTAGAGGGTACCTGTTCTTTATGGTCACATTGTTTAATGCCCGATAGTCGATACACTTACGCATCGACCCGTCCTTCTGTGTCGCATGATCCATATTGGCTGAATGAGATTTTTATTTATTATACCAACCAAAATTTATTTTATTCATTCTTATAAGTCTACATACAACTAGTCCACTCAGTGAGCAAGATGGGCTGCCGTAATGCCCAACATAAAGAATAACATAGCGACACCTACTATCTCTCTCCTCATCACTCCTCTGGCCCACCTCAGGATCCTCAACTGTCCCCATCGGGTCCTCATCTTCAATCTCGA
>JAGFNQ010001547.1:97419-128711 GCA_024364735.1 Boesenbergia rotunda
GATGTGTTTCCTAATATATGGAGAATGTGATATTGAAATACGTGGGTATACAGATGCCAGTTTCCAGATAGATAAGGATGACTCCAAATCTCAGTCTGGATACGTATTTATATTGAATGGAGGCGCAATATGTTGGAAGAGTTCCAAGCAAGACACCGTAGCGGAATCTACCACGGAAGCGGAATACTTTGCAGCTTCGGAAGCAGCAAAGGAAGCAGTCTGGATCAAGAAGTTTGTCTCAGAACTTGGTGTGATTCCAAAAATTGATGAAGCAATACCGGTTTATTGCGACAACAATGGAACTATTGCACAAGCAAAGAAACCAAGGTCTCATCAATGATCCAAACATGTGCTTCGCCGCTATCATCTGATCAGAGAGATTATAAGTAGGAATGATATACAAATTGAGAAAATTCCCACTGAAAGGAATTTAGCGGATCCTTTAACTAAGGCCTTGCCTCAAAGCAAGTTTAAGGGTCATATTAGAGACTGTGGTATTGGATACCGTAGCGATTGGCATTAGGCCATGTGAGAGTTTGTTAGTGATATGAGAAAAGTGTCCTAAGACAATCGCCTTATGATTGTAATCATTTATTTTAATAAATGAATGTTCACTATTTGAGTATACATGTTTATGTATTTGATTGAGATCTTAAACTCATTTACTGAATGTCCGCAATACAAGTCACAGCATGAGAGAATTTGTGACGAATTCACAACTAGTGATTATCTCTACATGTGCAATTGTGAAGTATTGAAATTGTCCCTAGTCGATGAATTGATAAATACGGACACTATCAATTCTGTTGAGACTAGCATGGGTTATTCTCTAATCAGCTGATTCTCACTGGCTGGTGACATTGGGATGTTCGGAGATAAACATGAATGCTAGTTAAGGGAACTAGTTCATTGGAGTGACTGGCTGTAAAACTTCATATGGTAGTCTACATATAGATATGTCAGTGAAGTTCTTACTGCAGCTTAAGTGCGATGTTCCTTTGACTTGCGGTGTTCAAGTCATCTTGGTCATGGAGACTTATACTTTGACATCTTAAGCAAGCATCTCCAAGGAGGTGTGGACCCAGGGTGATTGGGTATAAGCCGAAGTGCCCGAAGATGTTTGAACAGCCTACAAAGGATTCACCACTCCTTGCGAGGAGATGTATACCCAAGGTCTATCATCGGATTGTTACTCGAAGCCTCTGGCCAGAGCATGACATGTTCAGAGTATGAATCTCTTAGATACATGAGAGTAATTAGAATCCGTAGGACGAGAAAACGTTACTTGGGCTAGGTGTGACGTAGTCAGCCTAGTGGGGACTGACACACATAGACCATGTCCTGAACCAAGTGGGTATAAGATGGTGAAGGGAATGGGGCACGATTCATTATAGCTGCTGAAGGGTTTCAGAATTGTTTCTGAGGTCAACCGTTGATCTTTCGATTAATTGGGGATCATGATGTACTATTAGGTGCCACTCATGATCGTTCTATAATTGGTTAATTATAGACGGCCAACATAAATCGAAAGCCTATTTAGTCACATGCACTACGAGTATCCGAGGGATTTAAAACGAGTTGAAAATTGGATTTTCCAATCAAGAGAGATTAGGTTTGGTTGAGCCAAACGATAAGTCGAATCTGAATTTTTCATAGACGCATCGGAAGCGTAAAATGACTAAGTCTTTTGAAGACTTAATAGATGAATTAAATGAGTTTAATTTATTGGGGCGTGGCCTGGATTGGCTGGCCAAAGAGGGTCCCCACCCTCTTTGCTTGGCCGGCCACAACAAAGGGAGGGAACCAAATTGTTTGGTTCAATTTATAAAATAAATCAAGTGTGGTTTGTTTTATAAAATTATGGATGATATAAATTTTTGTATATAAACCAAGGTTTGGTTTATTTTTCATGGAAATTAAAATCAACCATGGATTGGTTTATTTTATTTTATAAAATCAATCATGGATTGATTTACCATGATAAAGAAATTTATATAAAAATATATAAAAATTTATTAAAATTATTTTCATGGAAATTAAAATGAACCATGGATTGGTTTATTTTATTTTATAAAATCAATCATGGATTGATTTACCATGATAAAGAAATTTATATAAAGAACTTTATATAATGAAATTTATTTTTCATGGAAATTAAAATGAACCATGGATTGGTTTATTTTATTTTATAAAATCAATCATGGATTGATTTACCATGATAAAGAAATTTATATAAAGAAATTTATATGATAAATTTCTTATGAAAATTTATTCCATAAGAAAAACGAGACTTGGTTGATTTTTATCATGAATTAAAATATGATTTTAACCATGATATAAAATCAAGACTTGGCATGATGGAATAAGTCATAGAAAATTTATACGATAAATTTCTTATGAAAATTTATTCCATAAGAAAAAAGAGACTTGGCGGTTGAGAGACCACTATATAAAGGACCCAAGGCAAGGCTTGGAATTAATTCGAAATAATCCAAGTATTCTTGCTTGGGCTCTCTCCCTCTCCTCCCTTCTTCCTCTTGGGCGGCCACAAGCCTCACCCCCTTTCTTCTTGCCGTGAGCACAAGGAGAAGCACCGAGGCGACGAGGTTCTTCCGTTGGGACGATCTTCCTCTCCGGCCATCATCACCTTGGGATTGGGCGCAAGTCATCTTCCTCCTTCTCGCCGGAATTGTGATTCCGGCCAACCTTGGTGGTGAGTTTTTCCGATGTGATTACTTCTCTCTTGGTTTTTGTTGCGTTCTCGGAGAATCTAGTAGTTCTCAAGAACACGAAACTCGTGGCTTTGCGAAGTCATCCCGAAGACACTCGGCGTGGACGCGAATAGAGGCGGAGCTTTCGAGGGACGCTTACGGTTGGATCTCGTCCCTTCCTTCGAGTTACGCGAGGTAACAAGTAAATTAGTTCACGTTTCTGCAAAATTTTAAATATATGATCATGTCTACATAAGATAAGGTTGCATGCTTAGATGTGTGGTTAAATAATTTTAGAAATTATTTATGCTAAACCTTCCGTTGCACGTAATTAATTTTAAAATTACGAACACGCATCCATGTCAACATGCACCCGGTCCCAACAGTACACATCCTCGAGTATATTCCCATTTAGGAATGCAGTTTTGACATCCATCTGCCAGATCTCATAGTCATGGTAGGCTGCAATAGCAAGCATGATCCGAATAGACTTAAGCATCGCCACTGGTGAAAAGGTTTCATCATAGTCGATACCATGAATTTGTTTGAAACCATTAGCTACCAATCACCCTTTATAGGTATGCATGCGTCCTTCCATGTCAGTCTTTCTTCTAAAGACCCACTTACACCCAATGGGTTTAATTCCCTCAGGTGGATCAACCAAAGTCCATACTTGGTTAGTGTATATGGATTCCATTTCAGATCTCATGGCCTCTAGCCATTTCTCAGAATCTGGGCTCATCACAGCTTCTTGATAGGATGTAGGCTCATTCAACTCAATGAGCGTAATGTTGTCATGATCAGACAAGAGAAATGAGTATCTCTCAGGCTGACGACGTATCCTATCAGATCTGCGAAGAGGTTGGTTTACTTGAACAGCTTGTTGTTCCACAACTTCTGGTGCAAAAATCTCATGATCCACAACTTCTTGTGGTGCCTATTCAATGTCCATTAAGGCCTCAGTACTATCTGCTTCTTGAACTTCTTCAAGATGGATTTTACTCCCACTAGTTCTTCAACATGTCTCATATGATTCAAAATCAAATGAGTCCAATAATCCATCCTTATGGAGCTGGGATATGCGACTCTCATTTATGTATCCTAAGCCACAAAGTCAGAGATATGTTTGGTTCAAATCATTTGGTTTGAACCGTTTGGTATTTATGTTATAGATCGGGTTTTCTAGGTCTAGAACATAGAGTCCATTCACAAGTGGTGCATTACAATAGAATATGTCATTTAACATTATGGAACAACATTTGTCCTTTATGATAAATGAAAAGCCTTTCTTGTCCAAGCAAGATACTGAAATTATGTTCTTAGTCAATGCAGGTACATAAAAGCACTCCTCTTGTTCTAAGATAAGCCCAGTGGACAAAGATAAGTAATAAGTTCCTACAGATATGGCAGCAACTCTTGCTCCATTGCCTACTCGTTGGTCCACTTCACCCTTTGTCAATGATCTAGCTCTTTGAAGGCCCTGCACATTAGTACAAATGTGAGACGCACATCCGGTATCTAATACCCAAGAAGAAGAGATAGATAGATTGACTTCTATAACAAAAATATCTGAGGCAGAAGTCTCACTTCTTTTCTTCTTTACTTCCTCCAGGTAATGTTTACAGTTCCTCTTCCAATGTCCGGTCTCATCACAGTGGAAGCAGGTCCCTTCCTTAGCACCTTATCTTTAGCCTTGGATGTAGTAGAGTTGGCCTTGCCTTTGGCTTGGGTCTTACCCTTGCCTTTAGGCTTCCATTTGCCTTTGCCCTTTTGTACCATCAGTACATTACTGGTTTTGGTTTTCTTGAAATTAGGTTCAGTAGTTCTTAACATGCTGAGCATCTCAAGCAAAGGCTTGTCAATTTCATTCATGTTATAGTTCATGACAAATTGATTGTACCCTTCTGGCAACAATTGCAAGATAAAGTCCGTAGCCAATTCTTGGCCCAGTGGAAATCCTAGTCTTTCAAGGTTCTCGACATACCCAATCATCATGATACGTGAGTTCCTACAGGAGTTCCTTCTTGCATCTTGCATGCAAATAGGGCTTTAGACACCTCAAATCGCTCGTGCCTAGCTTGCCCTTGATATAGTTGCTTTAAATGCTCAACCATCTCATGTGCATTCATGTTCTCATGTTGCTTCTGAAGCTCAAAGTTCATGGTGGCAAGCATAAGGCATGATACATCAAGTGCATCATCCTGATGCTTCTTGTAAGCATCCTTTTCGGCACGGGTGGCGGTAGCGGCGGGTGCTTCTGGAAGAGATTGCTCCAGGACGTACAGTTTTCGTTCTTGTTTGAGGACTATCCTTAAGTTTCTGTACCAGTCTAGGAAATTAGCTCCGTTGAGATTGTCCTTCTCAAGGATGGAACGCAGAGAGAGAGTATTTGACGTGTTAGATGACATGGTGATCTACAACAGTAAAATTAAGAAGAAATAAGTATCATATCTAAATCATTTAATTAGGCCTTTAATTAAGTGATGCTCGCACTGAATCGTAGTGATTTGGTTGGGGCTAGTCATGGATGTAGGCAAACTCAATTTACCAACACTACTAGCTCCAAACCAAATAGCAATCATTATTCATATGGGATAAGATCCATATTATACTTCATCTTGAGTTAGCTTTGGCTAATTGCCCATGACATGGTATAATTAGGTAGGTAACATTTTACCAATTACATCTCATGCAACTCTTTGAATCAAAGGGCCAGGATCCACATTACACATCATCTTGAGTTAGCTTTGGCTAATCACCCAAGACATGGAATAATTGTTCTCTTATCCAATTTTCCCAACTTTTGGGATATACCTCTAAGTTTCTCAATCTAATTGAGGGGACTTGGTTAAGTCTCACCCAAAGTTTGATAGCGGGACATCACAATTGTCCTCTCGCACTGTACCAAGATAAAATGTGTTGCTTTGCTTTGGCAAACCCAACAACAAATGATCGAGGTAGTTTATGAGTACCAAACATTGTTAGGCATATTGAGTTGTCTTAATTAAGATAAACATCTAAGCATGCATCACACACACACACATAGCATATATCAATATATAAGCAAGAAAACGTGACATGGTTATGGCCCATATACTATGATCTTCTCAAGCCAATGAGAAGATCAATGGTCAACCTAGGGATAACATCTTCTCTAAGTGTATCCTTTGGTCGTCATGTGTCATCGGTATCCTTCTTGTAACTTCATTCTTCAATGGACACTCCACTCCTCATTATGTACATTACAATTTAGGAAAGCTCGAGTTACATTCGAGTATAAATCTATTTTTACAACTAGAAAAATAGACATAAGGCACGACACACAAGCCGTATTATAAATTACAACATGCACATACACACATATTCATTCAATCATATTGGGGTTAAGGTCATAACCATGCACCATGTCATCAATCACATACAATAGATTTAGGATATCAATTTTTATTATGATTGTAAAAATGCTCATGAGCTGAAACCATAGGTTATAAAATTTGTCAAGTACATTCGCATCATAGCACACTTTCATATTTCATATGATGATGTTATAGACTTTTAGTTTGATCAACACAAACTTTTATATCTCGACAAATGCTCATACAATATACAAACTATAATAAAATTATATCCTACATCTATATCACATATAAATGTTTTCTAAACTTTGTACGATCTTTCGCAAGTGGCTCTGATACCACTGTAGGGATCTATTGGTAAAAATATTTAAAATTGCTGCCGAAATAAGATCCCTCGAGCGATCCATGGGAAAGAAAAACTCATACAATGCAATCTACAATTCCTATCTTATAGGAATACCTTTGTCGCGTGCCCTTCGCTTATCTCGCTAGTCCTTTGGTTCGTCGGATCTCTTACACGTTCAAGTGTCTGTGCCTCTATGCGTATCCACATGAACACGATCTACGCCTCGGAGAGGAACCACCTTAGTTGTGCTAGCAACTTGGGATGGTTTACAAAGCACAAGAACCTCCACTAGGGAGTTATGGACAAGGAGGAAGAATGAAGAGGAAGAGAGATGCACCCTCTAGCCTTTGACAAAGGGGGTATTTATACTCATCTAATGAATACCAAGGGTATATGTCCCTTGAGCTCCTCTCATCTTAATGCTAATAAATCTCAATGAATACCAAGCCTCTTGGTATCCCTTGAGACTCTTAGTATTCTATTCATCTAATGAGTAGAATGTCTCTTAGCCTTCCTCTTAAATAATATTTTATTAAACCTTTAATGAATATTATAGATAATTAAGTGGTTGAGTCTAATCTAGATGAGTCTAACTCAAATTAGACTCAATCCCATAATCTAATTGGATTCACTTGAGCCTAACTCAATTAATCCAATTCGAATTAAATCATAGTCAAACCAAGATCAATTAATCTCCGAAGCATCATGTCCTTAGTGTGTGACCCAATAGGTTCTCGTAACGTTAGCAACGTGCCTAAATGCTTTACACTCATAAGAAATGAGCGACATCTAGCAATGCATCATTGCTACCCAAGTAACAAGAAAAGTCGAGATTCGACTAAACCTCCAAGACTACGATAATGTATGACCTTGTCCTTCTATCCTCGATATCTAGATTGACCAATGAGGCATAGACCGTGTCATCCTCAGTTAATCTTGTGTTTCTTGATCCCCGAGTAGACTCACTCAAACAAATAAACTCAATATCTCATATTGACTCATTTGAGCATGACCATGCGTTTTAGTAGTCCTACTCGATCAAGGGGCCCACAGATATCACTCCTGTCATATGAGAGGGACAGATCCCATTTACGTCACTCACATACCTCCGCATAATTCATTACATACCCAGTGATCGCCTTTATAGTCACCCTGTTACGGGTGACGTTTGATGATACCAAAGTACATAACTCCTTATGTACGGAACCGTAGTGACTTCAGGTCTAAGGACTATTCATACTAATAGTCATATGAGAATGTTTATTGCACTCATATGACAATCTATGAAACTTTCTCATGGCGGGTCAATTTAGTACACATTTTCCAATATATACCCATGTGTCAACTTGATATCACATATCCATGACTTGTGAGCTCAAGTCATCAGTTGACCTACATGCTAATCTCCATGCATTAATATTGTCCTTGAATATTAATACTTGACTACAAATGGTTTAGTGTAGTGTTCTCTATATTATCTCACTATCGATTCAACCAATCGATATAATGTAGATAAGAACCTACTACCCAAGGACATTATTATACTTAGTTATTTGACACAAATACAAAGTAAGTATAATAACCAAACATGCCTTTATTATTGATAGAATATGATACAAAAAGTCCCTAGTCAATCATCACATAATTGGCTCTAGGGCTCCTACTAACAATAAGAACGTTATCGCGATCTAGTTTGTTAGCCTAATCCGGATCGATTGAGAATAGACTTCTATTTCCAAGAATCATGTCAAGATTCTTGGAACCCGATGTGAATCGTTCCAATGCGACTCTGAGTTCCTTGACTTGATTTTTCAAGGAGGAATTCTCTTCCGCAAGCTTTTGAACTTGAGTTGAGTTTCCTCCTAGAACTGGTTCAGTCAAGGAACTCAAGTTGACTTCCTCTTTCATGAGTTTTACTTCCTATTGGAGGGTTTCAACCCGAATGTTGGCATTGGCCAATTTACGAGACAAATAAGAAATTAAATCATAGAGTTAGGATTCTGGATATCCTCTTACCATGATTTGCCCATCCTCCAAGATTGAAAGCATTCCGGTGCCGACACCCTTGTCTGGTTCTGATTCGGTTCCGGAGTCGACGTCTTCCGAGGTGATCAAGGCGAGTAGGTTCGAGTGCGGCACTTCTTCTTCTTCTTCCGAGGTCGATTCGTCCTAGGTGGCTTGAAGAGCCTTCTTCGGTGGTTCTCTTGGAGTTTTCCCTGCAATAGAAACTATACTTTCCTCTATCATTGCAGTATTAGTTTGCTTATTTAATCTTAATTCTAAAAATAATTCAAAATTGGTTACCGATTTTGTCTCAGCAGACTCGACTTCTGATTCTAGTTCGATTTCGAAGTCGGGTACGGATTCTATCTCATCTTCTGATCCGAAGTCAATTTCGAAGTCGGGTACCGAGTCTGCCTCAGCTACTTGTGCTTTAGCCGAGAGTGTGAAATAGCTTCCTTGATCTTTTTCTTCATCTGAGTTCTCTTGATGTAGGTTGATCAACTTTTGCTAAATTTCTTTAGCACATTCGAAATGTCCGACTAGTCTGAGTTGTTCATTGGTTAGGCCACACTGAAGGATTGTAGTAACCTTAGCATCTGTCTCAATCTTGTTGAGCGTTGGTTCATCAAATTTATCCCATACAGTTGATAATCCATCTTCTTTGGGAAAGATGAATCCCGTTTGGATTATCATCCATATATCCATATGGGCCTTCAAGTGAGATTCCATTTGATTTTTCCAATCTCTGAAATTCTCATCAGAGAAATGTTGGAACCCGGATGGCTAGAGAGGGGGGGGGGGTGAATATAGCCAGACACTTGAAACTTGGCTCTTTCTTAAATTTTCTCTGCACTTAAGTTAGCAGCAGTGGAAACAAAACATATGCAGAGAAACAATCTTAACAGAAATGCAGGAATAGAGAATACAAACCAAGGATCGCTAACAAGGATCATTTACAAGGTTCGGGGATAACTTGCCCCTACTCCTTGGCGTGCCTGTAAGGTGGGCGATCCCTTGATCGTCGGCAGATCAAGCCCTAGTGCACACCGGATAAAACAGCGCCTCCTTCTCGGTGGAGAAACCTCTCCACAAGCGTCTCAATAGGATACAAGTTAAGCTCACGAGACTAAGGAGGAACCTCTCACAAGATAGTAGCAAGAAAGCTCAAGAGAGAAGCTACACAAGGAGCACAACCACAACAGCGAAACCCACAGCCACACTTGCTTGTTTTCCTGTTTGTTCTTCTTGTCGCCTCCTCTGCTTCTCATCTTCCTCTTAAGCTTCTGCTTCATCGCCAGGCTCCATCAGCATCCCCTGAGCATAGCCTGAACCCACTGACCTCCCTGAGCACTCAGGCCACTGAAGTCCCTCTCCAGCTAAGCCTCTGTCAGTCGCCAGCCATGCCTCAGTTGCCGTTGAAACCTGAGAAGGAGAAACAAACAAACCTGCTCCAAGGAAAGCCTCCCATTGACCCTCCTTGAGTGTTTGAATCACCTGCTATCACCTGCACACTCCACCAGAGGCTTAGCAATGCATATCAAATGAAATCAGTAATGTATCAGAGAATCGACAGAGAAAACAGTCGCGATCAGAGCTTCTGACAGCGTATTTGAATTAAAGTTCTGCTCCTGATCGGTGATAGTGAGAACCTTGCGACAAATGATCATTCACTAGACCGATCTGAACAGTATCCCTGATCGGTCACCAGACCGATCAGGAGCAGATCGGTAAGGTTCCCAAAACCTACTGGATGCTCCCTGATCGGTCACCGTACCGATCCGGAGCAGAGCAGCAGGTGAACTATATGCTCCCTGATCGGTCACCAGACCGATCAGTCATCGCTGGATCGGTCATCAGACTGATCCACGAAGGAGCACCGTGCCAACTTCCCTGATCGGTCACCAGACCGATCCAGGCAAGCCCAAATGCGCTCTAAGTCACGAGAACAAGCCTCCAGCCCTTCTCTGACTCATGTCATGCCCAGCTTCACTCACTGGGACTTCAACCTAGCCCTCCAAGCTAGGACCTGGCTTCACTCACCAGGATTTCAACCTAGCTTCACTCACTAGGATTTCAATCACCTGGCTTCACTCACCAGGACCCGGCTTCACTCACCGGGATTTCCCTCACCTGTCTTCACTCAGCAGGACCCGGCTTCACTCACTGGGACCCGGCTTCACTCACCGGGATTTCCACCACCTGGCTTCACTCACCAGGACCCGACTTCACTCATCGGGATTTTCATCACCTGGCTTCACTCACCAGGACCCGGCTTCACTCACCGGGATTTCATCCAACCTAGCCCTCCAGGCTAGGACCTGACCCTCCAAGCCAGGACTTTTTCACCTGACCCTCTAAGTTGGACTTTTCACCTAACCCTCCAAGTTAGGACTTTTCACCTAGCCCTCTAAGCTAGGACTTTTCACCCAACCCTTCCGAATTAGGACTTTTCAACACCTAGCCCTCCAAGCTAGGATTTTCCAATCACTTCGTGCCTAATCCCCGATTAGGACTTAATCATAATCATAATCATCAACCTAAACTAAAATCGATGTCAACACCAAAACAACAATCAGGGTCAGACTGCATCAACAAGAAAGAGGTGGACGGGCACTGTTCCACTCTTAATTGGCCATTCAATTTTTAAACTAAAAAATTTATCAAAAAAACTTGTTCCAAGACTAAGTCTTGGATTAGTAGTGCGGCAGAAAAAATAGTAATAAGAAAAATCGAGTGGTGTTGCACCAACCTCGATTAACGATAAAATTACAAACAAAAAAATATTAAAATTTGAAAAATTTGAAAAAAAATGCTCAACTAGTGGTTGCACCAGATTTGAGCCACCCTCTCTCATACCACATGTAGGATCGGTTAGAATCAATAGAGTGGGGGGTGAATATTGATCGAATAATTTTTTGGAAAAACGAGAGCAATTGCACAACGGAAAAATTCATAGCTAACACTTCGATTTTTTACTTGGTTTGGAGTCGCAGTCGGCTCCTACTCCAAGGCTCACGGTCCTTGCCCAATAACGTTGGGAAATTCTATATTCCAAGAAAATATTACAACTTTGAATTCGAATACAAAATTTTAAGAAAATACAGCAATAAGAAAATTCTATACTAACGACCGAGGAAGATTAAAAATCGGAGCCGCGGGTCATCGTTGGCGCTTAAGACTTGAGCACAGAGCATTTGGAGCAGAGTGCTTGAAAGAATTCGTAGAAAGAAGTTATATTCACAAGCAAGGGGGTGAACCCCTTTAAATACTAGTCGCTAGGGCGCCAGTGTTGAAGGGGGCGCCTGACACGTGGCCCATTCTACGCAAACCTCAATCCGCAGATTTGGCCAGCGCTTATCCCTTCAACTGGGGTGCCTGAGCTAACTGGGGCATCTGTATGAACACAGGCACCTCATATGCTAACGTGGAGGCTTGCTTCGAGTGGCTTTGGAAAGACCCTTGTCTGGGCGCCTATATCAACACAGGCGTCTGTTCAAACAGGCGCCTGACTCCATTCAGGCGCCTGGGAGCAGAAACAGCTATCCCTTAGTTCCTGCAACAAGGGTTAGTTCTAAAACACAAATAACACATAAATGATATAAGTCTAAGCATGATTAACAGCCTGAGCTATCTTGGTTCTGACTTTGGGCTTCCTAAATGGAACCCTAGGTCGAACCGACGCCTAATGTTCCCTCTTACGGGGAACGCATCCTCACCTACTCCTCTTAGGAGAGTTCACTTGTTTGCCAACCGGCTCCTCCGGTTGGACTTTTGGCCAATCCCTTGATCAGGTCTTCGTGCCCATTCCGCGACAAGGACTTATTGCCCAGCTTCACTCACCAGATCTTCGGTGCCCAGTCCACGACCAGGACTTATTGCCCAGCTTCACTCACCAGGTCTTCGGTGCCCAGTCCATGACTAGGACTTATTGCCCAGCTTCACTCACCAGGTCTTCGGTGCCCAATCCACGACCAGGACTTATTGCCCAACCTTATGTCAGGACTTCGTGCCTAGTTGACCTAGGACTTTTTTGCACACTTGAGTAACGTCGTTAGATCATAACAAACCCTTAACTTATGAACCCTTTGCCATTATCAAAACACGAGTTCGATCTTGGTGCTTCTGGCACCAACAGTTCCTTTTGGAAAGATGGTTTAAGTTGACTAATCTTAGTGTTTCCTTCCCTACCATGAGCTCAATTGTGTATTCTATTCTGTTGTAATCACTTCC
Organism: Boesenbergia rotunda; assembly: GCA_024364735.1. Lineage (NCBI taxonomy): Eukaryota > Viridiplantae > Streptophyta > Magnoliopsida > Zingiberales > Zingiberaceae > Boesenbergia > Boesenbergia rotunda. Next base: position 110,067 of record JAGFNQ010001547.1, read on the forward strand.
CCTTCACTACCGTGTGTGATGAGGTTGGGTTTGAGTTGGTGAAACTCAGTTGCTATGAGTTTTGGAGGAGTTGCTATTAATGAGTTGTTGATTTGTTAACAAATCGTTTCTATCTCGAGATGATGGATTAAACTAGGTCAACTAATTGGATTGAATCTAGAAATGGTGGTCTAGATTACCCTAATCTAGTTTAGTATAAAATTTTATACTTTATTAATTGCAAAATTAGCTAAATTTTATCATTGATACATGACCTTGATTCGGACTCATTTGGTTGATCGTGGGAGGTTCTTCTCATTTACGAACTTCTACATAAAAGGCGGGTACTTTTACTTTGTAGTCTTGTAGTTCCTTTATCTTTTATGCATACTTGTTATGTCTGAATATGTCTGCTTGACCTTACTCCTTGTTGTTGTTATTTTATAATGCTTGTTGACACCTTTCTTTATTTGACCATTGAATTAATTCATAGTTTTATATCCGTACAGTCTCTCATTGGTTTTCTATTCTGTAAAGTACCGCTCATACGCGAGTGCTTAGTTATTCATTAAACACCACTAGGATGGTTGGCATTAGAGACACCCTAGCTAGTAGTTAGTTATATATTCGTTGGTTTTTGGTTTGTTATTTTTTGTAGTTACATCGTTGTTATTCGATTACTTGTGCACTTGTATCATGCACCATACCTGCACCGTTGAATCCTGACGACTGTTGGACTTTCATATGGTTAAGTCGTCATCAGTCATCTAGTTGCTTTGCCACTCAACCATTTGTTGTGGTAGTTGCTAGAGTGGGAGCAACCGTCCTGCTACGTCACACTCAACCACTCATGTACAGTGGATGTTGGAGTTGTAGGCAAGCAGTTGATACCGTCACCGTTGTTTTTGAGGGATATTAGAGCTGTTGATAGCTCCCCCTATATATATAGGGGTTTTGGAGTAGTTGACTCCCTAGCATCCTGTCCACTCAACCACATATATCTGTGGTATTCATTGGAGTGCGCATAGTTATCACAGCCCTACCCACTCGGGCACACAGATGTGATGCGTGTTAGGATGTATACTCAAAGCCTTGCTTTTTGTATACGACATCTATATTTTGAAAGAGAATCAAAAAATCACTAGTTACGTGTTTATATTAGTATGTGCACAAATGCCTGATACATTGCATTGTAGATAATATGGTGTGTGGTGACACATAGAAGATCATATTATCAGTTCCTTGCAGAGTATAAGTAGAGGCTCACAACCGAGATGGAGATGGACAAACCATCGGGATGCTTGTAGTGTAATTATGTGTGGTTTGTCTTAACCATAGATTTACACTAGTGCACTTTGTATGTATTGAGCAGGACCAAAATATAGGTGATCCAATTTATACTGACTTTATAATTGGATCATGCCTCGGTTATATTATGGAGTACATTATCTAAATCCTGATATAATAACGGGCGCATATACTTGATATTTGTTTCTTTGATTTACCAATGGGCGAGATTTATTCTGCTAAATCGATAGGCCCAGTAAGTTGGGAAATAATATTATTTACATGGTGTGCCATTGATTATAGACGGAATCCGTGTCCTAGTGAGTCGGGATGATGATGCCTCCTTGATGAGCTCATTTGGTTCATCATGTTAAATCTTTTAAGTGGACTATAGTCCAACATGATGATAAGGATGAGTGGTACTAGTCAAGAGTTAGAGGTTGATTAATTAAAATTATCAATAATTTAAATTAATCGATGGGAATTCCATATCTTAATCATGGGGAGATGGATGTACTCATAATAGGTGGAGCCCATATGAAAATATGAGGGTTAGTGAGGAAGTTCAATGGGGATCCTTTAGTGGAATGGATCTTCATTAATGGATCGGATTTGGATCCATTATCGGGCCAAGACCCAACTCCTCCTCATGGTCCCTATCGTAGCCCTATAAATACCCCATGGTATCATAAAACCAAGGCTAATGAATTAATCATCAAAAACCTAATTCTCTCCTCCTATCTCTCTTTTCTCTCTCCCTTAGGGTTAGGGTTGGCCGGCGGTGGAGAACAAGGAGAAGGATTGGTTTTTCTTCTCCTCCCATCCATTCTCTCTTCTTGAGGTTCGGCGCAAGTGAGAAGGAGTTCCTGTCTTCTTGTCTTGGCCGGAGACACCTTGAATGGTAAGAGAGAGCACCGGTGGCGGCAATTCTAACCATTACTAGGGAGCACCGACGGGTGGAAGAGAAGAAGAGTCTCTTCTTCGTCTTCCTTACACTCCTTCTTCTAGGAACATTGCATGTCAGTGATCACAAGGACAAAGGAGGAGATTCTCTTCTCCATTTTGTGGTGCACAGCAGCTTGTGGAGAAGGAGGTGGCTGGCGGGAGAAGACCTCCTTGGTGGCGTCACCGCCGCAAGCAAGAAGGTGCGAGGAGCTGTGCGTTGCTAGGTTTGGTGAAGGAGATCTATTCTTCTTCACCTTCTTCTTCATTCTCCTTCCACAACCTTGGAGCCGGCGATCCCTTGGAGCAGGGATAGGCGCCGATGGCATCAAGAAGAGTGGCGGTGAAGGCCAGCGGGAAAACCCCTAACTAGGGTTTGTTTGTTTGGCGCATTAGAGAAGAAGAAGAAGGAGGATTAATTGGAGGCCTTGGTGATTCCGGATCTTGGTAGGTCGTCGCCCACATGACGTCCAAGAGGGGAGGGTTATACGGTAGAAGACTATGAGGTAAAAGAAGAGGTATAATCTCTCTTTGGCTCCTTCTATGTTCTATCATTTTATGTGATAATTTTGTTATCGCATGTGTGTTTTTAATTAGTTATCATGGTTTAATTATTTGTTAATTAATATTGATAATTAATTATGTCATGGATGTTATGATGTATACTAAAAGCCTTGATTTTGGTTAGGATATATTTACAATTTAAAGAGAATCGAAGAATCACACAGTGCATGTTTATATTAGTATGTGCACAAACTATCTGATGCTTGGCATTGTAGATAACATGGTGCGTGGTGTCACACAGAAGATCATGTTATCAGGTTCCTTGTCAAAGTATAAGAAAGATGCTCACAACCGAGATGGAGTTGGACAAACCATCGGGATGGTTGTAGTTTAATTAGGTGTGGTTTATCTTAACCATAGAATTACACTAGTGTACTTTGTGTACATTGAGTAGGACCAAAAGAGAGGTCATCTATTTTTTGTACTGACATAGTAAATTAGATTAGACCTTGGATAATATTATGTAGTACTATCTCTTAATCCTGAAATAATGACTGGCATATATTATTAATTATTATTTCTTTAATTTACCAATGGGCGAGATCTATTCTGTTAGATCGATAGGCCCGGTAAGTTGGGAGATAATATTAATAATATGATGTGATGTTGATTATTGATGGAATTCGTGTCCTAGTGAGTCGGGATGATGATGCCCCCTTGGTGTGCTCAAAAAGATCATCATGTCAAATCTTGCAAGTGGACTATGGTCCGACATGATGAAAAGGTTGAGTGGTACTAATCAAGGATCAAGCAGATAATTAATTTAATTATCAGTAAATTAAATTAATTATCGGACATACGATATCTTAAACATGGGGAGATGGACGACTCATAATATGTGGAGCCCATATAAAAATATGGGGCTTGGTGAGGCAGTACAATGAGATCCTTTAGTGGTATGGATCACCATTAATGGATCAGGTTTGGATCCATTAGCGGGCCAAGAACCAACTCCTCCTCATGGTCCCTGCCTTAGCCCTATAAATACCCCATAGGAGTCATGAAACAAGGTTAATGAATTAATCACCAATTAATCACCAAGAGTCAAAAATCCCAAAATGTAACGACCCGCCTTCTCTACCTTTGACGGACCGTTACTTTGTCTACTTCTTGACACTAATGCACGACTAAAAATGCAGATTTTTTTTTTGTATTTAATCTATCTAAGAATGAGATTCTAACTTTAATAGTCATGCATGATACAATGGCACATTACTAGCAATCCTAACCATTTAAACTCATCACACAAGGTTTTATAACATTACTAAAGCATTATGGAATATGAATGCAACTTTTCTAAGCATATTTAAAGCAACAAAACTTAATTCAAAAGGAGACTAACAACATCCCTATCCAAACTCCACTTATAAGATTCTATAATATTTCTAGAACTTCATAGAATGTAAATCTTACTTTTCTACCGAATTTACAAGCATTTTAAGCACAATTAGGACCTAGTCCAAAAGGGAAAAATAATAAGCTCAAGAATAAGTCTAAAATGCAATGTATCCACATGTTAAACTACTCATGCCCTTGCTCATCTAGTGCATTCACAAAAGTATGCATACTAATTGAAATGACATGGAATCTTCATTCTACAAAGTTGAGCATGTAAAACTATCCGAAGCATAAATGTTTAATAAACTCCATAACACAATAACTTAGAATTTGGAAATCTTAAACATTGCATTTCAAATAAGCTAAACTGTCTCATCCCAAGGATCTCTCCAAGGTCAGCCACCACACACACGTCACTCAGCACCGCCTCGTCGCCTTCCTTCAGAATTGCTTGTCTTTAGCTTTACCTGCAGTAAGAGGAAATGCAACTAATAAGCATAAAGCTTAGCAAGTACTATCTAGCTCACAAAATCTCGAAATGTGTAGGCATGCTTTTTAAACAATGTGAAATCACATGAGATACTTTTATGCTTAAAAGAAACACTAAAACATGTATAACTCAAAACATGCATACTCAAGCATTAATAAGTCTTAACTCACTTTTTCTTGGCTTAACTTGAAACTTTAGCAATTCTTTAACTTTAAATCTTTCTTTAACTTTTAGAAAATTTCCTTAAACTTTAGAAAAACTTTGCTAAAGCATATACTTGAAAATAATAACTCACTTGGATCCACTTAAGACGTAAGTACCATCTTATGCGCGTTCCCTAAAAGGTTGGGGTAGCGAGCCACCAATCCTAATAGAGCAGACCTTGGTCTACCAGGGCCAAGACCTTGGAATTGGACACCTGGATTTCTTTAACGATGCCCTTGGACACCGGGTACTGGCCTTAGAAAATAAAATAGCTTTTCTCTCTTTTCATTCTTATCTTTAAATGCCTTGGCATTTTATCGAACACCTTGTGTGCCCAAATCCCTAAGTCTTGACTTTTGGGGATTTCGTAAGGCCTTGGCCTTCTCTTTTCTTTTTCTTTATCTTTCTTTTCTTTTCTTATAGATTTCTTAGACCCTACACTCACATAGGGTACTCTATCAAATATATATAAGCATATAATGAACTAAGATCACATGCGAAATCTTAAACTAAAAGTAAATATCTCTTTTAAAACTTTGAAGGGAAAATTCTTGCGGAAAACCGCCTCTTACTGCAGGTGAGCAGTACTTACCTTGATTTCTTGGACATACAACCGAAATTAGACGACTAGGGCTCGGGTGAAACTTGAGATCTCTACGAACCGTCCGCGCCTACGTGTTCTTCTCGTCGAGACGAAGGAAACGCTCCGCACTCCTTGCTTTTCCTTGGCCGGCGCCCCTTAGGAGAGGAGAGGAGGAAAGAAAACCTAGGTTCCCTTTTGTTTTCGCCGCCCCTCCCTCGCCCCCTTCTTGCACGCAGCCGAAAATTCTCCTCCAAGGGTTTCACACGACTTAAACGGGGTTTAAATACCTCTTCATGAAAAAACGTAACTACTCTATAAAATTATTTCTCTCCGCCTTTTGTTCTGCTTGATACCCTAGCCCAGCCGGTCACTTGCGCGCCCTTAAGGGCTTGCTCCTCCTGTGGTCGCGAGTTCGAACCCCCCTGCTGCCCTTTAAAGTTTTTCCTTTTTTAAAAATACTAAACGGACTCGGAAAATTCCATAAAAATATTCTAAAAATTCCTAAAAATATCTAGAATATTTCTAAAACATTTTTAAATAGTTCTAAGGATTTTAAGGACTTAAAATGGAAATTTTGGGGCGTTACAATCCCCCATACCTTATGAAAAGTTCGTCCTCGAACTTAGAATAATTCTGGATATCTTTCTCTCATGCTGTCCTCACGTTCCCAAGTAGCCTCCTCATGCTTTTGACTCTACCAGATGACCTTCACTAGTGGCACTTCTTTGTTTCTTAATCTTTTAACTGCTTTGTCCACTATCTGTGTCGGTCTGCTCTCATAGCTAAGATCTTCTTGGATCTGCACTGACTGAGGCTGAATCACTTGATTGGGATCGTGAATACACTTCTTTAGCATGGAGACATGAAATGTACTGTGGATAGCTGACATATCCTCTGGCAAGTCCAGCTCATAGGCTACCTTCCCAACTCTCTTTATAATCTTGTAGGGTCCTATGTAGCGAGGACTCAGCTTGCCCTTTTTGCCAAATCTCATCACTCCCTTCATGGGGGCGACCTTGAGAAATATTGAATCTCCAACTTGGAATTCAAGTGGCCTACGGCGTGTGTCAGCATAACTTTTCTGTCTACTCTGGGCAGTCTCAATCCTCTGGCGGATCATCTGGATAGCCTGAGTGGTCTCATCTATAAGCTCAGTCTGGCTGCCTAGTCCTGACTCCATCTCTTTCTTCTCACCAGCTTCTTGCCAACATATGGGTGATCTGCATTTCCTACCATATAATGTTTCATAGGGTGCCATTTTGATAGTGGCCTGATAGCTATTGTTGTAGGCAAATTCAGCTAAACACAGGTACTTGCACCAACTGCCTTTAAAATCTAGTGCACAGGCCCGGAGCATATCTTCTAAAATTTGATTTACTCTTTCTGTCTGTCCATCAGTCTGGGGATGGAAGGCTGTGCTGAATTTAAGTCTGGTGCCTAGTGCGTGCTGAACACACTCCCAGAAGTGAGAGACAAAGCGCCCGTCTCTGTCAGAAATGATAGACTTCGGAACTCCATGAAGCCTGATCACTTCCTTCACATATAACTGCGCCAAATGCTCTACTGAGTGCGACACCTTGATGGCTAGAAAGTGGGCAGACTTGGTCAATCTGTCCACTATCACCCAAATTGCATCGTGTCCATGGGTGGTTCTTGGAAGACCTGTGATAAAGTCCATGGATATTTCTTCCCACTTCCACTCTGGAATGGGAAGTGGCTGTAGAACTCCTCCTGGTCTCTGGTGCTCTGCCTTGACTCTCTGGCAGGTCAAGCAGGTACTGATATATCTGGCCACGTCTCGCTTGAGTCCAGACCACCAGAATCTTTTCCTTAGATCTTGATACATCTTGGTGGAACCTGGATGCATCGAATAAGGAGTACTGTGGGCTTCTTCCAAGATGCTCTTTCTTAGTTCCTCGTCATTGGGGACGCAAAGGCGGTCTCCAAGGTAGAGGATGCCACTGTCTGAGACTCGAAACTCTAAATTTTCTGCCTCTTGGATCCCCTGCTTGATCTTCTGGATCTCTGGGTCTTGATCTTGCTTTTCTTGTATATCTATAAGTAGGGTTGACTCTAGGGTCAATGCAGAAAATTGCCCAACCATAACCTCGACTCCAAAATCTTTTATTTCTTTCTAAAGTGGTGGAGGCAGTGATGATAGGGACATCAGTGCTGCACAGGATTTCCTGCTCAGTGTATCTTCCACTTTATTAGCTTTACCTGGGTGGTAGAGGATTTCACAGTCATAATCCTTGACCAACTCTAGCCACCTGCGCTGCCTCATATTCAGATCCTTCTGAGTGAAGAAGTACTTCAAACTCTGATGGTCTGTGAAGATTCTGCACTGCACTCCATACAGGTAGTGTCTCCAGAGCTTCAGTGCAAAAACCACAGCTGCTAGCTCAAGGTCATGAGTAGGGTAATTCTTCTCATAGTCCTTGAGCTGTCTGGAGGCATATGCTATTACTTTACCGTCTTGCATGAGGACAGCTCCAAGGCCCATCTTGGATGCATCACTGTAGATGTCAAAGGCCTTGTCACTCTCTGGAACCGTCAGGATGGGAGCACTGGTCAGTCTCTTCTTCAGCTCTAGAAAACTGTGCTCGCATTTATCTGACCATTCAAACTTCTTGTTCTTTCTGGTCAAGGCTGTGAGTGGAGAGGCTATTATGGAAAAGTCTTCCACAAATTTTCTGTAATATCCTGCCAGGCCTAAGAAACTCCTGATTTCACTGGCATTCTTGGGTCCACACCAGTTGCTGACTGCTTCTATCTTGGCTGGATCAACTTGAATGCCTTCTTTGGATACAATGTGACCTAGGAAGGTCACCTGATCTAGCCAAAACTCACACTTTGAGAATTTTGCATAGAGCTTCTCCTACTGAAGGATCTGCAGCACTATTCTCAAGTGTGTAGCATGGTCCTCTGGAGTCTGTGAGTATATGAGAATATCGTCAATAAATACAATGACGAATTTATCGAGATACTCCCTGAAGATGTGGTTCATCAGCTCCATGAAGACTGCTGGAGCATTGGTTACTCCAAAAGGCATCACTACAAATTCGTAGTGGCTGTATCTTGTCCTGAAGGCCGTCCTGGGGATGTCACTTTCTTTAACCTTTAGCTGATGATACCCAGAACGCAGGTCTATCTTCGAGAACACTGTAGCCCCTTTGAGTTGATCAAATAAATCATCTATTCTAGGAAGGGGATACTTGTTCTTGATGGTTACCTTGTTTAGAGCTCTGTAGTCTATGCACAGACGCATAGACCCATCCTTCTTCTTGACGAAAAGTACAGGAGCTCCCCAGGGTGAATGACTCGGGCGGATGAAGCCCTTGTCTAGTAGCTCCTGGAGTTGCTCTTGTAATTCTTTCAGCTTTGCAGGAGACATACGATATGGGGCTTTTGAGACCGGACCAGTACCTGGCACCAGCTCAATCTCAAATTCCACCTCCCTGTTGGGCGGTAGTCCAGGTAGTTCTTCTGGGAATACTTCTGGATATTCGCAGACTACCGTACATCCTCCTGCTTGAGTTCTTTCTTTGCTTCTGAGTCCACTACGTGTGCAAGAAAACCAGCACACCCTTGCTCTAGCATCTGGTGGGCTGCCAAGGCTGAGAGGAATTTCTGAGTCTTCCTCTTTGGGGCTCCTTGAAACTCGAACGGTGGTTCTCCTTCTGGGCTGAAAACCACCTTCCTTCTACGGCAGTCCACTGAAGCGTTGTACTTATTGAGGAAATCCATGCCCAGTATGATGTCGATGTCTTGCATTGTAAGGACTATCAGATCGACATATAGCTCTCAGTCTGAAATCTTGATTGGCACAGCCCGGAGTCGCTGGGTGGATTCCATGATCTCCCCTGAAGGGAGAGTTGTCAGGAATCTGGACTCCCAACTCTCTGCAGGCACCTGTAACTTACTAGCAAAAGATACTGATACGAAAGAATGGGTCGCCCCAGTGTCAAATAGTGTAGTAGCTAAATGCTGAAAAATAACTATTTGACCTGTTACGACCGTGGAGGCGCTGGCAGCTTCTTCCTTCGTGAGGGAAAAGACTCTGGCATTGGTTGGAACTGGTGCTGCTTCCAACCCTCCCTGACTGATCTGAGGTCCCTCCAGTATAGTAGGCATGTAATGTAACTGAGGCTTGCCTCCATACTGTACGGACTGTTGAGGAAGTACCTTAAACTTGTTTGGGCAGTCTCTGGATCTGTGTCCCTCTTGTCCACATGAGTAGCATCCAGTTACACCCAAAAGGCATGCTCCTGGATGGGTCCTCCCACACTTAGGACAAGGTGGATACTTAGCTTGCTTGTTCTCTGGGTTTCCTTTTTGGCTGCCAGGCCACTGCTTCCTTTTGTAGTTCTTGTTCTTCCAGTTCTGGTTATTTGGCTGAGGCTTCTGGCCTCCTGTTGTCTTGTTCTCAATCAGGACTGGCTTCTACTGTGTTTGTTGTGCCTTGATGCTATTCAGATAGTGCTCTGAGATTAGAGCACTACTGACCAACTCCTCGCTGGTCTGGGGTCGGTGCGTCCCGCTGTTCACGTTGAGTGCTATTTCAGGGTTCAGCATGCGGAGCATCAGTCTGAGTCGCTCCTTCTCTGTGCTGACTAGCTCTGGGCAGAGGCGAGCTAGTCTGTTGAACTTCGCGACTGCTTCTCCCACTGGTAGGTTACCTTGTCTGAACTCCATGAAGTCCTCGTAGTGCTTGTTGGTAACCCGCATGTGGAAGAACTCCTCATAGAACTCTTGCTCGAAATCTGCCCAGCTCATCTGGTTGACTATCCTATTACTCTTGACTCGCTCCCACCACATACGAGCATCTCCAGTTAGGCAGAAGGAGGCACATTTGACCTTCTCGATTTCTGGCCAGTCAAGAAGCTCCATTGTGCTCTCTAAAGTCTTGAACCAAGCCTGGGCATCCCAGGGCTCAGTCGTGCCTGAGAAGCTTTCGGGTTTCAGCCTCTGCCACTGGACGAGGTATGCTTCTTGTCTTCGGTTCACGGCAGGGGTCTCCTGTGTGACTGGTGGAACTTCAGCCACCACTGGAGTTCCCACTCCTGCTGTGGGTGGTGTAGGGGGCACTGGGTGCTGATTTGCCATCAGTGTGGCGATGGTCTTCTGTTGTTCTGTAATCTGAGCTTGCATTTGAGCAATGACTGCCATCAGGTTTGGCTGTTCTGTGCCAGGCTCATTGTTATTTTGAACTGGAGTTCTGTTCCTTGCATTAGGAGCTCGGCCTCTTCTTGCCATCTAATAATGCATAAGGGAACAAGAATCACTACTATATTTCTAGGTATAGAACATGTTTTCTTACTTAGTAACCTAATATCCATTCTAGGGATTAAACATGATTCCGTGATACTAAGGTATTAAACATGCTTCCTTGTTCTATGCACATATGAATAAGTACTTAAGCATTTCTCTATACTGCAATTAAGTAAAGGAGCAATAGAAACTGAAACTTAAAGCTTTCTTACTTGAAGACGGCAAAGTTGATGCTGATGTGTGTGTGATGCTGGAGAATGGGAACCGCTCAGATACCAACTGTAACGACCCGCCTTCTCTATCTTTGACGGACCGTTACTTTGTCTACTTCTTGACACTAATGCACGACTAAAAATGTAACGACCCGGAAAATTCTCTTAATATTTTCTTAAAATATTAAGCATGTTTAAATAATTTTCCAAGGGACCTAGAAATATTAAGGAGAACTTTGGCCTAGAAAATCCATGTTTTCTCATTTAAATTGAGAAAACTAAGTACTAATGGGCTTTATGTGGGCTTTTTAGTACCATGATTATAGGTGGATTTCGGTAATAATTAGTATAAATATAAATAGGATTTAATTGGGCATATTAGCATGATTATGGGTAAGTCTTAGCCTAATTTTTCTATTTTAATGGAGAAATTAGGTACTAATGAGCTTTAAATGGGCTCCAAAAATGGAGATTAATTAGGTAAAATTAATATAAATTAGGTAAAATTAATATAAATATAAAAGAATTTTATTTAGGAATATTAGCATAATTATGGGTAATTTTTGGAGAATTTTTGAAATAAAAGGGAACATTCGAAAATTAGAGGAAAAGGTTTAAATAAAATGAAAAATAAAATAAAAATAAAGGTGCATGGGCCAAGGATTCAACCTTGGACCTCTTGTACAACCATGAATGCTTTAACCAACTCACCTAGCAAGGAATACTTATGAGTAAATGAAGTGGAGGTTAGTTAAGAAGTAGAAGGAGATGAAGGGTCATGGAGAGACTCTTCATTTGCCTCTATAAAGGAGCTATAAAGAGGGGGTTTGGGGGGTTACTTCTCTTCACCATCAAGTGCATTTGCTCCCCTCCTCCCTCCTCATTCTAGCCGAAATTCTAAGGAAGAGTTCCCCTTGGAAAAGTTTCCACCAAGGCTCCATCTCCCAAGATCTAAAGTTCTTACAAGGATCCAAGGACTAGGTGTGGTCAAGAGACATCAAGTCTTCTTCCTTCTCTCCATCCAAGGTCTAAAAATTTAGAAACCCCAAGGTAAGACTCCCTCACCTGTGTTATAATAGTTCCCTATGATTTTTATGGTTTTTAGTATGATATAGTGGTTGGTTTTCGAATTGGATGTTGAAAGGAAAGAAAACCAAGACCCTCATGCTTAAGGGTTTCGGCCACCATGTTATGTTTTTAACATCTAAAATTAAACTAAAAATCTGTATAATGTAATTTAATGTTCCCTTATGATGTTTAGAAGTTAAGTATAATTTTTGGGAATTTTTGGAGTACCCTAGGACACCCTAGGGTTTTGGCCAACATGAAAGAAACAAAAACTAAGAACCCTGAGTTTAAGGGTTTCAGCCACCATGTTTTAAAGGTCTATAATTATGCTAAAAATCATGATAATGTTATTTAGTGTTCCCTTATGATGTGTAGAGGCTAAGTATAATTTTTGGGAATTTTTGGAGTACCCTAGGACACCCTAGGGTTTCGGCGAACATGAAAGAAACAAAAACTAAGAACCCTGAGTTTAAGGGTTTCGGCCACCATGTTTTAAAGGTCTATAATTATGATAAAAATCATGATAATGTTATTTAGTGTTCCCTTATGATGTGTAGAGGTTAAGTATAATTTTTGGGAATTTTTGGAGTACCCTAGAGGCCCCATATGGTTCGGCCAACCCCAAGGACCCAAGGGTTAGGGTTGAGTCTTTAACATCAAGCATATGTTTATGTGTTGCCATGATATAAGGATGATGGATGGTGATTATGTGAATTTTCACATGGCCTTGGGACTCCACAAGTTTCGGCCAAGAAGGGTTAATAGGGTAAAAGTTAAGATTTATTTCAAGTAAGGGTCCCAATGGCCCTAAGGTAAGATGTGATTTGTGTTTTATGAATGATATGTCATGTTTACGAATGATATGCCATGTTTACGAATGATAAGCCATGTTTACGAATGATATGCCATGTTTATGAATGATATGCCATGTTATGAATGATATGCCAAGTTTATGAAGGATATGCCATGTTTATGAATGATATGCCATGTTATGAATGATATGCCATGTTTACGAATGATATGCCATGTTTATGAATGATATGCCATGTTTATGAATGATATGCCATGTTTTAGGATAATATGAATGTATGCCATGCTCTATGAATGATGTGTACATATGTCATGTCTAAGAATGAAAATGATGAATGACAAGTATGATGAATGAAAGATGATGCTTATGTCTTTAAGGCATAAATATGCTAAACGGCACGGTCGATGGTCGACGGTACGATGGTCGTGAGGACCGGTAAATGGGCCGGTAGACGGGCCGGGTCGTAACAAGTTATGCTATGTTGAAGATGCCATGAATATTTTATGAATGATGAAGCATGATAAGTATTTTACTTTATGTATGGGCTTGTACCGGACCGAAGTATGGGTCCAAGGGATGGGCACCTTAAGAACGCCCCGGTTTTGGACTACCGAAGCTGTCCACGGTTCTGGCACTACCGAAGCTATGCAACAGGGATGGGCACCTTAAGAACGCCTCGGTTCGGGGACTACCGACTATGTTGTCCTTACCCTAGTAGGTTGGGGCTCGCGACCTCGGACTTGCTAGGGATTCGCGCTATGATGTATGTATGTGGTACAAGCCGGGGACCCCAAATGATGTTATGATGATTATGTTTAAGAAATGAAAAGTATGTTTTTAAAGATTAAGCATCCTTATGATATATATGCATTGCCCATGCATTCATTATGAAAAAGTATGTTTATAAAAAGTATGTTCATGAAAAGTATGATTTTAAACTAAGCATCCATATATGTATATGCATTCCACTCATGCCTCCATTCATGTTATGCATTATGCGATGATGATAAGATTTTATGCTTACGCTTCATGTTAAGAAATATGCATGAGAACAAATGATCTATGTCATGATAATGTTAAGAAGATGCTCATATGTTATGATAGGAAGAATGTTCATTATGTTTATGTTCGTGCCAAGTATTATGCCATGCTTAGAATGTTACTATGTTTATGTTCATGCCAAGTATTATGCCATGCTTAGAATGCTACTATGTTTATGTTCATGCCAAGTATTATGCCATGCTTAGAATGTTACTATGTTTATGTTCATGCCAAGTATTATGCCATGCTTAGAATGCTACTATGTTTATGTTCATGCCAAGTATTATGTCATGCTTAGAATGCTACTATGTTTATGTTCATGCCAAGTGTTATGCCATGCTTAGAATGCTACTATGTTTATGTTCATGCCAATTATTATGCCATGCTTAGAATGTTACTATGTTTATGTTCATGCCAAGTATTATGCCATGCTTAGAATGCTACTATGTTTATGTTCATGCCAAGTATTATGTCATGCTTAGAATGCTACTATGTTTATGTTCATGCCAAGTGTTATGTCATGCTTAGAATGCTACTATGTTTATGTTCATGCCAAGTATTATGCCATGCTTAGAATGCTACTATGTGTATGTTCATGCCATGCTATGTATACGATAAGTGATTTAAGATGTTATGTCCTAAGTAGAGCACCAAGTATGTTAATGTTTTCATGTGCTCATTATGAGATGATGAATGATGAATGGTTTTATGAGTAGGAAAGAGTCTTACTAAGCCTGTGTGCTTATAGTCTTATTTCCTTATACTGCAGATCATTCAAGGGGACAATGATGGAAGCAGCAGGAGGGCCAGAACGCATGTGTGTAGTAGTGACTTGGCCCAGGAAACTCTATGTTTACTGTTTATGTTAGAACTTCACCTTGGTTACTTATATGTCTGAATAATGACCTGTGGAATCTTATGATATAATGTTACGTATGACATGATATGATATGATGCTTAAGTTCAAAGTTGATATGCTAAGGTTCCTAAGTCATTAAGTTAAGAATGGTAACAGGGCATGTATAAGTTAAAGTTATTCCGCTGCCTTATGATGTCTACATGCCCTAAGCATGTTAACGTAACGCCGCTTATGAAAAAGAAAAAAAAAAGCGAGCGTTACAGGTTGGTATCAGAGCAGTAACCATCTCACTACACACACATCAAGCCCTCTTCCTGCCGCTTCTAAGTAAGTACCTCTTTACATATCTTATAGTAGGAAGATGTTTTATGATTTTAAGATATGCAAGCATCAACGGTATTTATGATGAAAAAGTACGTTACGATATGTAACGATGAATGATACATTATTTTCTTTTAGGAATTAAATATTAGAATAATATAGGGGTAGGAAAAAACTATAATTTATGATATTATGTATAATCTATAATATAGTCACATGTAGAAAATTTTCTGATAGCCTACATACCCACAGGAGATTATAACACTCTCACCTATGTCAGCGTATAGCATTAGTTCCATGATATTAATACTGATATAATTAATGGTATAGGTCATACAGTATAACTTAGGTAGGGACGCATAGGGTAGGGTGCTAATTATTTTAACACTTATTATAGGTTATGGGTTACTGATGCCTTATATATAATATATAAGACTACCTTAAGTTATTTTATGGTAATATAATAAGTAGGATCTCACCTATTCTATAATAATCATACAACTAATATAATTCGTAACCCGGGTTGAGAATTAATATTCGGAAGCATACTATTATTATTAGGTACCCATGATTAAAATAAGTATATAACTATGATGTATGCATATAATTATATCATGGAGTTAATAATGACATTAGCCAATTATATATCAAGAAATAATCAGAACTTCGATATATACAGCGATGCTTCCAAGCTAGGACTTGGAGTTGTACTTAGGTAGAGTGGTAAGGTCATTGCTTATGCCTCTAGGTAACTTAAGGAATATGAACAGAATTACCCCACTCATGATCTGGAACTGGCCGCGGTGGTCTTCGCTCTTAAAATATGGAGACATTATCTCTATATGGAGCGCAGTGTAAGATTTATACAGACCACCAGAGTCTGCGATATTTCTTCACTCAGAAAGACCTGAATATGAGACAACGCCGATGGCTCGAGTTGGTGAAGGTCTACGACTGCGAGATCTTCTATCATCCAGGAAAGGCGAACAAAGTGGCCGATGCACTCAGCCGGAAGTCAAGTGCGCCCTTGATGTCCATATCTAAATTATCCCGACCACTTGAAAAAGAAATTATGAATTTTGGGGTCGAAGTCATCTCCGGGCGACTTTCCACCATGACAATATCACCCGCGCTATGTGAGGACATATTGGAAAAACAAAATGGTGATCTGAGTCTCCAGAAAATAAAACAGGAGATCCTAGAAGGAAAGGGCGATAGTTTTCATATCGCCGAAGGGGAAATACTCTACCTTAGGGATCGTCTATGTATCCCTAGTGATCCGGAGCTTCGAAAAGAGATACTGGTAGAAGCTCACGGAACCCCTTACTTGATGCATCCAGGATCCACCAAGATGTATCAGGATCTGAAGGAGAAGTTTTGGTGGTCCGGTATGAAGAAGGGAGTGACCAGATTTGGGAAGAAAGGAAAACTAAGTCCGCGCTATGTGGGGCCATACCTGATTCTTAAAAGAGTCGGTAAGGTGGCATATGAGCTGGAGCTGCCTCCAGAGATGTCAGCTATCCATAACGTATTCCATGTGTCCCTGCTGAAAAAGTGTATCCCAAATATGGACCAAGTGATCGAGCCCACAGACGGTGCAAGTGCAAGAGTACCTAAGCTATGAGAGCAGACCCATCCAGATTTTGGATAGGGAAGTCAAGAAGCTGAGGAGTAAGGAAGTGCCCTTAGTCAAGGTCCTATGGCAAAGTCAACGGTTCGAAGAAGCTACCTGGGAGCGCGAGGACGAGATGAGGCGCAACTACCCGGAGTTATTCTAAGTTCGAGGACGAACTTTCACGAGGTATGGGGGATTGTAACGACCCGGAAAATTCTCTTAATATTTTCTTAAAATATTAAGCATGTTTAAATAATTTTCCAAGGGACCTAGAAATATTAAGGAGAACTTTGGCCTAGAAAATCCATGTTTTCTCATTTAAATTGAGAAAACTAAGTACTAATGGGCTTTATGTGGGCTTTTTAGTACCATGATTATAGGTGGATTTCGGTAATAATTAGTATAAATATAAATAGGATTTAATTGGGCATATTAGCATGATTATGGGTAAGTCTTAGCCTAATTTTTCTATTTTAATGGAGAAATTAGGTACTAATGAGCTTTAAATGGGCTCCAAAAATGGAGATTAATTAGGTAAAATTAATATAAATTAGGTAAAATTAATATAAATATAAAAGAATTTTATTTAGGAATATTAGCATAATTATGGGTGATTTTTGGAGAATTTTCGAAATAAAAGGGAACTTTCGAAAATTAGAGGAAAAGGTTTAAATAAAATGAAAAATAAAATAAAAATAAAGGTGCATGGGCCAAGGATTGAATCTTGGACCACTTGTACAACCATGAATGCTTTAACCAACTCACCTAGCAAGGAATACTTATGAGTAAATGAAGTGGAGGTTAGTTAAGAAGTAGAAGGAGATGAAGGGTCATGGAGAGACTCTTCATTTGCCTCTTTAAAGGAGCTATAAAGAGGGGGTTTGGGGGGTTACTTCTCTTCACCATCAAGTGCATTTGCTCCCCTCCTCCCTCCTCATTCTAGCCGAAATTCTAAGGAAGAGTTCCCCTTGGAAAAGTTTCCACCAAGGCTCCATCTCCCAAGATCTAAAGTTCTTACAAGGATCCAAGGACTAGGTGTGGTCAAGAGACATCAAGTCTTCTTCCTTCTCTCCATCCAAGGTCTAAAAATTTAGAAACCCCAAGGTAAGACTCCCTCACCTATGGTATAATAGTTCCCTATGATTTTTATGGTTTTTAGTATGATATAGTGGTTGGTTTTCGAATTGGATGTTGAAAGGAAAGAAAACCAAGACCCTCATGCTTAAGGGTTTCGGCCACCATGTTTTTAACATCTAAAATTATGATAAAAATCTTTATAATGTTATTTAATGTTCCCTTATGATGTTTAGAAGTTAAGTATAATTTTTGGGTATTTATGGAGTACCCTAGGACACCCTAGGGTTTCGGCCAACATGAAAGAAACAAAAACTAAGAATCCTGAGTTTAAGGGTTTCGGCCACCATGTTTTAAAGGTCTATAATTATGATAAAAATCATGATAATGATATTTAATGTTCCCTTATGATTTTTAGAAAGTTAAGTATAATTTTGGGGAATTTTTGGGAGTACCCTAGGACACCCTAGGGTTTCGGCCAACATGAAAGAAACAAAAACTAAGAACCCTGAGTTTAAGGGTTTCGGCCACCATGTTTTAAAGGTCTATAATTATGATAAAAATCATGAT
This sequence comes from Boesenbergia rotunda, assembly GCA_024364735.1. Classification (NCBI taxonomy): domain Eukaryota; kingdom Viridiplantae; phylum Streptophyta; class Magnoliopsida; order Zingiberales; family Zingiberaceae; genus Boesenbergia; species Boesenbergia rotunda. The sequence continues at coordinate 128,296 of JAGFNQ010001547.1, forward strand.
AATGTTATTTAATGTTCCCTTATGATGTTAGAGGTTAAGTATAATTTTTGGGAATTTTTGGAGTACCCTAGAGGCCCCATATGGTTCGGCCAACCCCAAGGACCCAAGGGTTAGGGTTGAGTCTTTAACTTCAAGCATATGTTTATGTGTTGCCATGATATAAGGATGATGGATGGTGATTATGTGAATTTTCACATGGCCTTGGGACTCCACAAGTTTCGGCCAAGAAGGGTTAATAGGGTAAAAGTTAAGATTTATTTCAAGTAAGGGTCCCAATGGCCCTATGGTAAGATGTGATTTGTGTTTTATGAATGATATGCCATGTTTATGAATGATATGCCATGTTTATGAATGATATGCCATGTTTATGAATATGCCATGTTTATGAATGATATGCCATGTTATGAATGATATGT
>JAGFNQ010001547.1:134962-218864 GCA_024364735.1 Boesenbergia rotunda
AGAGCAGATTTTTCAAAAAATCGGACAGCAACTTCAATCCAGCCCAAAACAGCCATGAAATGAGTTCAAATTCAGCTGATTCCACCCTAGCCCGTTCCCAACCCCTTCCTCAAGTAACCCTCCAAATTTGGTGGAAAACGGAGAAGAAATCAGTGCCGAGACGCAAGGGACAGCAGCCACTTCGCAGGGGACAGCAACTGAAATTTCAGCCTCTCCACTCCGGCCAAAGAAGATGATTTTAGGGTTCCCTTACCCTTTCCACAGCGGAAGAACATAGCCAAAAAGCAAGTGGAGGAGGAGAAGGCTAAGGAATTCAATGAATAGTGGAACTTTTCAGTAAGGTAGAGATCAATGTACCTTTGTTGACCATGATCAAGCAAATTCCAAAGTATGCTAAGTTTTTGAAAGATCTTTGTGTTCACAAAAAGAAACTTAAGGAAAATGAGTTGGTCAGCTTTGGGAAGAATATCTCAGCACTTATCCACACCATTCCTCAGAAGTGTGAAGACCCAGGGGTATTTACTGTTTCTTGTGAGATAGGGAGCACCATATTCCATGATGCTATGTTAGATTTAGGAGCTTCCATAAATGTGATGCCCAGGTCAGTATTTCAGATGCTCGGCATAGGCCCTTTACAGCCCACTGGTGTGGTGATACAGCTAGCAGACAGGAGTCAGACCCACCCAGCAGGTATGATTGAAGATGTTTTGGTGAAGGTAAAGGAGCTAATATTTCCTGCAGATTTCTATATTTTGGATATGGAGGGAGATTATTTGGCACACCGTTCTCCACTTATTTTAGGCAGACCGTTTCTGAAGACTGCTAGAACCAAGATTGATGTATATGCCGGTACACTTTCTATGGAGATTGGAGACACGGTTGTACAGTTTAGCCTTTTTGATGCTATGAAGCATCCGAGAGAGGACCACTCCATCATGAGCATGGACATTCTTGAGGAGCTGGAGCAGACAGAGTTAGAGGCTGAGGGATTTCTGGAGGAGCTATTGATTCAGAGGAGGCTGAGAGAGTACTTACTGCTGAGACTGAGGATTTTTCAGAAGACATTTCAGATGCATTTCCAGCTGGAGAGATTTTTCTAGGTGTAGGGGATTGCATAGAGCCCCAAGGATCACCTATTTTTCTTGATATTCAAAGTGTAGAGGATTGCGCAGAGCCCCAAGGATCACTTATTTCTACTGAAGAAGACCAGAGTGAACTGAAGCCATTACCAGGCCATTTGAAGTATGCATATCTAGGAGAGGAGCAGACTTTCCCTGTGATTATTGCACAGCATTTGGAGTCAGAACAAGAAGAAAAATTATTGCAAGTCCTGAGGCACTACAAAAAGGCAATTGGGTGGACTTTATCAGATATACCAGGTATCAGCCCAGCTATCTGCATGCACAGGATATTTTTGGAAGATAATATTAAACCTGTGAGACAACCACAAAGGAGACTCAACCCACTTATTTTGGATGTTGTAAAGAAAGAGGTGACTCGACTTCTACAGGCAGGTATTATTTACCTATTTCTGACAGTCAGTGGGTTAGTCCTATTCACGTGGTGCCCAAGAAATCTGGAGTGACCGTGGTGGCGGATGAAAGCAATGAACTAGTGCCCACCAGAGTCAAAAATTCCTGGAGAGTCTGCATTGATTACAGGAAGCTCAACAAGGTCACAAGGAAAGATCACTTCCCTCTACCCTTCATTGATCAGATGCTTGAGAGACTGGCAGGGAAGTCGCATTATTGTTTCCTAGACGGATTTTCAGGCTATTTTCAGATTTGCATAGATCCAGAGGACCAGGAGAAGACCACCTTCACTTGTCCTTTTGGCACTTTTGCCTTAGACGTATGCCTTTGGACTCTGCAACGCACCCGGTACATTTCAGAGATGCATGGTAAGTATATTCGGTGAGTTGCTAGAGGACTGTATGGAAGTATTCATGGATGATTTTTCAGTTTATGGCACGTCTTTTGATTCATGTTTGAATAACTTGTCTAGGGTTTTATATCGTTGCATTGAAACTAACCTTGTTCTTAATTTTTGAGAAATGCCACTTTATGGTAGAGCACGGGATTGTACTTGGACATATAGTCTCTCGGAAAGGTATTGAGGTAGATCCTACTAAAATCAGTGTTATTTCTTCTTTATCTTACCCCGTATGCATACGGGATATTCGTGCTTTTCTTGGACATGCAGGATCTTACCGCAGATTTATTAGAGATTTCAGCTTGATTGCTAGACCCTTGACACGACTATTGCAGAAGGATGTTGAGTTTTACTTTGATGAAAAATGCAAAGAAGCTATTCATAGACTCAGGGAGGCTCTTACCTCAGCCCCTATTATTACATCACCTGACTGGACTCTACCATTTGAATTAATGTGTGATGCTTCTAATTTTGCAGTGGGAGCTGTTTTAGCACAGAGGGTAGATGGAGCACCACATGTCATTTGCTACGCCTCAAAAACCCTAGATGCCGCCCAAGCCAACTACACCACGACGAAAAAGGAGCTTCTTGCCATTGTTTTTGCTTTAGATAGATTCAGATCTTACTTATTATGCTCACATGTGATTATTTTTTCTGATCATGCAGCTCTCAAATATTTGTTGAAAAAGCCTGATGCAAAACCTAGATTGATCAGATGGATGCTCCTACTCCAAGAATTCGACCTGGAAATCAAAGATAGAAGTGGGAAAGAGAACTTAGTTGTAGATCATTTGAGCAGACTTGAAGGAGATAGATCTCCTACCATCATTGATGATGATTTCAGAGATGAGCACTTGATTTCAGTGCATGGTGAGACACCTTGGTATGCATACCTAGTTAACTTTCTTGTTGCACATGTATTTTCCACTCAATTTTCTAAGGCTCAAAAAGATAAATTAAAAAGTGATGCAAAGTTTTATGTGTGGGATGATCCTTATTTGTGGAAATTTTGTAATGATCAAATAATTAGGAGATGCATACCCGATCATGAGTTTTCGTTTGTCCTTACTTTTTGTCATTCATCAGCTTGTGGGGGGCATTTTGGACCCCAGAGGACTGCCAGGAAAGTATTAGAGTGTGGATTATACTGGCCCACCCTTTTTCATGATTCACATGTTTTTTATAAAAATTGTGATAGATGTCAGCGAACTGGGAACATAGGAGCGAGACATGAGATGCCCCAAAACACTATGCTTTACTGTGAGATTTTTGATGTTTGAGGGATAGATTTTATGGGACCTTTTCCTGCATCTTATGGTTATCTGTATATTTTACTTGCTGTGGATTATGTTTCGAAATGGGTGGAGGTCATTCCCTCCAGGACTGATGATTCTTCTGTTGTTTGTAGTTTTGTTAGGTCACACATTTTCTGCAGGTTTGGAATTCCAAGAGCAATAATCAGTGACCAAGGATCTCATTTTTGCAACAAACACATGAAGGCGATGCTTAGCAGATATGGGGTGGTTCATAAAATCTCTATATCCTATCATCCCTAAACAAATGGACAGGCTGAGATTTCCAACAGAGAGATCAAATCCATCTTAGAGAAGACAGTTGGGCCCACTAGAAAAGACTGGAGCAAGAGGCTAGATGACGCACTCTGGGCCTACAGAACATCATACAAGACACCGATTGGCATGCCACCCTATCGCTTGGTTTATGGTAAGGCTTGTCACCTCCCCGTGGAAATAGAGCACAAGGCATATTGGGCGGTGAAAGCTTGTAATTTTGATGCTACGAAGGCGGGGGAAGAGAGAAAATTGCAACTCCAAGAACTTGAAGAAATTCGGCTAGAAGCATTTGAAAATTCAAGGATCTATAAGGAGAAGACAAAGAACTTCCATGACAAGCACATTGTGAAGAAAGATTTTAAAGTTGGTGACAAGGTGTTATTGTGCAAATCAAGGCTCAAATTGATAAAAGGTAAATTAAGGTCAAGGTGGGATGATCCATTTATTGTAACCAATATTTTTCTCTATGGTGTTGTGGAAATTCAAGATGCATCTAACGGGTTTATTTGGAAAGTTAATGGCCACCGGCTCAAAAGGTACTTCGAAGAGCTAAAGGAGCTAGAGGTGGATGGGTTGAACATGAACGAAGCTATCTACCCAACTTAAGGGGAGTTCACTTTCTCTACCATTTATTGTACATATCGTTTTCATGTTGCTAGGAATAAATGTTTCTTTGTTTTAAAGTAAGTAGTGGATAATAAATTCTTAGGAAACATGACATGAATAAAATCATTGTAAATACCATGTCTTTTATTTTACCACTTTTTCTTGCATGATTAGGAATAAATGTATCCCTCTAGGTTAACTTATTGTCATTTTAGAGTCTTTTGAAAATAAATTAAATTTGATTGTTAAAACTTAGGGTTTGAGCTAATGGATGAAATCTTGGATGCTTGAGTACTACTTTGTTTTAGATTCTTAATTGATGTCTTGAGATGAATTATTTTTGCCTAGTGAGAATTAGCCTTATTTTTGTGACACACGTATGTTATTGTGCTCTAGAACTTGCTTAGGTTCTTTCTAAGCCATATTTCATTGATTGGATCACATCTATAGAGGCTAATTACTTTGTTTACCTTTCCATCTCAATTTTGGCAAAAATCATGTCTATTCTATTTGTCTCTCCTTATTCCTAATCTTAACCCCAATTGTTCTATGGATTTGTTTGCTTGGGATGTTTTCTTGATGCGACTTGCCCGAGATGGACAAAGATTTAAGTGTGGGGGAGTGATTAGTGTTTTGGAAAAGATTTTGTATCAAGGAAGCATTTGGATCTAAAAGAAAAAAAATTTCTGCAATTTCAAGGATCAAAGTGAGTTAAGTTTTGTATCAAGATCAAGTGGAAGAAGTGGGCAAGGATTGAAAACAATTGAAGATTCTTGATTATCATTTGAAGATACAAGGAAGTTGAACCTCAAGTTGAATTCGGCACTCAAAGTAGAAATGAAAACAGATGCCATAATCAGAAAGAAAAAAAAAAGAAGAAAAGAGAAAAGCAGTTTGTGCCAAAAGAAAAAAAAAGAGTTTCTTTGAAGCTTGATTCGGTCAGCAAAGTTGGATCAGGGATTGTGGAAGTTAATCAAATAAGAAACAATTTGCTAGATCTGAAATGGCAGCTGAACTTGATTTGAGATCAAAAGAAGAGTTGAGATGCAAGCATTTCTGCATTCTCAGAAAAACATTTCTGAATTGAAGCATTTCTGAATTCTCAAGGCTTTTCATTGCTGATTCTCGGCAGAAGGTCTCCTGCAAGGTATTGAATGTGAAGAAGAGAAGAGAAACAAAAGAAGTGCTGCCGAGTGCTAAATCTGAAAGCTGAATTGAAGCTGAAAAATCAGATCCAATGCAGAATTTTGTGCCAAAACAGAAAATTTTAGTGCAGGGTAGTAAATATGTGATGCTAACTGATATGAAGAAGTAGAGGATGCAAGGATGAAGAACCTAACAATTCTAGAGTTTGAAATTGAAGCCATGGAGCTGGACAGATATGAAACAATGCAGAAATCTGTGCTGGAATGCAGAAAATCTGTGCTGATTTGAAAATTCTGTTTGGATTAGAAGTTGAAGTGAAGGAACTGATTTGAATACCGAAAATGAATTAAGATTGAAAGGCTGCTTACAAGGATTGAGAACAGAACCAGATTGGAAAGGGGAGCTGAAGATGCAGCCGAAAAGAGAAAAATTCAGAATGGAATGTTTCCATTTAAAAAGTTTGTATCAACTTGGAATTGAAATTGGGTTTCCTGGGCTGTGAATCAGGGAACAAGTTCGGGAATGCATCAAAGAGTATTGAGAACACCATACGCTGACCAAATCTGGAAGAAACAACATGCTAGAAACTGCTGATCAGAAACAGAATTCGAAAGGCTGATCAAAGGTTGAAAGAAGCTGAAAAAAAAACTGCCCTGCATTGCATTATAAGCATGTAATCTGAATTTTAAGAAGCTATGAATCAAGGTATTAAGTGTAAAATGTATCTGAAGTTGAAGGTGCACATTCAATTTCGGATCTAAGAAAAACCAATGGATGCTAGAAGCTGCTGATCAGAATATAAAGAAGAATGCAAGGGACTGAAATTCCATGTGCTGATTTGAATTTGTGAGAGGAACACTCGAGGTTTCCATTATCATTTGATGCAAATACTAATTGATGCTAACTGATATAAGGCAACCAGAGAATTGCAAGGTATCAAAGTGATGTTGAGAAGCTGAAATCTGAAAAAAAAGAGAGAACAAATGAAGGATGTGTGCCAACTTGTAAAGGATTGTGTATCAAGAGTGAGTTGCAAGGGTGGTTTAGTGTGTAACGACCCGAAAAATTCTCTTAATATTTTCTTAAAATATTAAGCATGTTTAAATAATTTTCCAAGGGACTTAGGAATATTAAGGAGAACTTTGGCCTAGAAAACCCATGTTTTCTCATTTAAATTGAGAAAACTAAGTACTAATGAGCTTTAAATGGGCTCCAAAAAGGGGTATTAATTAGTTAAAATTAATATAAATTGGGTAAAATTAATATAAATATAAAAGAATTTTATTTAGGAATATTAGTACAATTATGGGTAATTTTAGGGGGGATTTTTAGAATTTAAGAAAATAAAATAATAAAATAAATGGAATGAAAATAAAAATAAATGTGCATGAGCCAAGAATTTAAACCTTGGACCTCTTGTAACAACCAAGAATACTTTAACCAACTCACCTAGCAAGGAATGCTTATGAGTAATTGAAGTGGAGGTTGGTTAAGAGGTAAAAAGAGGTGAAGGGTCATGGAGAGGCTCTTTAATTGCTCTTTAATTGCCTCCTTGATGGGTTATAATGAGAGGGGTTTTGGGAGTTACTTATTCTCTCAATCAATAGCATTACCTCTCCTCTTCATTCCCATTCTTGCCGAGCACCAAAGGGAGGAGTCCTTGGGGAAAACTTCACAAGAGGTTTCATCCCTCAAGATCTAAAGTTCCTACAAGGTGACAAAGACTAGTTGGGGTTAAGAGATACCAAGACTTTTTTTTCCTTCTCCTCTTTCAAGGTTCGAAAAAAAAATCAAGAAATCTAAGGTAAGACTCCCTCACCTGTGGTATAATAGTTACCTATGATTTCCATGATTTTTGGCATGATATATGGGTTAGTTTTCGGATTTAATGTTGAAGAGAAACAAAATCAAGGTTCCTATGTTCAAAGGTTTCGGCCAGCATGTTTTAAAGGTCCATAATTATGCTAAAAATCATGATAATGTTGTTTGGTGTTCCCTTATGATGTTTAGAAGTTAAGTGTAATTTTTGGGAATTTTTGGGATACCCTAGAGGCCCCATATGTCTCGGCCAACATGAAAGAAGCAAAACCCAGAACCTTAAGTTCAAGGGTTTCGGCCACCATGTTTTAAATGTCTAAAAATATGTTAAAAAATCATGATAATGTTATTTAATGTTCCCTTATGATGTTTATACATTAAGTATAATTTTTGGGAATTTTTGGGATACCCTAGAGGCCCCATATGTCTCGGCCAACATGAAAGAAGCAAAACCCAGAACCTTAAGTTCAAGGGTTTCGGCCACCATGGTTTAAATGTCTAAAAATATGTTAAAAATCATTATAATGTTATTTAATGTTCCCTTATGATGTTTAGACATTAAGTATAATTTTTGGGAATTTTTGGGATACCCTAGAGGCCCCATATGTTTCGGCCAACATGAAAGAAGCAAAACCCAGAACCTTAAGTTCAAGGGTTTCGGCCACCATGTTTTAAATGTCTACAAATATGTTAAAAATCATAATAATGTTATTTAATGTTCCCTTATGATGTTTAGACATTAAGTATAATTTTTGGGAATTTTTGGGGTACCCTAGAGGCCCCATATGTTTCGGCCAACAAGAAAGAAGCAAAACCCAGAACCTTAAGTTCAAGGGTTTCGGCCACCATGATTTAAATATCTAGAAATATGGTAAAAATCATGATAATGTTATTTAATGTTCCCTTATGATGTGTAGAGGTTAAGTATAATTTTTGGGAATTTTTGGAGTAACCTAGAGGCCCATATGGTTCGGCCAACCCCAAGGACCCAAGGGTTAAGGGTTGAGTCTTTAACTTCAAGCATATGTTTATGTGTTGCCATGATATAAGGATGATGGATGGTGATTATGTGAATTTTCACATAGCCTTGGGACTCCACAAGTTTCGGCCAATATGGGTTAATAGGGAAAAAGTTAAGATTTATTTCAAGTAAGGGTCCCAATAGCCCTACGGTAAGATGTGATTTATGTTTATGCCAGGTTTATGAATGATATGCCATGTTTATGAATGATATGCCATGGTTATGCATGATATGCCATGTTTATGAATGATATGCTAAGTTATGAATGATATGCCATGTTTATGAAGGATATGCCATGGTTATGCATGATATGCCATGTTTATGAATGATATGCCATGTTATGAATGATATGCCATGCTTACGAATGTTATGTCATGTTTATGAATGATATGCCATGTTATGAATGATATGCCATGTATATGAATGTATGTCATGCTCTATGAATGATGTGTACATACACCATGTCTAAGAATGAAAATGATGAATGACAAGTATGATGAATGAAAGATGATGCTTATGCCTTTAAGGCATAAATATGCTAAACGGCACGGTCGATGGTCGACAGTACGACGGTCGAGAGGACCGGTAAATGGGCCGGTAGACGGGCCGAGCCGTAACAAGTTATGCTATGATAAGTATGCCATGAATGGCTTATGAATGATGAAGCATGAAAAGTATTTTACTTTATGTATGGGCTTGTACCGGACCGAAGTATGGGTCCAAGGGATGGGCACCTTAAGAACGCCCCGGTTTTGGACTACCGACTATGCTGTCCACGGTTCTGGCACTACCGTAGCTGTGCAACAGGGATGGGCACCTTAAGAACGCCTCGGTTCGGGGACTACCGACTATGCTGTCCTTACCCTAGTAGGTCGAGGCTAGCTACCTCGTATTTACTTAGGGATGCGCGCTTATGATGTATGTATGTGGTACAAGCCAGGGCCCAATGTTAAGATGATGATGTTTAAGCATTTTCAAAGTACGTTTTAAAAGTTAAACATCCTTATGTAAATGCATTCCACCCATGCATTCATACATGATATGCATCATGTTAAGATAATGATGTCTTATACTTATGCTTTACGATAAAAGATATGCATGAATGATCTATGTCAGGATTATGTTAAGAAGGTGTTCATATGATATGATAGAAGATATGCCTATGTTTATGCCATATAGGTTGAGTTTTGTTACGTTATGCTATGCCATGTATTATGCCATGCTACTACGTTTAAGCTTATACCATGTCTTATGCCATGCTAGGAAAGATTAGTATGACTATGTTCATGCCATGTCTCATGCTATGCTACGAATGTTCACTTATGTTTATGATCATGCCATGTCAAGGGTATGGTAAATATGATAATGTTTATGTGCTTATTATGGAATGACGAATGTTTTAGTGAGTAGGAAAGAGTCTTACTAAGCCTGTGTGCTTATAGTCTTCTTTCCTTATACCGCAGATCATGCAAGGGGATAACGAGGAAGCAGCAGGAGGGCCTGAAGTATGTGTGTGTTGGTGACTTGGCCCATGAAATCGAATGTGTTAACCGTTATGCTAAGAACTTTATTTTGCTACCTATATGCCTGAATAGTGACTTATGGAACTTTATGATAAGATGTCCAATATGATATGATATGAACCTTACGGTATGATATTAAGCATGTTACGATATGATGTTAAGCATGATGTTCATATGTTAAGTTCCATGTCATTATATTAGGGATGGTAGTAGGGGCATGTATATGTAAGGCTTAAGTTATTCCGCTGCAGTATGATGTTACATGCCTTAAGTATGTTAGCGTAACGCCGCTTTAGGAAAAAAAAAGCGGGCGTTACATAGTGAAGGTTGAAAGTTGAGCATCTATGTTAATTGATATCATATGTTCTTTGATACAAAGCTGATCCGAAATGCTCCATTAGAAGGTTTGAGAGTAGAAAAAAAAACAGAAAACAGTTTGAGAAAAGAAAAAAAAAGAGAGAAACAAAATGGCACACAATTGGAGTTTTGGCATTGCAATTTTTCTCATCCGAGTCCAAGCTTTATTCCATTTCATTTTTGACTTTACAAGAGAGAAAGGAAAAGAGGAAAAATCAGGAAAGAAGAATGGAGAAAGCAAGGTTGGCACGCAATAGCAAAACTTGGCACATTGAAACCAAGGAAGGGTTTTTCATCCAAATCAAAGGCAATTACTTAAATTGACTTTACCACACTTTTGATATCATTAGAAGACTGTAAATAGGAGCAAAGTACATTGGAAACATTCTTGAGCAACCAAGTCCTCCACTCCATCAATTTTTCTATTTCCTTGACTTTTATTCCATTTCTTACCATTTTCCATATTTTCACTTGTTTTTGTAGATGTTGATCCTAATCATGAATAATGGTGGAGATTAGATAATAAGCAAGCCTATGGTAGTGCAAAAAGCATGTGTGTTTGAGTGAGCCCCACTTCCATCATCAACTTAGAATTTAAGGAGAGAGCCACCAAAACTTCCCATGAAAGGCTAGTGAGTTAAATTTATCTCAATGAATCATGATGGATGAAAAGGCTAAGTTGTTGATTTAAGGACAAGATACTAATCCATAGAGCTTAGATTTATGAGAATTGACAACCTTAGGTAATTTCTTTTCATTTGCTTCTAATTATGCTTAAGTAAATCTAAGGGATACATACTTAGTATTTTCGCGAGACGCTCAAGCTCAAGTGTGGGGGAGTTGACAAGTACCATTTTAGTGATTATTTGAGTTGCTAAAATCCATGTTTGACCTATGTTTTTATTGCTTAATTGTAAAATTGCCCTAGGTTTTAGAACTTACTCTTATTTTGGACTTAATTGCAAATTTACACATATTTGGATTAATTGGCCACTAAATTCTTGATCTATTTTTGTAGGCATGAAAGGTTCATGAATCTAGGGCGTGTTGGGTCAAACTTGAGTCGGAAGTGACCCGGATCGAATTATCAAGATTATGATTAAATCTGGGTCGTCCGATTCAAGAGCGGCTAGATCTGAGCCATCCGGGACCATCTGAAGAAATCCGAGCTAGGGCTAGGGTTGATCAAGCACCCTGATCAAGATATGAAGGTTTCATTCCAATCAGAGCTAAATCAACTGTTGGATCAAGCTCGGAGGGCTCTAGATCGTCCATTCAAAGACTAAGTTGATCTGGACCATCCATTGCACATCTGGAGGACCCGAGCTACCACAAGGCAGATCCTGACCCCAGATCATCATCATCAAAATTTGGATCAAATCAGAGCAAGATCAGCCGTTGGATTCATCCAATTCAATCTGGACCGTCCAATGCCAATTACTTAAGAAAAATTTCTGCGCAGCTCACCCTCGTCGCGTCTTCGCCGCAACAGTACCATCTTCATCGGCTTCTTCATTTTCTTTGCAGTTTTCTTAGTTTTGAAGGCGTGACCACCTCAATCTCTATCTTGGATCAAGGTCTGAGTCATTGGGGATAGCTTCCTTGGAGAATTCAGCTCGAATTGCACCGGAAAAGGGCTGTTTGAGGGTTTCGGCAGCTCAGCAATCCAGTCACTTGTATCTCTTCTGTGAGCCATTTCCGACCATCTGAGCCAGCTGTAGGGGTTCTCAGGTGAGCTCAGATGGTCCTCGAATCACCGTAGCATCCACCATCAACTAAGGTCAAGGAGATTGGATTGAAATTCCAGCTGCGTGCATTTTGAGCAAAGTGATCGATTGAAGCTGATTTCCACTGAATTGCTGAGCCTAGGGGTTCGAAGCCAGCTCTTGCTTGATGACCAAGAAGATCTTGAGCTGAGGAGGGGTTGAGGATTAGTTTCATCTAGTTAATTTCAGTTTCTTAGCTGTAAATTTTAAATTCCTGCATTGTTCTGTTATTGATGTTTGTTTCAGCTACCTTAGTTTAAGTTTTGAATTGTGTTTGGTTTCTATTGCGCGTAGTTCTTCAAGTTTGATAGTTAGGGAATGTGTGTAGTGGATAACTGCTTTGGATTCTAGTTTAATTGTAGCTTAAATCGTTGCGTGCCAATTTCAATAGCGTGCCAAGTTTAATTCTGATTTTTTTCCTTTCAGTTTCTGAATTTGTCTCTGATTTCCTGTTTCTGAGTTGTTTTTGAGTTTCTTAGTTGTTAATTTTTGCTCTAGCATTAGATAGATAGTGTGTTTAGTTAAAATAGTGCTTAATTGTAGTTCTTTGCAACCCCATTAGTGGCATATCAACTACATAGCTTGCGTGCCATTCAAATTCTGTAATTTTCTTTCAGTTTCTGATTTGTCTCCGAGTGTTTGTTTTCTACATTGTTTCTTCATTTTATAGTGGTTAATTCCTGCATTCAAGTCAGATATATGCTTGCTTAGTTAACTTAGAGCTTAGTTTCGATTTCTTGCAATTCATTCCAGGTTTTCAGCTTAGCTAGTGCTGAATTTCTGCACCTACTGCTGAAGTTCGGCACATTCAGTTTTTGAATTTTAGTGTTCTAGAATTCCTGCTTTCAGTTTCAATTCCTTTGCTTAGTCTTGCTTGGTTCTTTCCTACTACCCTTGTTTCCCAATTGAACCACTCAGCTTAAACAATTGAGCTGAAAGTTTACTTATTTCATAAAGTTGGTGTTAGTTTTTGGCACAAAGAGTATAGCTTGCGTGCCACATGCTTTGGATCTATTTGCATCGAAATTTAACTTGTTTTTGTGGCATAAGATTGTGTTTGAAATCAATAAGTTTGCATTCACTCATTTCTGAATTTTGTTGACATCCAAAAACACTTTAGCTAGTTGAGTTGCATTGTTTGTTTGAGTTCTACATTTCGCATGCTAGTAATTGTGTTATGTTTGTTTATTTCCGAAAACTCCCATCGCTGCCTTTACTTCATTGCTTAGCATTTTTTTTTGTTTTGTTGAAATCAGAAATCAGTTTCCAAAAATTTGGTAAGTGCTTGATTAGGTTTCCATTAGGTTGAGTACTAAGTGCCATCTCTTTGTTTAGTTCATGAGTTGAGTTTTGTAATTTTCATTGCATATCATATTTGAATTATAACCCAAAACCCAATTACTTATTTGAAACCCCAAAAACACAAACGACACATAAACCAAGTTAGAATCAAACACGACAACTAGCTCCGAGAAAAATACGACCTGTGGCCCCTTTGCTACATTTTCAGATTTTTGATTGCAAAAAGGGTTTCCAGCATTCATATACATTTAAATTTGAGACTTACATTCGTGACAGTCTATTTTGGGTCCGTCAGGAGGTCGGGTGGTGCTAAAGCCTTCTCTCAAAGTCATTTTTGATAGCTCTCAGTTGTTAATCCGCTTGTATAGAGCCCCAAGCTCTGATACCACTTGTTGGAACTTGGATTGCTAGAGAGGGGGGGGGGGGTGAATATAGCCAGACACTTGAAGTTTAGCACTTATCGAAATTTCTGCAACTCAAAGGTCAGTAGCACAGCGGAAGCACAAGAAAACCGAGTATGCAGAAAAACTAAAACTAAGTTAAACACAAGAACAAAAACGCTAACAAGAGGATTTACAAGGTTCGGGGATAACTTGCCCCTACTCCTTGGCATGCCCATAAGGTGGGAGATCCCTTGATCGTCGGCAGATCAAGCCCCGGTGAACACCGGATAAATTGCAACCTCCTTCTCGGTGGAGTAACCTCTCCACAGCGTTTCAACAAAGATAGAGTTTTAAGCACAATGAAACACAAGAAAGATCTTACTTAGCACTTAGGACATGCAAGAACACAAGCAAAACTTCTCCCGAGCTCCACCCAGCGACGATCTCACGCAAGAACACCCTTCTTCGTGTCTTCTCGCTGATGGACTCTCCAAGCCTCTTGTTTCTTCCTTCAAGTGCTCAAGTAAGGGATGGTTGCTTCAAGGATTACAGTTGCTTGCTCAAGATGATGGAACAACAGATCACACAAGCAAGGTGTGGAGAAAACAATCGCACAACAAGAACTAAAGCCAGAAGTCACTTCCCAGAACTCTACTCTGCTCTTCTCCGCTACGCTCCTTTTGTTTCTCCACTGAACGCCAGGTGACACCATCTCACTGCAGTCTCCAGCTGCTCACCTACCAATGCCAGCTACCACTGAGCTCTCCCTGGACTCCCTGAGCTTCCCTCAGCCAAACTCCAGTCAGTAGCTCCAGTCTGCAGCTCCAGCCGTTGCAACCTGAGATGGCAAATAGACAAACCCGCTCTAAGGAAAGACCTCCATTGACTCTCCTTGAGTGTTTGAATCCTTCCCTGTCATCTGTAGCTCAATCAGAGTATTAGCCCAGCATATCAAGTAGAAAATCGAGTATCAGAGGTTAAGCGTAGAGAATCAGATACGTTCAGACGCGATCAGAGCATCTGACAGTGCATTTTGAAATAAAGTGATCGGTCACCGGACCGATCCAGGGCTCGTGGGTCGGTCACCAGACCGATCCACCGCTTTGCTGGGACTCCCAGCTTTCGCGGTGACACAGGCCTGATCGGTCACCAGACCGATCAGAGTGAATCCTGATCGGTCACCAGACTGATCAGTATAGCCACTGACCGATCAGGCTCAAGCCTGATCGGTCCACTCCTGAGTGAACAGTAATCGTAGAAATCAGATCCTAGGTCGTGGATCGGTCACCAGACCGTTCAGTAGTTGATCAGCAGGGGAACTCAACTCACTGTGTGCTCCCTGATCGGTCACAAGACCGATCAGGAGCAAAGCAGTGGGGAAGCTGCCTGCTCCGTGATCGGTCACCGGACCGATCAGGAGCCAAGCAACGAGGCACCTGTCTGCTCCCTGATCGGTCACCAGACCGATCAGGAGCCGCACAGTAGGTTCTCAACCTCACTGTATGCTCCCTGATCGGTCACCGGACCGATCAGTCATTGCTGGATCGGTCACCGGACCGTTCCACGAAGGAGCATCGTGCCAACTTCCCTGATCGGTCACCAGACCGATCCAGGGACTCCAACCTAGCCCTCCAAGCTAGGGTTTCATCAATCCTAGCCCTCCAAGCTAAGACCTGACCCTCCAAGCCATGATTTTTCACCTAACCCTCCAGTTGGGACTTTTCACCTAACCCTCCAAGTTAGGACTTTTCACCTAGCCCTCCAAGCTAGGACTTTTCACCCAACCTTCCGAATTAGGACTTTTCCACACCTAGCCCTCCAGGCTAGGATTTTTCATACCTAACCATCCAGTTGGGACTTTTCACCTAACCCTCCATGTTAGGACTTTTCACCTATCCTTCCAAGCTAGGACTTTTCACCCAACCTTCCGAATTAGGACTTTTCACCACCTAGCCCTCCAAGCTAGGATTTTCCACACCTAACCCTCCATGTTAGGATTTTCCAACACCTAGCCCTCCAAGCTAGGATTTTATCAAACCTAGTTCCACTAGGTATGCCTAGTCCACGACCAGGACTTAAACTCAATTATAATCATAATCATCAACCTAAACTAAAATCGATGTCAACACCAAAACAACAATCAGGGTCAGACTGCATCAACAACGTTGCCTCTCCTGCACGAACTCCAATCCGTAGGCTTGGTCATCGCTTATCCCCTTCATTGAGGCGCCTGATAGGCCCAATCTATGTGTCATGAATGTGGGTCTCAAATTTAAATGTATATGAAGCTGAAAACCCTTTTACAATCAAAAGTATGAAAATGTAATATAGGGGCCACAGGTCGTATTTTTCTCGGGGCTAGTTGACTTGTTTGATTCGCGCTTGTATTTATGTGTCGTTTGTGGATTTCGGGTTTCAAATCAAATTTGGATTTTTGGGTTACAATTGTGAAATGAGATAGCAATGAAAATAAAGGTACTAATGAATTAAATAAGGGGATGCAATTAATAACTCAAACAATGGACAGCTACTCAACCAAGGCCACTTAGCTAAATTTAGGAAACAAATTTGAATTAAATGGCAGCCCAAATGCCGAGTAAGCGAATTAGAACTAGGCTGAAATTTCCGCTTGAAGCTACTGCCAAACACTGATCTTGATACAAAATGGAAGAAGTGAACAACCTTGATACTCAAAGGAAAATGAACTCTTGTGCCAAAACTGATAAAGAGTACCAAAATTAATACTAACAACTCTAAAATGAAGACAATCGACTAGGCATTGAAAACCTTGCTATCAGTGAAAACCCTTGAAGAATTGAATGGACAGAATTTCGACCAAGGATGAATAACTTCAGAAATGGAGCTTGACAGCAGGAATTCAGACATGGAATTCAGAAATTTAACCACAGATGGAATGCACAAATCAAGCAGAACAAACTCAAATTCAAAACAACCATCTAATGTTTCAGAAATGATGCAGAGAACTAATATTCATTGACACATAACTCAGCAGCTTATCAACTCCCAATTGCAGAAATACTAAACTGTGCAGAATTTATCAAAATGCAGAAACGTAGCAGTTAACTTGGACACAAAACAAACAAATGACTGAAATGGATTTGCTATTTTGATGATCAGCAAGGCTTAAGTGGAATTCCCATTTAATGGACTCGAAATTCAAAAGCAAATGACTGAAATTTCTGAAATAATCTGGGTTTGTAGAATTGGAATTCAGAATTCAGAAATGAAGTTGATTCACAATAACTAATGGGCAAAGCTAAAATCGAATGCTATTTAGCTAGACTAAACTACAGGTTTTAAACTCATTAAGTAAAACTACATCGAGCTTGGAACAAATGCAAGAACTCAATATAAATCTGATACGCAAGTAGAAACAGCTGATACGAAGCACACAGAAACTGGCACGCAAGCAATACCACTTGGCACGCAGTAATTTAAGCTGAAATAAACTGAAATTTAACTCAATCTATCACTAAACAAGTTCCTAATTTACTTAACTCGAAGATTAAAATCCTAATTAAGCTAAACAATTCAGAACTTAGAACTAAGTTGCTGATACGAAACTGCAAAAACAGAGCAAGTGCAGTAATGGAATTTAAGCTACAAACATGAAATTAACTACATGAAACTACTCCTCAACTCTCCCTAAGCTCAAGAACTTCTTGGTCGTCAAGCAAGAGCTGGCTTCGAACCCCTAGGCTCAGCAAATCAGTGGACAATCATTTCTGAAGTTGATTCTGCATCAAATCCGCGCTTGCTGGAAATTACAGTCTGAATCTCTCTATCTCAATGGGTGGAGCTGCGATGATGAATTGGGAAGCTTCTGAGCTCACCTGAGAACCCCTACAAATGGCTCAGAAGCTTGGATGTGGATTGCGGATGAGAAAAAAGTGGTCGGACTGAGGAATTGCTGAAACCTTCAAGCAATCCTTGTTCCGGCGCAAATGGAGCTGAATTCTTCAAGAAGCGATCACCAAAGACTCAATTCTTGATCTGAGATGGAGAATTGAGGGGGCGCGCCCCTTAGATGAAGAAACTAGCTAAGAATTCGATGAACAAACGTAGAAGATGAAGAACTGCGGCGGAGACACGACAAGGAAGAACTGGGCAGCGTTTCTGATTAAATAGGAACCAATGGACGGCTCAGATTTAATTGAGAAAATCCAACGGCAGATCTTGCTCTGATTGGAGCCAAACTTTGATGATGATGATCTGGGGTCAGGATCTACCTTGTGGTAGCTCGGATCCTCCAAATGTGCAACGGATGGTCCAGATCGACTTAGTCTTTGAATGGACGATCTAGAGCCCTCCAAGCTTGATCCAATGGTTGATTGAGCTCTGATTGGGATGAAACTTTCAGATCTTGATCAGAATGCTTGATCAACCATAACCCTAGCTCGGATTGCTTCAGATGATCCCGGATGGCTCAGATCTAGCCGCTCTTGAATCGGACGGCCCGGATTAATCCAAAACATGATAATTCGATCCGGTTCCACTTCCGACTCAAGTTTGACCCAGTATGCCCTAGGTCCAGGATCCTTTCATGCCTATAAAAATATATCAGAAAATTAGTGGCCAAATAATCCAAAAATGTGTAAATTTGCAATTAAGTCCAAATTAAAGTGAAATTCTAAAACCTAGGGCAATTTCATAATTAAGCAATAAAAACATAGGTCAAATATGGATTTTAGCAATTAAAATAATCAACAAAAATGGTATCTATCAACTCCCCCACACTTAACCTTGAGCGTCTCGCGAAAACGGTAAACATGTATCCCCTTGATTTACTTAAGCATAATTAGAAACAAATGAAAAGAAATTACCTAAGGTTGTCAATTCTCTAAAATCTAAGCTCTATGGATTAGTATCTTATCCTTAAATCAACAACATAGCCTTTTCATCCATTATGAGTCATTGAGATGACTTTAAATCACTAGCCTTTCAAGGGAAATTTTTGGTGGCTCTCTCCTTAAGTCCTAAGTTATGATGGAAGTGGAGCTCACTCAATCACACATGCTTCTTGCACTACCATAGGCTTGCTTATTATCTAATCTCCACCATTAATCATGATTAGGATTCACATCTACAAAAACAAGTAAAAACATGGAAAATGATAAGAAATGGAGTAAAAATTAAGGACATGGAAAAATTGATGGAGTGGAAGACTTGGTTGCTAAAAAATGTTTCCAGTGTGCTTTGCCCCATCTTTACAGTCCTCTAGTGATATCAAAAGTATGGTGGAGTGAAACTTGAATAAATTCCTTTGATTTGGATGAAAAACCCTTCATTTGATCTCAATGTGCCAAATTCCCAATTTCGTGCCATTTTTGTTTCTTTCTTCTCTTTTCTGATTTTTCTCTTCTTCTTTTATCTTCTAGCAAGGTCAGAAATGAACTGAAATAAAGCTTGGACTCGGATGAGGAAAATTACAATGCCAAAGCTTCAAAACTCCAATTGTGCCATTTTGCTTCTTCCTTCTCTTTTCTCATCATTTTTTTTTTCTTTCTTTCTCCTTCTCTAGTGAGGTCAGAATGTGGTGATGCAAGGCTGTAATTATGATGAGAAAACTCCACTGAATCAGGGTGCCGAAACTCCAATGATGTGCCAACTTTGCTCTTGTGTGCCATTTTTCTCATATTTTTTTTTTCTTTTCTTCTGTTTTGATTTCATCCAATTTTCTTCACTTGAAATCTGCTTCCACTAGATTTTTCAGTTCTGTCCTGACCTAGAAAACTTCCAATAGATTTTCAGCACCTTGCAATTCCCCTCCTTCAAGATTAAAAAATGATCTTCCACTTAATGGCTTGATAACCTTGCTTCCTCACTATCTTTTAGTGCCCTGTTTTTGTTTCTTCACTGCTGATTTCATTCAGCAGTTTCAATTCTGCTCCCAAGAGGTTTTGTTCAATTGAAAATCATTCTATAGGTTCAGTTTTAAGGCAGCAAGGCATTGCTGATTTAGAAAGCATGAATTCAATTGGAAATTGGCACAAAACTGCCTTACTATCTTCTCCCACTGATTTTTCTCAAATGCAGAAATTTACAGTAGCTTTTCATAAATTTTCAGCACTTAGCAGCTTCAATTCAGATTGTAGCAAAATGTTACTGATTTTTCAGCTTCAATTCACTTTACAGCTGCAATTCAACTTCAGATTTAGCACTCGACAGCTTCTATTATCATCCCTGCATTACTGAACCTGCTGCAATTGCTTCAGATTTCTGCTGAAATTCGGCCAGTTCTGCTCAAAATCAATTCAGCTTCAATGAATCCATTTCCAAGTTGATACATCTTCAAATTTCTGATGGCTTGCTGGTTGATGGACTTGTTCTTAATCCTTGTCAGCACCCTTGCATTTGTTTCCATTCCAAATAGTCCAGCTCAGTTTTGATTCAATCAGTTCAGCTGCAATTTCAGATTGTGTTCTGCACAAACTGTTTTTTGGCACAGAATTTTTCTGCAATGGATCAGATTTTTCCAGCTGTGCTCAGCTTCTGATCAGCCTCAATNGTGCCCAGTCCCCGACCAGGACTTCGTGACTAACTTCACTCATCAGGACTTTTGCCCAGCTTCACTCACCAGGACTTCGTGCCCAGTCCCCGACCAGGACTTCGTGCCTAACTTCACTCATCAGGACTTTTGCCTAGCTTCACTCACCAGGACTTCGTGCCCATTCCCCGACCAGGACTTCGTGCCTAACTTCACTCATCAGGACTTTTGCCCAGCTTCACTCACCAGGACTTCGTGCCCAGTCCCCGACCAGGACTTCGTGCCTAACTCCACTCATCATGACTTTTGCCCAGCTTCACTCACCAGGACTTCGTGCTCAGTCCCCAACCAGGACTTTGTGTCTAACTTCACTCATCAGGACTTTTGCCCAGCTTCACTCACCAGGACTTCGTGCCCAGTCCCCGACTAGGACTTAATCCGAACTTAACTATCTGATCTCACTCAATTTAAATCGGTGTCAACACCAAAATAACAATCAAGTCAGACTGCATCAACATAAACTCCATGCTATAAACCTCCATTATAGACACCCTTAGCATTTCATAAATATGAGTATAAAGCAAAGATCAAATCTAGTCATATATCATGTTTATACAATATATCATATATTACTGATCATGAATTCATAGTTCACAAAATGAGAGTAGAATGTTTCTATTAACTATGTAGATTGATCATTCAAATCATAAGTTTGTTGTATGTTATCTCTCTATTAGATGGGCTTATATATTATTTGTAAGCATGCAGATTTATGTCATTAAGTGATCAAACTCTAGTGATCTAATGGTTATTGAGAATTTATATTATTGGATATGGGGTTTACATGTGTAGAACTCGTTAACCTATTTCGTTATTATCTATGAGATGATAACAAAAATTAAGGTTTCATGGCTATATATAGGGTATGGTCCTCCTAGGGTAGGCATTCTGATAGATTTCCCCACTTCCCATTGGTGAGGAGAATACGACGTCATCACCCTAACTCCTACGGAAGACCTACCCCTTATTCTTCTTCTTCCAGTGAGATTTGGATCATGTGAATGACGCATAGAGACAATGGCAATTCTACTACATTAGGTTCATCGTCTCAATTCTATTCCGTGGCTACTCGGCAAAAGAGTTGAATTGCTTGAACAATAGGTTTGTTCAAGTGATCGCTCAATCGAATAGTAGGATGATGAAAAGGTCGCTCGAGAAGTTTTCTCTATCCGGATTAATTCTAATTAATAGAATTTTAATCCAGGGGCATTGAGAGAATTCCCGACTCGAATCCAACAATCTGGTATCAGAGCGAGATTTTCGGTTTTGTGTGTTTTGGATTCGGTTACTTTCATGCATTTTCATATATAATTTTATGTCGGATAATAGTAGGATGTGCGTAGGATAACTTTTTGGTTGCAGGCATAAGATCCAAGTATTATGGCTATGTGATTGTATGTGATTGTGTGTGTGTGATTGTAATAATTTATTTTAATCCTCGGGGTTGACGAGACTATTTGTGTTTAATTTTTGTAATTAACTACGGTATTGCTAGCCGCTTGTTTTAATTTACTTTCGATCTAGATTTGTTGTATACTCCTTCGTGGAGTATAGGATTGATAGATGTAAATTAAAATAATTTTTTATCTTAGCTCGAATCTTCTTCAAGATAGCTTGCGCATGGTGAAGGAAGGTGGAGATGAGGTGGCGACACGACGGGAGACGTATTGGAGAACAAAAGTCATAATAGTTAGAAATTTAGATTTTCATATTTATTTCTTATTGTTTGATATGCTTGTTGTGCATGCTTGTCAAATTCCTCAATTTTAAATTACTAAGTGAGAGAGGGAATCTTTGAGTCCCGTGGCCTCCATTACAAATTTGATAAGTGATGCAAATAAACTTGCGCGTTGGTTCTGAGTGTCTTCCTCCACATCGGATGAGTTTGTTTTGTAGATCACTAGATCAAATATGATTATAGGAAATTATTTAGGAGTGTATGATCTTCCCCATTGGAATGGACATAATCCTAGATAATTACCTTAGTATCAAGTAATGGTGTACACTTAGATACAAATAATAGTATCCTCCCATCGGAGTCACTGCTATTATTTGTATGGCCGAAGATAAATCAACTATTAATTTTATTTGTCAAAAATTAAGGTTGACAAGATAATAAAATTAAT
Organism: Boesenbergia rotunda; assembly: GCA_024364735.1. Lineage (NCBI taxonomy): Eukaryota > Viridiplantae > Streptophyta > Magnoliopsida > Zingiberales > Zingiberaceae > Boesenbergia > Boesenbergia rotunda. The sequence goes on from JAGFNQ010001547.1 coordinate 157,082, forward strand.
GGGGTAAACCTCCTCTTACAAATGTTTGAATTTGTATACGTCCATACTATCGTGGCATACAAAATTCACGGTGTTTTGAGGTGTTGATGTTTTAAAATTTTATTATTTGAGGAATCAATATTATTTTAAAAACTAATGTTTTGACCATTATGATTCTCAAGATTTTTCAAAATGGCTTTCAACCCACTTGCTGTGATTTTAAAAGAAAATAAACATACTGGTCCCAATTATATCGATTGGAAAAGAAACTTGGATATTGTCTTGACTGTTGAGGAGTACAAACTTGTACTTTTTGAGATATGTCCCGCTAAGCATAGTGATAATTCTAGTGAAGAGGAGAAAGAGATTTATAGGAAGTGAATGAAGGCAGATGAAATGACGCGATGTTGCATTTTGACATCTAAGTCAAATGTAGTGCAACATCAGCATCAGACTTTTGCTATTGCCTATGACATGATGCTCAATCTCAAGGAACTCTTTGGACATCAGAATAGGGTTGCTAGGTAAGAAGCTATGAGAAACTTGATGACGACCACCATGACTGAGTGAACACCCATGAGGGATCATGCTCTCAAGATGATGACTCATTTGAATGAGATGGAAGTCCTAGGAGCTGAGATCAATGGGAAAATCTAGGTCTATATCATTCTCCAGTCACTACTTAGGTGTTTTGAGCAGTTCCGCTTGAACTATAATATGAACAAAAGGACATATTCGTTAGCGAAACTTCTGATAGAACTCCATGCAGCTAAGGGGCTTTTTCGTCAAAGTGCTCAAGCTTATATTGATGAAAAAGTTTCTTCTTCTAAGCCAAAAGGCGGAAAGAAGAAGAAGAAGAAACAAGGTTTAGCAAAGAAAGCAGCTGGATCTCAAGGACCTCAGGCTGGGGTGAAGAAGCCGAAAGGCAAGTGCTTCACATGCAAGCAGACTGGACATTAGAAGGTTGACTGTTCCCGCCGAAAGGAGAAAAATCAAGGTATATCTTTTTTATTAGTTGTTGAAATATGTTTAGCGGTGTTATCTACTGGTACCTGGTGTGTAGATACGGGAGCCACTAATCATGTCTGCATTTCTTTGCAGGGCTTCCAGGAAACCAGACGACTAGCTGAAGGTGAGATTACCGTCTACATGGACAATGCTACAGAGGTGGCAGCTATTGCAGTAGGAGATGTTTATTTATCTTTTGATAGGAATAAATGTTTGGTTTTAAGAAATTGTCTTTACGTACCTTCTTTAAAAAGAATTTAATTTCAGTTTCTAAATTATTTTTGGATGGATATTCTATTTCTTTTAATGACATAGTTGTTATAAAAAGGAATAGGAAGATTATCTGTTCTTGTGCATTTGTTGGCAATTTATATACTCTTAATCCAAAAACTCCCACAATGCAAATAGAGATAAATAACACATCTTCTAATCCTAATAAGAGAAAAAAAACCTTCGAAAATGAACCAGACATATCTTTGGCATCTAAGATTTGGTCATATTAACTTGAGTAGGATTCAAAGATTGATAGCCGATGAACCTTTGGGTTCATTGGTAGTGGAAGATTTTTCAACCTGCGAATCTTGCTTGGAAGGTAAAATGACCAAAAGGCCTTTTAAGGGCAAGGGGTATAGAGCCAAAGAAGTGCTGAAATTGGTTCATTCTGATTTGTGTGGTCCTATGTCTATCTAGGCTATAGGTGGCTTTGAATATTTCGTCTCATTTGTAGACGACTATTCAAGGTATGGATACATTTACTTGATGCGCCGCAAGTCTGAGTGCTTTGACAGGTTCAAAGAATTCAAGGCTGATGTGGAGAAACGTCAAGGTAAAAGTATCAAGACACTACGGTCTGACCGTGGTGGAGAGTACCTCTTGGGAGAGTTTAGGAGTTACTTATCAGAGGCTGGGATTCAATCCCACTTGTCCGCACCTGGTACACCCCAACAGAACGGTGTGGCAGAGCGAAGGAATATGACTTTTATGAAAATGGTTAGATCGATGATGAGTTTTCCGGAATTACCGAATTCATTCTGGAGATATGCTCTGGAAATGACAGTGTATATTCTAAACTTGGTACCTTCTAAAACAGTACCTTCTACTCCCACAAAATTGTGGACTGGGCGTAAGCCTAGTTTGAGATATATTCGGATTTGGAGTAGTCCAGGACATGTGCTAAAGGGAGATGCTGATAAGTTAGAATTTCGTATGGAAGTACATTTGTTCGTAGGCTATCCTAGATGAATGAAAGGTGGTTTATTCTATAGTTCTAAAGATCAGAAGGTCATCGTTAGCACGAATGCTCAATTTTTAGAGGACTATGTAATGGACCACAAACCCATGAGTAAGATTGTTCTAGAGGAAGTGAGAGGGGAAGTTCCAACTTCAGTACCAACGGTACAGGAGAACATACCATAAGTGACTGCACCGCATGTCACAGATGATACACAGGTAATACCTCGTCGTAGTGGGAGGGTTGTTAGACAACCCGACAGATTCATATTTTTGGGAGAGTCTTCAGACATAGTCCTTGGTGAACATGAACATGATTCTTGGACCTATGACGAGACACTCCAAGATAAAGATGTGGTATCTTGGCAAAAGACGATGAAATCTGAGATAAAATCTATAGATTCTAATCAAGTCTGGGAGCTTATAGAACCACTTGATGGTGTAAAAGCCATTGAATGTAAGTGGGTCTACAAAAGAAAGAGAGGATCAGATGGGAAGGTGGAAACCTTCAAAGCAAGACTTGTTGCGAAGGGGTATACTCAAAAAGAGGGCATCGATTATGAGGAAAATTTTTCGCCGATAGTCATGGTTAAGTCTATCGAATTCTCTTGTCTATTGCCGCTCATATAAATTATGAGATTTGACAAATGGATGTCAAGGCAGCTTTCCTTAACGGAAGTCTTGAGGAAAACATCTATATGAAGCAACCAGATGGATTCATTGCAAAGGGCAAAGAGCATCTTGTGTGTAAGCTTAATCGGTCCAATTTTGGATTGAAGCAAGCTTCAAGATCTTGGAACATCCGGTTTGATGAAGTAATCCAGTCTTATGGATTTATTCAATGTCCGGATGAGTTTTGTGTATACAAGAGGTGTGACGGAAACATAGTGGTTTTTCTTGTACTAAACGTAGATGACATTTTGCTCATTGGCAACAATGCCAAAGTGTTATCAGACGTAAGGGTATGGTTGTCCAAACAGTTTGATATGAAGGACTTGGGAGAAGCTGGACATATTCTTGGGATCACAGTTATAAGGGATCGCAAGAAAAGGATGTTGTGCTTATCTCAAGCTTCATACATTGACACTATCCTAGCTCGTTTTAGCATGCAAAACTCTAAGAAAGGTTTTCTACCTTTTAGGCATGGAATACCTCTATCTAAGGAGATGTGTCCTAAAACATCAAAGGAGATAGAGGAGATGAAGACAGTTCCTTATGTTTCAGCTGTAGGAAGCCTAATGTATGTTATGTTATGTACGAGACCGGATATCTGCTTTACCGTGGGCATGATTAGCATATATCAAAGTAATCCAGGACAAGAACATTGGACTGCGGTAAAACATATATTAAAGTACCTGAAAAGGACTAGGAATTAAATGCTAGTTTACCAGGCAGATCATTTGCTCCCTGAGGGTTACACGGATTCTGATTTCCAATCAGATAGGGATAATAGTAAGTCTACCTCGGGGTATGTGTTTACTTTGGGAGGTGGAGCCATAGTATGGAGGAGTATTAAGTAGAAATACGTTGCAGACTCCACCATGGAAGCTGAGTATGTGACAGCCTCTGAGACAACCAAAGAAGCTGTATGACTCAGGAACTTCTTAATAGACTTAGATGTGATTCCTGTTTTACCCAAAGCTATCATAATTTATTGTGATAACAGTGGTGCAGTGGCAAACTCGAAGGAACCACGAGCTCATAAGGCAAGTAAACACATAGAGTGCAAGTACCACCTGATACGAGACATTGTAAAGCGAGAAGAAGTTGATGTCGCCAAGATTGTATCAGAGGATAACCTGGCAGATCCTTTCACTAAGGCCCTTCTAGCGAGAGCTTATGATAAGCATGTGGAGGGGACGGGAATCAGATGTACGACAATTTGATCGCAGCATAGTCTTTTAGTATAAGTGGGAGATTATTAGGATGTATACTATAAGCCTAGCTTTTTGTATGAACATCTAATTTTAGAATAAGAATCACATGGTCATTGTTTGCATTTTATATTTATTATATGTGTGCAATTGTCCAATACTTTACATTGTAGATAACATGGTGTGTGGTGTCACACAGAAGATCATGTTATCAGTTCCTTGTAAAATATAAGTAGTGGCTCACAACCGAGATGAATTTGGACAAATCATTGGAATGGTTGTAGCGTAATTTGATATTAGTCTATCTTGACTATAGAATTACACTAGTATAGTTTATGTGTATTGAGCAGGACCGATTAGAGGTGATTTGATTTATACTGACTATATAATCGAATCAGATCTCAATTATTATGATGTACATGCTCTTAATCCCGATATAATAACGGGCGCATGCACTTAATATTTATTTCTTTAATTTACCAATGGGCGAGATTTATTCGTTAAATCAATAGGCCCGGTAAATTGGGAAATAATATTATTTACATTGCGTGTCGTTGATTATAAAAGAAAATCGTGTCCTAATTTTTTGGATGATGATGTCCCTTGAGGAACTCATAAAGTTTATCATGTAAATCCTGCAGGTGGACTTGGTCCGATATGATAATAAGGATGAGTGGTACTACTCATGGAGTTAGATATTAATTAATTAAATTATTAGTAATTTAATTAATTAATGAACATGCGAGATCTTAAACACGGGGAGATTATATACACATAATATGGTGGAGTCCATATTTAATTATGGGGTTGATGCGGTAGTTTAATAATAACCTATTAGTGGAGCGGGTTATTAATAATGGGTCGGGTTTAGGATCCGTTAGAAGACCAAAACCAACTCCTCCTCATGATCCCTATTGTAGCCTATATATACCTCATGAGTCATGAAACTAAGTCTCCATACAATTAACCCTAAGTCTCTCTTTTCTCTCCCTCTCATCTTCTCTCTCCTAGGGTTGGCGCCGACGGTGACAAAGAAGAAGAAGGGGCGGCGACAAGGAAGGGAAGAGGAAGTTTCTTCATCTTCTTCTCTTCATCATCTTCTCCTCTCTTCTCTTCTCTCATCTTGAAAGAGGCCAGCGGCAACAAGAATTTAAGGAGGAGAAACCGATGGTGCACCACAAGGTGGTGTTCGGCGCCGCAAGCAATGGGAGGGAAGAGGGTGACTAGGGTTTAGGTTTTCTCCTCTTCCTCTTCATCTACTCTTCTCAGTTCTCCCCTTTGGCCGGCGCATCCTTGAGGCTTAGAGTTGGTCGGCGGCGTAAGGAGGAGGAGCTAGGTTTGGTGGTCGACGACGCAAGGTGAGGAAGAACATCTTCCTCTTGTGGTCAGCGCAAGCAAAGAGATGGAAGAAGGAGGCTTTGGTGGCTTTGTTTCTTAGACGACCGTCGCCCACACGACGTCCAAGAAGAGGATAGAAATACGTTAGAAGATCAAGAGGTAAACAAGAGGTATAAATCTTGTTTTGTTTTATTCTTGTATCTTGTTTAAATTCTTATCATGTTTATATCATGAACCCCGAAAACAAACACAAAAATCGGTGATCCATATTCGTCATCTATTCCGCGGCTACTCTGCAAAGGAGTTGAATTGCTTGAACAATAGGTTTGTTCAAGCGATCACTCAATCGAATAGCACGATGATGAAAATGTCGCTCAGGAAGTTTTTTCTATTAGGATTAATTCTAATTAATAGAATTTTAATCCAGGGGCATAGAGAAAAATCCCTATTCGAATCCAACAAATACGTCATAACTAGAGATCGAACCGCGGATGCCTGAGATAGTGACTAATCGCTCTACCGCGATACCTTAATGCATATCCAAGACAGTACGTAAATAAATTATTGAATAGATTTAATATTTACTTTGGTAAACATTTAATTATATTTATTTAATTAAATGAATAAATTTAAATAAATCATTAAATAGAATGAATAAATTTGAATATATATGTAACTCATTAATATTTATGAATAGTAAAAAAATTATATTATCAACTTACTAAATTAACAAATATATATATATATATATATATATATATATTATATATATATATATATATATATATATATATTATAAAATGTAATAATCAACTAAACAAACATAAAATGTAAAAAAAATAAATAAATTTAAATTAAGCATTCGATAATATTTTAACATACCAAACACAAGTTAAATTTAAACCAAACTCAAACTCATTAAAAAAAAACCAAACAAAATTTAAATAATCATTTCGACAACTGATTCATTTTAAATTCAACTCGATTTAATTACCTTATCAAATAAATTTAAACACCACAAAACTTAACTCAACTTCACTCATTACCATCCTATATATCAACTAGAATCCAATAAATTCTCGAGAATGCAGCAACTCTAATTCAAAAAAGATATCCCTAGTCCATGAAAATTTATATTAAGAGATTTATCTCAAGAGCCCAAAATAACAGTGTCATCATTTCAAAACCCCAAAAGACCCCCAAAAACAAGATCTTTGCATTCCCATGAAACATTTTTCACCTTCACATATTGTTGCCTTTCAGTGGATTATGAAATATTTGCATTCAAATGTTGTCAAATCAAGTGTAGACGAAAAACAAAAACACATCGTTGATTCGGTGATAATTTAGCAAAGCATCTGAATTAAACCCGAGGCCTCATTCCGCTTTCTCCCATGTTTCTGCACTGTCATTGCTTGTCGCCATAGATGCTTGTGTTTGGTTGATGCTAGCTTTTGCATCTGCCAAAAATGCAGGATCTGGCTGGTGCTCCCTGTTGCTAGGCTCCTTTAGGGCCATGAAGATGTAGATTCCAATTACCAGATTCACTGATATAACAGCCAGGAATCCACTTACAAGTGTTTGGGTTGAAGAAGAAAGATGGCCTGTACCTGTTTGTATGAAATGCACTCCATTATAACATAATTGAGTAAAAATAGTGATTTTCCTCTTGAAAACATGATTCTCGAGCATAGAAATATATAATAAACACATGAACCATATACGCATGAACAATATTTCAAATTAGGTTTCATATATAGAAATCAATCTGACATTTATGCCCACAAAACTTACACTTAAATTTCTTACACGACATCTATTTGTGCTAAAATTATAATAGAATTTATTATGTTCTCTTCATACAATCATGCATCATACTCATATTTACCTTTTTATTTTTATTGCACTCTCCTAACGAGTTGCTAGCATTGCTGATGTCTATAAAACTAGGAAAGCAAACATTTTCAACTTTTTATTCTTTTCCATAAAATTAGAGAAATTATATGATATGTATTTACCCCTTTTGATTCGGAGAAGAAATAAGTCATGAGAATAGTTTTGCGAGGAGTGTCATTGGAGTTTTGAATATGTTAACCTAAAACAGAATAATTTAACATACCATGGATAAAAAATTACACCTAATATCACATTATTTGGTGAAAAGCAAGATGGTACTGTAAGCAACAGGAAACGAATACAACAAAGGATATAAAGCATGACAATCAAGATAAGATAGATGTGATTCAAATTTCTAATTTATAAAAATAAAATTAAAAAAGTGGATAAAAATATCATTCAAAATAACAAGAATGCAGTCCTGAGAATAATGATGCTAAGCAGTTATTGTCAATGATGATATATACTGCAAGGAAAGGGGAAAGTGTACCAGGAAACGCATGATTGTTGAAACCATATAAGATGGCTACTGGAGCTATCCACATGATCATGGATGCAATAAAGAACTTCTTTATCACCCTTGACATTGTCTCTATCTGCAATTTCAAGACAAGAAAAAACAAACTTATTTTGCTACAGCATCATGTCACACTAGAAGGTTCGTTAATTCATCTACATCAAGTTAGTTGAGCATTTGAATTGTATCCTCTTCTATCAGTAAGTCATCTCCAAATCTATTTTTTTTACTTGTGCCTTAAAATAAATAACTATTTCATACATTCACACTCAATCTAGTAAAACAAAAATAAGAAAGGTAGATCCAACAATATCAATTACCTATATTATCAAAAAGGATAGGAAATCCTAACAGAGTATCTTACTAACATCTTTTATTTAGCAGAATTTTACGCTCCTTTTTTTTCTTTTGGAATTTTAATTCATGATTCTAACAAGATTGGATTGGTCATCACCAATAAAAACTTTGAAAATAAAATTATCAGGAAGACTGAAAGTAAAGTTTCAAGTAGATATGCATTCCAGATCGCAGAGAGTTTGATTCCTTACCTAAAGGTTAGACATAACATAACATAACACAACACTGAATTACTTATGGTGATGGTTCTAATGATAAGATACTCACACATGATGATTCATGCTAGTGGATGATGAATTTGTGCCTTTAGCTTATTAAATGATCTAGGCAATGTTAGTTATATTGTTTTTTCTTCTCAATCATATGCCAGCTACATCGGCTAGGATGAGCTTGGGCTTCCTTTAGTAATCACATAAGTGAGGTGGTGCACATGGTGCCACTCTCTTTCGCAGTATAGGAGAGTTAAGAGAGTAAATACCTATGAATGTCCAACTATGTTCCTTTAGTTTGTAATAGAAGCAGTAAGAAATTGGATGATATACATAGCAGTGCAATATTTATTCATGAAGCGTGCATGTATTTCATTCTTTATTTTCCCATTATAGCATAACTGGCTCATTTCACTCAATTTGCTTGACCTACTCAATAGTCCTTTGCTCACATCCCTTCTCTTGCCACTCCAAGACCATGAGAAGAGGGTATTTAGGATTTTCATGAGGTTATGTTCAAATTTTGCTAGGAGAACTGCTTTAGAGACACTTTGCATGGTTTTGCAAGATCTTAGGATTTCACTAGTTCTTATAATCTTATTTGGCTTATGTAGTTAAAGTTATATATGTCTTCTGATACTAATTTATCATTTTACTTGTGTTTTTGAATGTATACGGACTCGATAATAAATATTTCTATAGTTTTAGTATTCACTTAATAGATTTTTCTAGATGATAATGCACGAGGAGATAGGATAGTGATATAACGAGAAACTCAACTCATATTTGACCCCAACGGACCAAACACAAATTCATACCAATCTAAATTTAATCTCAACCTCTAAGAGTGTAACTAACCTCAAAATAAGTCTATTGTATTGATTTAGTCCTAATCTTCTCAGATTACATCAATTTACCCTCTTAATTCTTAAATCAATAAGATTTAAATTAGATTCTCACAGAAGGAGAACAAGAAGATGCTTAATTGGTTGAAGAAAAGATTGGAGAGCTCTAGATTAGATAGGGTAAGCCAGGGGTAAGATCAAGAATGGTGAATTGACTGAAAAATAAAAATCTATGACCTTTTTGGAGCAAGAAATTGTCTTAAATTTCAATATTAATAAAAATAAAGAATTTAATAATCATTATATTAATTTAATTTACACACTCAAAACATCTAGAAAAGCTTTCGTTAGTTAAAACAGAAATTTTTTCCAAGAGTTGAGAACTACGTAAAAATTTGGCTATTAGTAAAACATGTGAAATTTTAGCAGATAGTTCCTGATAGAAACAGTTCAAACATAAACTTAATATGAACTACTTTTTATCATGGCAGCTATAATTGGAAGCTTCAATTTCATCCAGCAAATTATTAACAATGGAATATGAAGAAATAAATCTTTAAAAAACAAAAAAAAAAGTCTAAATTGGATAATCAATTACCTGTACTAGTTATAGAATAAGATCCACATAGCAATTTGGTTGGAAGTCATTCCACAGATACACAGGAAATAATTCAAAAACAAAATAGAAATATTATACAAAATAATTTAGATCAAGATAAATAATCAAATAAAAAAACAGACTACACAAATGAGATGGAAAACTTAAAATTTAAATGAAGAAAAGCACACACAAGCAGTTGCTGCAACTGGTATAAGGAAGATCATAGATCAAGCATAAAACATAAGTATACAGAAACCTTGTTCAAACAAAGCATTAGCATTTGGAAGGGTGACACAGCAGAAGGGTAGACAATCCTCCTTTCACCTTGCCCCTCACTGATTCTACAATCAGTACTCAAAGTACACCATTTCTTGCAGTTGCAGGAGGGTACCTCAACCTAGTCAACAGTATTCAGATCATATTGTTGCTCGCCATTTCTCAAGTGCACCTTTCAGTTCCAGACTGTGGTATGGAAATCTAAGTTGCCAAGAAGGGTGGGATTGGGAGTGCACATCATTTAGATCATGGTGGAAGGCTATAAAAGAGCAGGTTTTTTCAGAAGATATGTAAATTGGCGGCATTAGCTTCTTGAGTCGCATCAGCCTTTCATGTCTCAGTGTAGGCAGCGAACAAGTTCTCACCCTCACACGAATGGTGATAACAGCTGAACGCAATCAATGTCTCGCCTAGGGTAGTATTTTTCAGAAGCAGATCAGACTAACCAATTCAATGATTAAATCTAAAATCCAATATCAAAGCGGTCCAATTTGTGGGAAAAAAAAGATTGAGGACGATGAAAATCTATTTCAACCAGATAAACCAACTGTAAAATCATAAATTGATCAAACATATGACTGACTGCCACTCCATCATATATAGTGGCGGAACCAGAATTTTCATCTAGTTAGGGCACTATATAGTTAATTATAAAAATAGATTGGGTATTTATATTGAAGATTTAAAAATAGCCTTGACTGCAAAATTGTATCAGAATTTTTTCTTATTTTCTTTTCCATGCAAAAAGGTCAACAACAAAATTTATATAAATCTTTCACCCTTCAAAAAGGTCTACAACCAAAGCAAAGGAGATTTCTCAAAAGTCTTCTGACTAAGAGCTTTGATTTTAAAACTTCATTTGTTTGACAAAATAAGTTGTTTATTATACTTGAATAAAGCTCTCGAGACAGTTTGTCACTGTCTTTGACAATCCTTCAGGATTCATTTGCCCATGATCCAAGCAGCACATGGGTCCCAACTTAAGTCAATGCATCTCATCATCCTATCCATCAGTCTATTAAACTAATTCTTCTTTAGTTATAAACAAAAAAAAATCTGAGCTTTTCTTGAATGCATAATGCAACTTAATACAATGAGATTTTAGGCATCAGTTAATGTCAAAATGAGTAATTTGTATATATAATCACTTGACCAAGACATTAACATCATAGAATTCAGTCAGTTGTTTTGCCTCAAATGTTTGGCATGTGAAACCTATGACAATAGCTGAAGTCAAGATTGGACTTAACACAAATTTGGCAAGTAGAACCTCTAAGCAAATATGTTGTTCCTCTCCCTCAAGTTGAACTTCTATATGGTTCTTAATAATAAATTCATTGTATCCACAATAGACTGCTAGAAAAATGAGAAATGCGGCTGTATTTTGAGAAAAATGTATCACGGTGATAGTTTCTAAACTATTACCTTAATTTAATTGTGGTGCAAACACTACAGTTGTATAAGTCTTCCATACCTAATTCCCTATGCAGTCGCTTGTTGTCGGTGCTGCTGGAGAGGAGCCAGATCTGAAAAACGAAATGCCACACCAAAAGGGATAATATGGTCTCCCGATGCTGTCTCCTCTCGTCGGTGCTGCCTGCGAGAAAGAGAGAGAGCTGAGAGGTCGACGGGAGAGGCCGAATGGGTGAGATGAACGTTGAAGATAGGAGATGCTGAGAGGCGAGGGCGGTGACGGATGGATATTGGAGATACCGGCACAGTCCGGTGCGAGGAAGGACGGACTAGCCGACGCGGGCGTGCCCATGCCGGTGCGCGACAGTGATTTGCGAGTCGGGCGATGCGAGAAAGGGGGAGGAAACACGATCCTGTTCCGGGATACCTAAATAACGTTTTTTGGAGGGCTTTTAATAAAATAAAAATATGTCAGTAGTTTTTTCATAAACACCCTTTGCTTCTCATATTTTCATACATCGTCCTTTTTAGAGTGATTTGATTGCAAATTGAAGTTTTAAACTTGAACCGGGTTTTGAATCAAAATAAACCGGTTTGAACGGGATTGGATAGGGCTTTTGGTATTTTAAATACCTCTCTTATTTTTTCCTAGGCATGTTCCTCTCGCCCCTTTCGCTCGACGCGACTCCGCCGTCGTCCGCCAGCCATCTCGTCGGCGCCTCAAGCCACTGAGATCTCTTCTTTAAGCCCTCTCCTACGTACTAAACTCTCCTTTTCTTTTGAGCTTGCATAGGAACACAATCGAAGTCCGGACGCAATCGCTTGCGTCGCTACCACAGCTTCGAGCGAGGTTTCTTCTGCTAAAATTCTTCGCCTTTGATTGTCACATCCACCTCCTCCAGTTCGGTTGTTCTCTGTCGTGAACCAATAATCTGCCGCCGCCATTGCTCCTCGTCGCCGAAGTCAACGCAGGCCTCCTCCGTTCCTCCCTACTCTTCAAAAGCAGAAGCGTTTTCCATTATTTTCTAGTAGAGTCACGATCACTCCTTTATTTCGATAGAGAAGAGCAGCGATCTTTTTCCCTTGTCGCGTGGAGCAGCTGCAATTATCGACCCTTGTAGCGTATGCGATCAGTGTGAGTTTTCTATCCTTGTCGTAGTTTAGAATTTCTATGTGTCGTAATGATTAAAAACATTGTTTTTGCTGGCCTTCATCTTGAGCAGTCCCCAGGTGATCGAATCTTGATTGCAGCGACCAGGAGAGCTCCACAAGGGATAAATCGCAATGGGAGTAGGTTCTTTTCCCCTCTCTCAATAAATAGGGGGAAATCGCAAGAAAGGGTATCGTGGATAGGCATGCCTAATCTTGTGGGAAGTTCCAACATTGTCTTATTTACTTGCGTGCTTGTGATCTTGTAATTGTCTTACTTCCTAACCTAATCATCATAATCAGGGCAAATCCTAAACTCCAAACTCAAAAATCAAATTCCCATCAACACATGATCACTACAACAACCTAGTGAAACCTCTCTAAAACAACCTACTCCCTTGTTACAGAGTTGCCACCAAGACAATTAAAATAGGATTCTAACCTAAAGCAAATCATCACATCTCAACCAATAATTTACTTATCATACAGATAAGATTTCATGATATCTATCATGTATATACTATCCTCAGTTAAATTTTAACGAGATGACTCTCTGAAAGAGAAAGTCATTTATCCATTCGCACTCACAGTCAATAAATCAAAGATATCTACCAATATGTCCTTAATATCATTTATTCTTAATACTTTCCTAAACCACTCACCATATACTAATATAACATATCTCTATCAAACCAACAAAAGAGATAATACCTATGCACTAGTCAACCTATTTAAAATATTTAACAAGTATTTCTAAAATATACAACTACTAGTAAATTTACCAACTTACTTGTTCGTCGCCTGGAGAGTCCATTGCCGCCAAGTCCCAACTCATCCCAGTCTAGAAAATGACTTCTAAAAATTTCGAAAATCCGAAACCAAGTAAACCCAACAAAACCTCGTAAAACTGAAAATCCCAAAACAAATACATACACATCGCACCTCGTAAAATCGACACTCCGATACTTTACCGAAAATAACTCCATAAAAAAATCCACAGATAAACTCTATAAAATCCGAAAATAACATCCTGCTAAATAGATATCAACTACACTCCAAAGAAATCGTAAAACATCTAGGCATCGTAAACCTACGCTCTGATACCAATGAATTGGTATCAGATACACTCTAAAAGAAATATACAAATCCCAACACATAGACATAGGTAGGCATCATAACCTACGCTCTGATACCACTAAATTGGTATCAGATACATTCTACAAAAATCTGAACCCGAAAATAAGCAGGTATCGTAAACTTTGCTCTGATACCACTAAATTGGTATCAGATAAACTCTACAAAAATTCAAAACAAAAACTCCCAAATTACCTAGACACCCTCGGAAAATTCAAAATACAAAAACATACAGACATCACAAGCTTTGAGAAAATTGATGCTTCGATAAACTACCAAAGTTAACTTCGTAAATCCACAGGAACCCAAAATACGTCGACAACCTCGGAAAAATCCCAAAACATAAACATAGGTAGGCATCGTAACCTCGCTCTGATACCACTAAATTGTCATGTCCCAGAGGCTCGGGCTCGCTCGAAAACCGGACAACACCTCCCTGTACGGCGGACAATCTGAAACTCATACATACATCACTCCACACATAATTTAGCTCAGTCACACTCGGCTGGCGTTCACACCATCACAACCACGCAGTTAAATATTATAACTGACAAATAATAAACATAATGAATAAATCCTAATAGCTAAGCGCAGCAAACTGAAATCCAGCGGAAATAAATAAATACATGTCTAACGAAAAGTCAAACACCATCCGATATGATAATAAAACCAAAACGACACCAATACGATAAAAATAACACGAAAGTACGAATACACATCTATAGAGAAACAAACACCCTCCGAAACAAAACAATACTAACACGACCTCAACACGACAAGAGAATGAAAACGGAAACAACCTACTCAAGACTGGGGACTGGCAACTGGATCCTCTCCTGGCGGCACGAGACACATCTATCGACTACCTGAAACAAAAAGGAGAATGAGGGGTGGTGAGTTCCGGGTGGAACTCTGCAGGTATAAGAACATATAAATGCATGGTATATAAAAGGCAAAACAAGTATAAAGAGAGCAAAGGGTATACAGTCTCTAGAATAAAGAACATAAACAAAATGCATCCATACAAATAAAACATACCTGAAAATCATGTAACAAGTAGGGGCAAAATCAGAAATCCCCTCTAATACCTCCATAAACAGCTAATATTGATGAACATATCCAGATCATATAATAAAATGTAAATCATAATCGTATATGCATGTCAATCAAATGCAACAATCATAGCTCAAACAAATGCAGCAAACACAAGCAAATGCACAATGCACAATATGCACATGATATCATGACCTACACTATACACATACCAACCACCGATGTATTGAGTAGGTTGAGCGGCCAAGATACAAGCGCCAAGCACCTGGGGCTATGCAAATTACACCACGACTGTTGATGCAGTCTGACCCTGATTGTTATTTTGGTGTTTGACACTGATTTAAGTTTGATTTAAGATTGGTTGAGCGAACTCGGATTAAGTCCAGGTGGATCGGGAGATCGCACGCTGGCATGTAAAAAGTCCTAGCTTGGAGGGCTAGGTGTGAAAAGTCCTAGCTTGGAGGGCTAGGTGTGAAAATTCCTAACTCGGAGGGTTATGTGATTGGAAATCCCAGTGAGTGAAGTCGGGTCCTGGTGAGTGAAGCCAGGTTGAAATCCTAGTGAGTGAAGCTAGGTTGAAATCCCGGTGAGTGAAGCTGGGTCATGGTGAGTGAAGCCAGGTGATTGAAATCCCGGTGAGTGAAGTCGGGTCCTGGTGAGTGAAGCCAGGTTGAAATCCTAGTGAGTGAAGCTAGGTTGAAATCCCGGTGAGTGAAGCTGGGTCCTGGTGAGTGAAGCCAGGTTGAAATCCTAGTGAGTGAAGCTAGGTTGAAATCCTAGTGAGTGAAGCTAGGTTGAAATCCCGGTGAGTGAAGCCGAGTGATTGAAATCCTGGTGAGTGAAGCCAGGTCCTAGCTTGGAGGGCTAGGTTGAAGTCCCGGTGAGTGAGACTGGGCACGGAGTCTTGGTCCGAGAGACTGAGCACGAATCAGGGGAGGCTGGGAGCCAGTTCTCTTGACTTAGAGTGGGTTTGGCCTTGCCCAGATCGGTCTGGTGACCGATCAAGGAAGTTGGCACGGAGTTCCCTCGTGGATCGGTTTGGTGACCGATCCAGCGATGTCTGATCAGTCTGGTGACCGATCAGGGAGAAACCTTGATCGATCAGCCTGAACGATCAACTGTCGCGAGGTTTCTCACCCTGACCAATCTGGCTGGAGCCTGATCGGTCAGGGAGTGTCCTGATCGGTCCCCAGACCGATCAGGCCACACACTGATCGGTATGGTGACCGATCAGCCATGTATTTCAGGCGGGATTGTGGCAAGCAGATTTCTGGATCAGTTTGGTGACCGATCTGATGACCGGTCAGGGTGACCGATCATACAAGCTTGCGATCCCAGGTTTCTCGCTGGAAACCGATCAGGCTGGAGCCTGATCGGTCTGGGATCATCCTGATCGGTCCGGTGACCGATCACTTTAATTCAAATTCACTGTCAGACGCTCTGATCGCGCCTGTTTTCTCTGTCGATTCTCTGATATACTGCTGATATGTTTTGATATGCATTGCTAAGCGTTTGTTGGAGTGTGCAGGTAATAGCAGGTGATTCAAACACTCAAGGAGGGTCAATGGAAGACTTTCCTTTGAGCGGGTTTGGCTGTTTCTCCTTCTCAGGTTTCAACGGGCAACTGGCGCAGCTAGAGAGGAGGTCTTCAGTGGACTGAGTGCTCAGGGAGGTCAGTGGGTTCAGGCTGGCTCAGTGGATGCTGATGAAGCTTGTGATGGTGAGCAGAGCTTAAGTTGAAGCTGATGCAGAGGAGCGGTAACAAGGATAGATAGAAAAACGGGTGAAGCTTTTACTGTGGGGTTGAGCTCTCTGTGTGTTGCTTTGTGCTTGAGCATTATTATTACATCTTTGTGAGCGATCCTTCTTAGTCTCGTGAGCTTATCTTATATTCTATTGAGACGCTTGTGGAGAGGTTTTTCCACCGAGAAGGATGCGTTGTTTATCCGGGTTACCGGGGCTTGATCTGCCGACGATCAAGGGATCGCCCACCTCATGGGCACGCCAAGGAGTAGGGGCAAGTTATCCCCGAACCTTATACATCGCGGTGTTAGCGTTTGTTTGGTTTGTTCTTCCTTCTCTGTATTTCTTTCTGCTATTTTGTTTTCGTTGCTAATCTAATCGCAGAAAGAAAAGCTCAAGAGGGGAGTAATTTCGATTGGCTGGCTACATTCACCCCCCCCCCCTTCTATAGTCATCCAAGTTCCAACAACGACAACCGTGGCCATGATATGAAAAATCCCGAAACACCTGGGGGAACTCTAAACACCTGGGGAGTATCAACTGTTTGCACATAACTCCAACTGAGCGTGGCACAACAGGAAAATATACCCGACGATCCATCTCAACCACCAAGGAGCCCGCGGTCGTCGGCCTGAATGCTATGATGCATGTCACTAATATACACCACCTCAATCAAACCCAAAATCATGTGAAACAGAAAACACCAATAACACCAAAATAAGCAAACATACGAAAAGCACAATCAACACCAAAATAAATAAACATGCACTAATCTACTAGGTAGGGTTTAACTAATTCCAACCAAACCCTAGATAGGTCAAATGATTATTCTACAGTACACACGTACACACAGCACGCTTTAGATCAGAAGCCAAGAGATGAGACTGTATAACTGAAAATTTTGAATTACTACTCAAAGGTCAAACAAGAATAAGTATTAAGCAGGAAAAAATAAGGCAAATAGATATAAGGTAAAATAATTCTACTCAGAAATTAAACGACCATGCATTTAAGATAAACGATCTACAGAAATCAAGGGAGAAGTACCCGCCTTAAATGTAGTACGTATCAGCAAGAACCTCACGTCCAGATGTCTCAGTCAGATCAAAGTCCTGAATCCAAAGATAGCTCTTAGCGACTTATACAGGTATCAACCTACTAAATACCAAACTAAATTAGGATCGTCCCAAAAATAATGATTATTAATTAAATTAATTAAAGATTAACTTTAATGAGTCCCGCCCCTAATTGAATTAATTAGGATTAACCCTCAATTTACATGATCGGATACCAAAATACCCTTACCACCAAATTCCAAAATCCACATCATACTCCAAAATTTCCAAATTTCAAAACTTGCGTTCACAAGACCACTGAATCAAACCAACTCCCATTACTGATCCAAAACCAAAAATTAATGAACAGCTTTTGTTACCTAAATAGCAGCACCCAACAACGACAGTGGCTCACGGTTGCTTGCGGCGATCAGAGGGGTACGCGTAGGATCACACCGGCGACGAGCCCTTACGCTGTAGATGGTGGTGTCAGCGTCTCCACATCGCTCGGCAAGAGGGAGACGACCCAACAAGGCGGCTCGTTCACGTAGAGTAGGGATCCGCAAGGAGCAGCTTGCGACGCCGAAACACAGAGAAGAGGGAGATACGATCCACTACTCCCACATGGATAGCATCGGCTCGGCGATGGGTCGAGGAGGGCGGCGATCTGCTACGTCGAGGATGAGGAGAATCGACCAGGTGTGGTGGAGGCCAGGGCTTGCGCTCGCGGCGATCGGTGAACCGGAGGAGGAGGAGGAGGAGATACGCTCAGCTTCAGCTTCGACTCCTACTTGCCTGCACGAGGGGAGGTGGTTGCCGCGATTTGTGAAGAGGAGAAGAGAGAAAAGGGGTCGGCGGAAAGGCTAGGGCACGGGCGAGGAAGAAGCACGGGAGGAAAAGAAGTGGTTTTAATATATATATAGAGAGAGAGTTTTGATCTTCTGCGGACCGCGTGGTGCGGACCCGTGCGAACCCGTGCGGATCACAGCGCCAGACCGATCAGGCAACTGCCTGATCCGTCACGCCGCAGGGCGCTGCGCTGATGGTAGCCGATCGTCGATTGGACACCATCGGCGGCCTTCGGCCGTCGCCCCCGAACAAAACTATAACCCTAGGGGGTGCGGTGAACCCTAGGGGTAGCGGTGAACCCGTTAGTGCGGTGAACCCCGGGGGTAGCGGTGAACCCGTCGGCGGTTGATCGGTCAGGTTGACCGATCAGGCACCCTGCCTGATCGATCAGGGACTAGCCTACCTGATCTACGGACCACATCATGCGGACCGCGTGCGAACCCGGCTGCGTGACCGATCAGGGACTTCCCTGATCGGTCACGAATGTGTGGCACGATGCTGCGCTCACGTGTCCCAACTCGTCGGCGATGGCCGACGAGTCCTCCGATCGTCGATCGGACACCACCGGCGGCCTTCGGCCGCCGCCCCGAACAAAACTATACCCTAGGGGGTACGATGAACCCGTCGGGGTACGCCTCCCGTGTCCCAACTCGCCGGTGATGGCCGGTAAGTCCTCCAATCGTCGATCGGACACCACCGGCGGCCTTCGGCCGTCGCCCCGAACAAAACTATACCCTAGGGGTACGATGAACCCTAGGGGGTACGATGAACCCATTGGGATACGCCTCCCGAGCCCCTCGGTGACCGATCAGACACTTGCCTGATCGGTCATCGTGACCGATCAGGCAAATGCCTGATCAGTCAGGGGGAAGGGGAGAAGGAATCGCGGCGTTGTCCGCACGCGGTCCGCAGGAGAATAAATTCGTGTATATATATATATATATATATATATATATATATATATATATATATATATATATAATCTTTTTCTTAAATAAATAAATATATATATTCCCAAAAACGAAACTTTTCTTAAAATAATCCAAAACTAATTTATGCATCGTTTATTCTCATAAATATTTTCAAAAATTCTAGAAAATTATTTCAAAAATTTACATATGAATGTTTCCAATTTTAAATCTTTGTTTATGATAAATATATATATATATATATATATATATATATATATATATAAAAGTACCTGAAATTATATATATATATTTATTTATTTATTTTTATTTTTATTTTTTTTAGTCGTATTTTACAATATATATATAGAAATTTGAGTCAATAAATCTCACTCAAGGTAGGGGTGAGTATTCGGTTAAAATCGAACCGAACCGAATAAACCGAAAATCGAATAAACCGATTTTTTTAAAAAAAAACCGAACCGACCGAATTTCTCGATTAAAACTGAGAAAACCGAACCGAAAAAATTTCGGTTAATCCTGTTTTCGACCGAATTAACCGAATTACCCGAAATTTTAAATTTAATTCGAATTTTTAATTAAAATAACTAGATTTTATTTAATTAAT
The DNA here is from genome assembly GCA_024364735.1 of Boesenbergia rotunda. NCBI lineage: Eukaryota > Viridiplantae > Streptophyta > Magnoliopsida > Zingiberales > Zingiberaceae > Boesenbergia > Boesenbergia rotunda. The sequence continues at coordinate 177,144 of JAGFNQ010001547.1, forward strand.
TATATTTTTAAATAAAAATAATTAAATTAATATTTTTATTCGGTTTAACCGAATTATAAAACTCAAAACCGAAACCGAAACAATTTAACTGAAAAATCGAACCGAATTATTAAAAAAAAACGAAAACTGAATTAACCGAATCGAATTTTAAAATTCGGTTAATTCGATTTAACCGAATTTTTGCTCACCCCTACTAAGGATGGAAAATTAATCGACGTTTTTGTCATGAACTCACCAATATAAAAAAACACATAATCTGGATAAAAAATGACAACTATATTAATATCCAAGTAATATCAGCCATCATCCGAGTCTTGGAGTTAAAACAACGAATGCATTACCATTTTGACTTATCCGGTTTAAATCTAGGGGAAAAAGTTGGAGCCACAATTGCTAACTATTACATGGCATATAACAAATAAAATCCTTACGATTTCGAATAATTTATTCTAAAATTTTAATAAATCATCCTTCATGTAGTTATAGTGTTGAATGAAGAATATCTAATTTTGATAATAAGCACAAAACTATGTTACGGCTACACATTGAGATGAGTATGCTTCCTCCAATTCTTGCCTTGTCAGCAGTTTGGTGGAACTAGACAAAGAACCAGAAAAGCTACCAAGTTCATCCCGATCAAACGGTTTGATCGAGAAGTGGCCTCCAAGAGACCTGATGGTGCCTTCGATAAAAGTTGTTCTTGATGGTACATAATCTTTCATCCAGCATAAGAACTCTAAATGAGATCGTGCCTGAAAATAAATTGACAAAGTATTAGGATATTTACACATTGAGATATATACAATTCATTTTTTATTTCTAGATCAACACACATGACTGGGAAGAAATTTTTTGTCAAGAAATTCAATTTTTGTTTCCTAATGAGTGCTTCAGGAACCACATAAGATTAACTCAGAAGCAATTACAAAACTATCACATTTCCTAAATATATTAACTTCCGAAGAGTTGTACCGATCTGTAACTTCCAAAGAAATGATGTGTGATGGATCCATCGTTCTTTAATTATGGACTGAGCATTTCCACCGAATTTATGACTATTAAATGTGTAATCTGGAAATGTAATCAAGTTCATTCAAAGTACCTTCAACATAAATATTTAATATAGATATAAAAAAGAGTTCATATAAAACTTCAAGTAGAAAATTATTAAGATTATAATATTAAATACAAAGAACATCTTTTAGACAAATGGTTAAGATGATCATTGACAATGGTTGAAATTTATTTGCACAGTATGGCCATCATACTTGGTGTGACGGAGACTAGAAATGGCAAACTATCCACATCATAAGATGGAAGATTGCCTAACGATCATCAGTAGTGAATTCTAGGATTCCAGCTGGTTCTATATTCAGACATGGATATAAGACCTGAGTAACTGTAAGTCTCAAGGATACCTGATATAAACAGAAAAGATGTGAAATGGGAACAAACTTTATGGGTGAGTCATGCTGTGTAGAAGGGTATAAGTATAACCCCAGCCGAATAATTGAAGCATTCAACAAAACATAAAGTCAATTAACAAACAACCATCACAATATCAGTTGCAATTCTTTCTACATACCATTTTCACGAAGATGGAAATCACCAAACTCACGAAGCACCTGACCATACAACTGCCCTATCCAGGACATAATCGGGTGAGGATAAGGTTGCAGCCCCGGAATAGCATTCTTGTTGCAAATCAAAGAGACAAAAAGTGTGCCATTGTCTATGATAACCGTGCCGCCTCCAGAAAATCTTCTAATCACAGGAATTTGATCACGAAGCACAGGCTTCAGTTCAACAAGTTCTGAAGGCCTCCTATGTTATAGTTTTATGTTGATTGTCAGTCTTATTAATAACTGATGAACAATCCTTGAATGTCCAAATCATGCAAAGAGAAAGATATAAACAATTATAGACAAGTCAAAAGGAGATTTGCTAGCGAAATAAGAGACATAGCAACTGTAAATACATACCCAGATATACCCATGACTATGGTGGGAAGACTTGTCCCACGATTAATGATGCACCAATTCTCTGTTGAGGTTCTGAGCAGCCTTTCCTCCAAATATAGTTGCTCTAATATTGGCACAACATAGATATGAGCTCACTCTCCGGCGGTCGAGTCGACCATTTGGTCGATCCGGGGCAAAGGATAGCAATCCTTCGGGCAGGCTCGGTTGAGGTCCCGGAAGTCGATGCAGACTCTCCATTTGTTGTCGGGCTTAGCCACCAAGACCACGTTGGCTAGCCAGACCGAGAATTAGACTTCTTTGATATGTCCGACCTCCAGCAACTTCTCGATTTCCTCTGGATGACTTTGTTCTGCTCCATGATAAAATCTCTTTTGCGCTGATTAACCGGCCTAGCATTAGGATACACGTGCAGGCGATGCTCGGCTACCTCCGGTCGGACACCTGCAGCTCCCTCACCGACCAGGCAAACACGTCCTGGTTCCTTGCCAAACATTCCAACAGTGGTTCCTTTAGTTCGTCCGGCAGTCCTGCGGCTATTTTGACTCAGCTTTCTTCCTGGTCGGGGAGTAACTGAACTTCTTCCTTGTCCTCATGTAACTCGGCCCAGGGAAGGACCGCACCATATTGCAGCTGGTGGTTGTGTGTTGAGCCTTCTGACTCTCGGTTCGGACATCATCCACGTAATATCGACATGCCACCCTCTGTTCTCCTTTGACTTCCCTGACCTTGTCACCGACCGGGAACTTGATTTTGCGATAAAAGGTTGAGACAGCTACTCTGAATTCATTGAGAGTCGGTCATCCCAAAATCACATTATAGGTTGAGGGAGCGTCCACTATCAAGAAGGTGGACCATCTGGTTCTCTTCAGTGGCTCCTCGCCTAAGAAAACAACCAAGCGAATCTGCCCGATCGGCTGTACTTGGTTTCCTGTGAACCCGAACAAGGGAGTAGCCACTAACTCCAATTGGGATGGCTCGATCTGCAATTGGTCAAAGACTTTCTTGTATAGGATGTTGACCGAGCTGCCCGTGCCCACTATGGTGCGGTGGACCTGATAGTTGGCGATCACTACTGTGATCACCAGGGCATCGTCGTGTGGGACCTCTAGTCCCTGTAAGTCTTGCGGCCCGAAGCTGATCTAGGGCCCTTGTGCCTAAGCGACACTAGTCCCGACTTGGTGAATCTCCAGTCGGTGTACCTACGCCTTCTGGGCTCTGTTTGAGTCTCCCCCGGTCGACCCTTCAGAGATCACATGGACCCCTCCCCGGACGGTGTTCTGTTGGTTGGCTTGCTCCTCATCCATCTCCTCGGACTTGGCTCGCTCCTCCCGAGGGAATAGGTTATGGGCAGCCGATAGAACTGTCAAACGGGCCAACCCGTGGCGGGGCGGGTCGGCCCATGGCGGGCCGACCATTTGGCGGGGGCGGGGCGGGTCGACCCGTCATCTAGGCGGGTTGGAAAATCCCCAACCCAACCCAATCCAAGGCGGGTCGTGGGTTAGGCGGGCCAACCCGCGGGCCCGTCAAAATATTTTTTAAAAAATTAAAAAAATTAAAAAAAATCATATATTTAGATTTCATCAATCAAATATGTTAAGAAATATATTTTTTAAATATAAATGGATACAAACGAGTACTCATGTGATGAAAAATATTATTTTTTATTTCAAAAAAAATAACAAACAAAAATAATAAATTGTCATAAAACTTAACTAACATGTGATTCTCAACCCGCGGGCCAACCCAAGCCCGTCACGGGCCGACCCGTGCGGGTCGCGGGCCTAGGCGGGTTGGCCCGCGGCGGGCTTGGGTTGCTTAAATTCTAACCCAACCCGCTTAAATTGATTAGCGGGGCGGGTCAACCCGACGGGCCTAACCCAAATTGACAGCTCTAGCAGCCGATGGGTTCCGTCTAGGCTCCTCTGCTACCAGGATAGTTGTCGGACTCCCCAGACCCAAACCGCGTCCGGGAGATATCTGACACCCCCCGTCCCCGCACGGTTGGAGCCCGACCTCTTCCAGCCTGCTGGCACTCTTCAGTATTGTGCGTGTTGCTTTGGTGAAACGCACAATAGGGTCACCAGCAGGTCGGCAGACATCCCTGAGCCACTTTCTGCACATGTCTGCGGTCCATCCTTACTCGGTCGATTGCCCCCCGAGGGTTGCGGATGGGCCCGCCCAGGGAGTGGTTGTTCTAGGTAGGACTCGGGGTCGGCGTACTAACCGCCTCCTTCTTCCGAGCGGCCTGTGTCTCCTCCACATTGATATACTTGACAACCTTTCCCAACAGACTGTCGAAATCCTTCGGCGGCTTCCTGATCAGCGAACGGAAGAAGTCTCCCTCTTGCAACCCTTGGGAAAATGCACTGATCAAGTATACCCATGACTATGGTAGGAAGACTTGTCCCACGATTAATGATGCACCAATTCTCTGTTGAAGTTCTGAGCAGCCTTTCCTCCAAATATAGTTGCTCTAATATTGGCACAGCATAGATATGAGCTCACTCCCGGCGGTCAAGTCGTCGAACTCAGTCATCGAAATAATTGTTGGAGCAATCGGCCCTAAGATGGTCCGGAGTGACCATGGGTTTTGATGTTTGGGCAAAGGGTTTAAGTTAGGTTTACCCTTGTATTTGATATGCGTATGTTGAGTGTGCAGGTTGTACAGGTTACGCATATGACCTGACTGGACGACCTCAGTACGGTGAAGGATGGCATGGAGGCCAGCTGGAGGCTGGCGTGCGCATCTGAGGGACCATGGAGTGCAGGGATGATGAGTTGATGGGCGCGGACTTCGAGACGTACGTGAAGGGTGGCATGGAGGCAAGCTGGAGGCTTGCGTGCGCATCCGAGGGACGAGGGCCGAAGATGAAGAGGGCGCGAAGGCAACAGTCAAGGCTGCGGAGGAGGAGTCAGTCGAGTCGTAAGGGTACGAGTGCAGGTGATTGTACTCGGGAAATCCTAGGGTTGAGTGCGGAGTGGAATGTACTCAGGAGGGTAACCTTAGGTGGGTGAGTAGACCAGTCGACTGGCCTAGGGGCAGTCGACTGAGGAACTCACAGAAAGGTCTCAGCCTGGGACCAGTCGACTGCCCTGTGGGCCAGTCGACTGGTAGCGGCTGGTGAGTTGGCTAAAATTCGAACGTTGGGAGTTGCAACGGTCGAATTTAGCTGGCACCAGTCGACTGCCCTGGGGGCAGTCGACTGGTAGCGAGAAATCAGCCCCGAGTCCTATTTAAAGAGGACGTCGTGGTGGCTGAGTTTCTTGACGAAACCTGCTTGGGTAAAGCCGGTTAGTAGTCTACTGTGTTCACAAAGCGTCCAAGGTGTTGTGGTGAGGTTTCTCCACCCACAAGGAGCGACACGTGATAGCCGGAGGTTATCCGGGGAGTGATCCACCGACGGATTGTTGGATTAGTCACCCGGCCGGGGTGGATACCAACTAAATACGGTTTGTTAGCGTTGTTTGTTCTTTCATTATTGTTTTCCGCTGTGCAACTAACAACGTAGGTACAAGAACGAACCGGGAATTGCTATTCACCCCCCTCTAGCGGACGACAACGATCTTACAATTGGTATCAGAGCGAAGGACCGCTCTTGATCGGACTAACGCCGAGGGAGCATACGCTAGAGGAAAATGGAAGGAGAGGGTCCGCTAGGATGGGATATCCGGATTCCACCTTCGTACGACCGCAACGATTTTGCGTATTGGAAAGGTAAAATGTCATATTTTCTAATGACTAATATTGAAGATTGGATGTGTATAGAAATAGGTTTCGATTCTCCCAAGGACAAAAAGGGAAGGACTCTAAAGAAGAAGAAGTGGACCGAGGAGCAAATTCATCAATCCGAGATCAATAACAAGGTAATCAAAATGTTAGTCAATTTAATACCTAATGACATTTTGGATAGGATTGGTGAGTATAGAGATGCTAAGGAATTGTGGAGCAAGCTAGTAGCGTTCCATGAAAACCCTACACGAGCAGAAGAAGAGCCAAAGGAAATGGATTCAATGGAAAAAGAAAAAGAAAAGGAAATGGAAGTGTCAACATCCGAAGAGAATGAAATGCCCACATCCTTGAGTAGAGAAGAAGAAGAGAGTGAGAGGTCATCCACCTCATCAAAAGAAGAAGATGAAGTATCGACTTCAAGAATTGTTGGGGAGGAGAGACCCTCAACCATGCCGGATCAAGAAGAAGAATCTACATCATCCAAGGTTGAAGAAGTCAACCTAGTCTCCATCTCCACCAAAGCTAAATCGAAGGAGCACATCACATGCTTTGGTTGCAACGAAAAGGAGCACTACAAGGACAAGTGCCCAAAAGGTAAAAAGGAGGTAAAATCCAAACCTATTTCAAGTTCTTTTAAATCTAATATGGGTTGTAGGACTGGAGAAGCCCAAGCAAAAAGGAAGAAGATTCGATGCTTCACATGTGAAGAGCTAGGGCACTACTACACTAAGTGCCCAAGGAGTAAAGAGTTTAAGAAAATGGAACACTTGAGAAAATGGGAGAAAGAGGAAAGAAAGAAGAAAAGAAGCCCATATCATGGAGGGACTACAAGGGTAAGGGAGGTAATCCCTAATCTTAAATCTAAATGCAAGTCAAATTCAAGTTCCTTTATGCATGCTAAAACTAGTGAAAATTGCTCATCCATGCATGCTAGGATAAATGAAAATTACTTAATGGTGCATAATTTTGGTTTCAAGTATCATGATAAGAATAGAGTTAACAAGATAGATCAAAACCCTAGGAAGGTCATACATCATGAACAATCAAAGACCTTTAGACCTAAGGAACATGGCACTAATCCCATGAAGGGGAGGAATGTGCCTAGAAAAGAGGGTAGGTCTAGGAATGTCCAAAATGGGCATGTGGATTCTAGGTTTAGGAACCTAGAAAGGGAAAATCAAGCTTTAAGGGAAAAGCTTGAGAGGTTAGAGAAAACCCTAGAGAGATTCACTATTGGATCTAAGGGTTTGAATATGGTGTTGGGTGGTCTAATACCCAACAATGATAGATCGGGTCTAGGATACCGATCTAGGGTTTCCCATGTCAAGGAAAAGAGATATGCTAGGGTAGCATATGATTATGGCAAGAAGGGGGAGTGCAAGAATGGCAAGGCAATGCCATCAAAAGGAAAGGAAAAGGTCTTAACTAAGGACAAGGGGTCCAAGGTTAAGAGGGTTGAGTTCGTAGACCAAGAGTCACCGGAGGTTCACCGGTGTGGTTTAGCATTTGTTGAGTCACCTAGGGAGGTGGCTAGGGCTAAGAGCTCAAGGGAGAGCTCTAGAAGCCTTTGGGATATATGATGAATTGACCTTAGGAGGGGTGCTCCTAGTGGTCTAGATGGACCATGGAGTGTGCCAAAAGAATTGGAGACGGACTTGAGTCTCAATTCTTGGGTTTTGGCACGGTGTTTTTGAGTTTCATGCATGGAAATATGACATTGGGGTCATATTGCATGAAAATTGGTTTTTGGTGTGTAATTGCCATGTAAATCAATGCTAGGGATGCATTGTGGGGTGGCATGGGCAAAGACATCAAGAGGAAACCAAAACTAGGACTTTAGGACAAGGTTTGATTGAAGTTTTTGGCTAGTTTTGAGTTTTATGTCAAACTTGGGAATGGTGATAGATACATTTTGGAATGTATTTTTCTCAAGTAGATATGGGTATCACAAACCTCTCCACAAAATTTGAGAATTTTTAGAGATTTGTGGAATTTTTGGCGCATTTCTGAATTTCGTCAGAAATGCTGAAATTTCAGACTTTCAGAGTATCAGTCGACTGCCATTTTGGCAGTCGACTGGTCAAGGCTTTTTTTATCAATAGCTGTTTGGGGTCCAAATGGAGCAAAAAAGTGTATGGGGGGCTAGTACACATTGTTTATGTCATTGGGGATTAAAAGAACCATAATTGGGATATTGGTGGGTCTTTTTGATGTTAGGCAAAGGGGGAGAAGTTTGGTTTAAGTTGGGAAACCAAACTTACCTTTGCTAGAAACCCTAGGTTTAGGGGGAGTTGAGATTAAGGGGGAGCATGGTTGCTTCATTTTGGCGTAAGGGGAACCTTGGAGAGGTTCTTAAAAAGCCTTTGTAAGTCCAGTGTAGGGGAGCTTGGGAAAAGCTTTAAAAAGCCCATTTTGGTAGAAAATCCTAACTTGGAGGGTTAGGTGTGGGATGCCTTGGGATAGGATCCATTTTTGCATTGCATATGCATTTGTTTTGCTGTTATTGACTACTATTTTGCTTTCCTAACTTAAACGGATTGTCAAACATCAAAAAGGGGGAGATTGTTGGAGCAATCGACCTTAAGATGGTCCGGAGTGACCATAGGTTTTGATGTTTGGGCAAAGGGTTTAGGTTAGGTTTACCCTTGTATTTGATATGCGTATGTTGAGTGTGCAGGTTGTACAGGTTACGCATATGGACCTGACTGGACGGCCTCAGTACGGTGAAGGATGGCATGGAGGCCAGCTGGAGGCTGGCGTGCACATCTGAGGGACCATGGAGTGCAGGGACGATGAGCTGATGGGCGCAGACTTCGAGGCGTACGTGAAGGGTGGCATGGAGGCAAGCTGGAGGCTTGCGTGCGCATCCGAGGGACGAGGGCCGAAGATGAAGAGGGCGCGAAGGCAATAGTCGAGGTTGCGGATGAGGAGTCAGTCGAGTCGTGAGGATCGAGTGCTGTGTGAATGTACTCGGGAAAGGGTTCAGCTAGGGACCAGTCGACTGCCCTGGGGGCTTTACCCAGTCGACTGGTAGGTGGCTGGTGAGCTGGCAAATTCGAACGTTGGGGGTGCAACGGTCAAATTTGGCTGGCACCAGTCGACTGCCCTGGGGGCAGTCGACTGGTAGCGAGAAATCAGCCCTGAGTCCTATTTAAAGAGGACGTCGTGGTGGCTGAGTTTCTTGACGAAACCTGCTTGGGTAAAGTGGGTTAGTAGTCTACTGTGTTCACAAAGCGTCCAAGGTGTTGTGGTGAGGTTTCTCCACCCACAAGGAGCGACACGTGATAGCCGGAGGTTATCCGGGGAGTGATCCACCGACGGATTGTTGGATTAGTCACCCGGCCGGGGTGGATACCAACTAAATACGATTTGTTAGCGTTGTTTGTTCTTTTCATTATTGTTTTCCGCTGTGCAACTAACAACGTAGGTACAAGAACGAACCGGGAATTGCTATTCACCCCCCTCTAGCGGACGACAACGATCTTACAATATTAGGAGTTTGTGTATTTCACATTAGTTGGTTTTGTTGGTGCAGGAAGCACCATATCGAACCTTGTTTTAATATTGGCAAAGGATTCAAAGTTAAGTACTATTTGTGATCTAACGATGTTCACTGAGTGTGCAGAAAGAAGTCCTAGCGAAGGGCTGCTAGGCGTTGAAGACCTGACGAAGGACTACTAGGCACCTAGCGAAGGTCTGCTAGGTGTTGAAGACCTGGCGAAGGACTGCTAGGCACCTAGCGAAGGGCTGCTAGGAGTTGAAGACCTGGTGAAGGACTGCTAGGCACCTAGCGAAGGGCTGCTAGACATTGAAGACCTAGCGAAGGGCTGCTAGGCACCTGGCGAAGGGCTGCTGGGCAAAAGTCCAACCGGAGGAGCCGGTTGGCAAAAGGTAAACTCTCCTGAGAGGAATAGGTGAGGATGCGTTCCCCGTCGAGGGAACAGTAGGCGTCGGTTCGACCTAGGGTTCCATTTGGGAAACCCGAAGTCAGAACCAAGACACTATGGCTGTAAAAACTAACTAACATTCTTGCTTTGTTTGTTGTGGAACTAACCTTGGATGCAGGGACCAAAGGAATGTGTTTCTGCAGCTCAGAACGCCCCAAAGGAGAGGGGCAACAGCTGGGCTAGGTGCTCGGGAGGTCCCGGGCGCCCAAGGTCAAAGCCAAATGAGCAATTAAGCAAGAATCACTTCGAAATCTTACTGGGCCAAGCGCCCTGATGGTCCCGGGCGCCCTGAAGGTCCCGGGCGCCCTGGGTCCAAGCCAAATTGTGATCGAAGCAAACTCAGCCACGAAGCCAGCAGACCAAGTCAACTGGGGCGCCCCCAACGTCCCGGGCGTGCCCGTCAGCTCCGAGGCCGTTTCTGGAGGGAAAAGCGCTGACCGAGCTGCGGATGAGATTTCTCGGATCCGAAGGCACGTGTCAGGCGCCCCCAGGAGCAGTATAAAAGGGGCTTGACCCCTAAGGCTTCAACAACACTTTTTCCAACGCCTCTACTCTCTTCGTTCAAGCACTCTGCTCCGGCAAACTCCGTGCTCGACATTCTAGCGCCGACGACGACCCTCTGCTCCGAAGTACGATCCACATCGGGCGTCGGTAACGAAGAGTATAATTGTTTATTTACTACACTACTATTGTAACGATTCCTGTAAACCTTTGCGCACATATAGAATTGCCCGCAGTAAACGGTCAAGGACCATGGGCCTTTGAGTAGGAGCCGACCGCGACTCCGAACCAAGTAAAAGTGCTTGTGTTCTTCTGCTGTGTTTGTTTTTATTTCCACTGCGTAATTTCTCTCAATCTTATCCGAAAAAGTTTTCACAATATTCACCCCCCCTCTATCGTGTTTTCTCGATCCAACAGGTTTTAAATAATTCAGCTTTTTACCAAAGGGTGTATCCAAGAATTGGTATTTACCAAAAGGTGTATCATGGTTTTATTTTCACCAAAGGGCGCACTGATTTTAGTGAACTTCCACTTATACCCCTCCCGCTAATTACTGCCTTTCTCTTTCTCTCACTTAGTAACAAATTCCGAGATATTTGCGCATATTTTTTCAAATTTTTTATTTTAAAATAATATAATATGGAATCGGCGCTAAAAAATATAAGGTAAAAATTGAAAAAATATTTCAGTTAAAAAATATCTCATCCAACATAATTTAAAAATATAAATAGATGATTTTTTATATTTGATTAATATAAATTAATATAATAAATAATATTTAATAAATATATTAATATATAAAAAAACCTGAAATGTTTTGATTTCAGGCAGCATGGGCCTGAAATCTTTTGATTCAGGCCCGACGTGAACTCAAATTTTTTTTTTTCAATTTTAAAAATATATTAATATATAAAAAACCTATCAAAACACGTAATTTCAGATTAAAACGCAGGGTCTGGAGTCACGCTAGGAGGACCTGAACACAGATGTGTTCAGGCCCATCTTGGATAAATGTAAATAAATTAAATAAAAATATCAATAGTTCTAGTTAGAGTTTAGCTAGGAGATGGTATTTTTGGTGTCCAAACTTCTAATGATTATAAATTATATTGCAATAGGAGATTTTTAGGTCAATCAGTGGGTTTTCATCAAAACCCAGACCTAGGATATTTGGATTTCTCAAAATCCAATATCAATAGTTAGAGTTGAGCTAGGAGATGGTATTTTTGGTGTCCAAACTTCTAATGATTATAAATTATGTTGCAATAGGAGATTTTTATGTCTATTAGTGAGTTTTTACCATAACCCACTGATGGGCCTAGGATATTTAGATTTCTCAAAATCCAATATCAATAGTTAGAGTTGAGCTAGGAGATGATATTTTTGGTGTCCAAACTTCTAATGATTATAAATTATGTTGCAATAGGAGATTTTTAGGTCTATCAGTGAGTTTTCACCAAAACCCACTGATGGACCTAGGATATTTGGATTTCTCAAAAATCCAATATCAATAGTTAGAGTTGAGCTAGGAGATGATATTTTTGGTGTCCAAACTTCTAATGATTATAAATTATGTTGCAATAGAAGTTTTCTATGATGAATTAGTGGGTTTCAGTGAAAACTCACTGATGGACCTAGGATACTTGGATTTCTCCATACTTAATATCTCTATTTAGAATTTACTTAGGAGATGTTATTTCTGATGTACAAACTTAGTACAAATAGTTTTCAATTATGTTCTCTAACCGTATCAGTTGACACACAAAGATGTATAAATATGACTGCATCTTGGCCACAGTTAAAAGAATTGAAACATCTCTTTCAACATGATTTTAAAAATATAAAGAGATGATTTTTTATATTTAATTAATCTAAATTAATATAATAAATAATATTTGGACCTTTTTATAATTTAAATTATATGACAATTAAATGATAGGATAATTTTTGGACCTTTTTAAAGAACGGGCTAATTTAATTGAATGATATGACACAACGTCATTTTTATAATTTAATTGAATGAAACAACGTCATTTTTATGTCTTCCTCAGCGATTTTATTGTGATTTCAGAAATATAAAGAGATGTTTCTTTACGTTTCAGACTTACGTAAAAAAACTATCAAAACACATGATTTCAAACCGACGCTGGATCTACCAAAACACATAATTTCATATTCAAACGCAAGGTAAAATCGAGCTAGGAGGGGCTGAATACAAATGTATTCAGGCTCTCCTTGTGCCTGAGCCTGAATACATCTGTATTCAGGCCCTCCTACCGCGATTTTACCCTGCATTTGAATATGGAGAAATCCAAGTAAATTCTAAATATCCTAAATAAATTATGAATATGGAGAAATCCAACTATTGGTACTAAGTTTGTACATCAGAAATAACATCTCCTAAGTAAATTCTAAATAGAGATATTAAGTATGGAGAAATCCAAGTATCCTAGGTCCATCAGTGAGTTTTCATCGAAACCCACTGATTCATCATAGAAAACTCCTATTGCAACATAATTTATAATCATTAGAAGTTTGGACACCAAAAATACCATCTCCTAGCTCAACTCTAACTATTGATATTGAATTTTCAGAAATCCAAATATCCTAGGTCCATCTGTGGGTTTTGGTGAAAACCCACTGATAGACCTAAAAATCTCCTATTGCAACATAATTTATAATCATTAGAAGTTTGGACACCAAAAATACCATCTCCTAGCTCAACTCTAACTATTGATATTGGATTTTGAGAAATCCAAATATCCTAGGTCCATCAGTGGGTTTTGATGAAAACTCACTGATAGACCTAAAATCTCCTATTGCAACATAATTTATAATCATTAGAAGTTTGGACACCAAAAATACCATCTCCTAGCTCAACTCTAACTATTGATATTGGATTTTGAGAAATCCAAATATCGTAGGTCTATTAGTGGGTTTTCACCAAAACCCACTGATAGACCTAAAAATATCCTATTGCAACATAATTTATAATCATTAGAAGTTTGGACACCAAAAATATCATCTCCTAGCTCAACTCTAACTATTGATATTGGATTTTGAGAAATCCAAATATCCTAGGTCCATCAGTGGGTTTTGATGAAAACTCACTGATAGACCTAAAAATCTCCTATTGCAACATAATTTATAATCATTAGAAGTTTGGACACCAAAAATATCATCTCCTAGCTCAACTCTAACTATTGATATTGGATATTGAGAAATCCAAATATCGTAGGTCTATCAGTGGGTTTTGGTGAAAATCCACTGATTGACCTAAAAATCTCCTATTGCAACATAATTTATAATCATTAGAAGTTTGGACACCAAAAATACCATCTCCTAGCTCAACTCTAACTAGAACTATTGATATTTTTTATTTAATTTATTTACATTTATCCAAGATGTGTTCAGGCCCTCCTTGGGCCTGGAGGGCCTGAACACATCTGTGTTCAGGCCCTCCTAGAGTGACTTCAGACCCTGCGTTTTAATATAAAATTACGTGTTTTGATAGATTTTTTAATATATTAATATATTTTTAAAATTGAAAAAAATTTGAGTCAATGTCGGGCCTGAATCAAAAGATTTCAAGCTCAATATGGGCCTGAAATAAAAAATTTCAGGCCCACGCTGGGCCTGAAATGAAAAAATTTCAGGCCCACGCTGGGCCTGAAATCAAAAGATTTCATATTTTTTTTATATATTAATATATTAATAAATATTATTTAATATATTAATTTATATTAATCAAATATAAAAAATCATATATTTATAATTTTAAATCACGTTAGATGAGATATTTTTTAACTGAAATATTTTTTCAGTTTTTACCTTATATTTTTTAGCGCCGATTCCATATTATATTATTTTAAAATAAAAAGTTTGAAAAAGCATGTGCAGATATCTCGGAATTTGTTACTGAGAGAGAGAAAGAGAAAGACAGTAATTAACGGGAGGGGTATAAGAGGAAGTTCACTAAAATCAGTGCGTCTTTTGGTGAAAATAAAACCATGGTACGCCTTTTGATAAATATTAATTTTTGGGTACGCCCTTTGATAAAAAGCCATAAATAATTTGATATCATTTAGTTTAGCGGATAAGTATAACTTCGAGACACGACAAACTTAATCAAAATTACTTAAATTTTATTAAAATCATTTAAATTTGATCAAATCACTTTAAAATAATTATAGATATTATTAAATAGCTACTACACAATTATAAGTAAACCCTAAAACTTTAACCACTAAGTTTTAAATTTTGAATATTATTATATCAAAATATGTTTTACCAATTTAGTCAAAATTATTTAAATTTCATCTAAATTATTTTTAAAAAATTATAAAAGTTACGTAGCTGATATATCATTACAGAAATTATTAAGCTGCTACTATAATACTATAACAATATTATATTGGTTATTATATCTTATACTAGCTACTAAATTAACTATCAAATAGTTGTTATATTTGTAATAGTTTGTCATAATTACTATATTAACGTTGAAAATAAAAATATTCTAAAAAAACGTAAAATATCCTTTTTTTTTTTTAATAAAAAAGTGTCTATTTGAAGGCTTGATAAATCTGGAGATGTCCTTTTATCTACCACCTTATTTTATTTATTTCCCCTGGGTATTTCAACATAACTTTAGGGCCCACTGGAAAGCAGCAATATGATCGGTGGGTAACGGTTTTTAGCTTTCTTGTGATTATTTTGCAGAACTCTCGTGGTTGGAAATTTTGTGTGGGTGTGCGACGGACAAAATTAAGATGGGCCGACAACTGAGGGCTGAAATTTTTTAATATTTCAATACATGTATGAGGGGTTAAAATTAACAACTTACTATAAATTTCAAAAATTATGACAAGTCGATTAAGGGAGTATTTGGGAGAGCTTTTACTTCTTGAAAAGTAATTTTTGTAGTGATTATCTTGAAGTTAGTAAGAAGCTAAAGTAAGCAGTGTTTGAAAATAGAAGCCAAAAGCTGATACAAGATAAAGTTTGAGTGTTTGGGAGAATAATTGCTTCCAAGCTTAATTTTTAATTGAATGACAATAATATCCTTAAACTATATAAATTAATCATTTTTAATTATTTAAATATAATTTCGATATTATCAATAATTTATTCACGTAATTATTATTATATTTTAAATAGTGATATAATTATTATTATATTTTAAATATAGTATTAAAATTAATTTTTTTATAATTTGAATATTTGAAAAAATATATAAAATTAATAAAAAATAAAAAAAATATAATTTATATAAATATAATATATATATATATATATATATATATATATAATTCTGAAAATGTAAAATATGATTGAAATTTTATAAAAATATAAAATTTTATTTAAAAATATAAAATTTTATTTAAAAATAAATATTAGTATAAGTGGCTTGAATGCGGTAGAAGTGACAATCAGATAAAATATTATATTATTTATGGATATAAATATTATTTTTTAATGTTATATCATAAATAAAAAAGCAGAAGCAGGTAGAAGCATCAAATTCTTACTTCTAACTTCTGAGCAAAAGTAACAGAAGCTAAAGTAGAATTTAGCCTTCCCAAACACTCAAAAGTGATTCTGTGTAGTCAGAATCTAAAAAGCAGGTAGCAGAAGCTCTCCCAAACACTCCCTAAGATAATTTCTATTAATTTATTTTTAAATCTGTTATCTTTTAGTTCAATAAAATATTTAAGATATTTTGTTTTAAATTTTGAACGCTCTAACATGGATATCTTTTTAATACTAAAAGTTGGAGGAAAGACATACTATTCATATGTCATGTGTACATCTACTATTTTTTTTCATTTTTTTTATTTTTTAAAATTTAAATATTATATCCTAAATTCTATAACCTAAGCTCTAAAAAAAAATACTAAATATGTAAGGGATATACAACATGAGATAAACACTTTCTTACATGGAGTCATTATATATGATATGTGGGAATATGTATGAGATATGGATTTTATATGGATCTATTTATACCAATCCTTTCATTCTTGCTCGAGTCGGATGATGAAAAATTATCATGTCCGATTCCTTTGGGGGCTGTATCCATAAGAATTCATCTATCCTAATAACAAAGAAACCTGATTTGAACGATCCTGTATTAAGAGTTAAATTGGCTAAAGGGATGGGACATAATTACTATGGAGAACCCGCATGACCTAACGATTTTTTATATATTTTTCCAATAGTAATTCTAGGTACTATTGCATGTAATGTGGGCTTAGCGATTCTAGAACCGTCAAAACATATCAAACTTCCTAAAGTTTAGTGAGCAAATAGAGAAGAAAGGCAACTAGTTACTGTTCTAGGTAGCTACTACTCTCTAGCATGGGTGGCTAGTCCTTTATTTTATCTGGATATAAAAAATTATCTCTTATGAACATATTTTTTTCCCCTTCATTCAAGACTAAAATCTAAAATTCTTGCCTTTGAACCTAGCTAACTGATGGTAAAAAGATAATTTGCTCGTCTTCAATACCCCGTTAATCCATGCAAAAGTTAATATAGAAAAGATAAATTACGAGACCTTTGAACCTACCTATTCTTTTTGTTGGTCATCATGATAACTCTGTAGGTAGCTCCAAAATCTGCAATTATCTATAGATAAGCAAGTTGGTCCTTCATTCATCTCCTCCCTAACCACAACAACAAATGAAACTTAATTGCCCTTTTCGGGATGCTCATGTTCACGGGCGGATTTATATTAGAACCCAAAGGAGCCACGCCTACTCCCCAAATTTTTAATAATATGATTTTTATATATAATTTTTTTTTAATTTTCTTTGTATATATATTATTTAACTCATTTAAAAATAAATATGTATAGTTGATCTAAAGATAAGTTTTATTTTTTAACACACATCTCGAGTTTAAATCTTTTGGATGATTAAATTTTATTTTTTTCACCTCTATAGGAAGATCATTATTATATAATAAATTTAATAATTATTTTTATTATTTAATATAAGGTCCCTAAACTTAAAATCCTAGATCCGCCCAGTCCTTGCTCATGCTTTTTGAGCTTCTCAGAAGTCAAGCACTTAGTAGAAGGAAATTGCGCTTTTGTTTTCTAATTCTCATCCTTAAGCTTCCCTAATGAAATTTGAAATACTTAATTTGCCTCTTATTGAAGGTAAACCTTGTAAGTGGGAAAAATCCAGTGGCAAGGCATTGTTCATTAGTAACCTTTTAAGTGGGTACTTTGTTAGCTTTGTTATAATGTCATATTGATTGTCTATACTTGTGTTTGCATTCGATCATTTTTTTCAGCTGTTTTTCTTCGACCTTCTAGTGCAATAACGGATAAGTTTGGGCCAACGTGACTTCAATTTTAAACCCCAAATTTTTACATTTATATTCCTAGGTCTTATAAATGAGGACGTTAAGAATCGAATGGCGAGAAATTAGTAGAATGGCAAAGGGATTTATCTAAATAAAGACCAAGATTAATTATGAAAAGGAATGCCCGTCACATAAATCTATCTTGTTAAGTGCTCATGTACATGGCCACGACAGCTTCGGGCACGACCACGGTCGCGCCGGGCACGGTCGAGGCGGCCCCGACCGTCGCCGGCCTGCCGAGGCGGCCCAGGGCACCTCGGCCACTGTCGAGGCGCCCCACGCCGCCGCCAGCAATGGCCGAGGGCTGCAAGGCCACCCAGGCCACTGCCGAGGCCGGAAAGGGTGCCCCGGCCACCCCTCGCCGCTGTCGCTCACCGTCGCCCTCAGTGCTGCGCCCGTTGACGAGGAGGAGAAGGAACGAAGGCGGAGAGCACTTACCGCCGACGAGGAGGAGAAGCACCGCGATCGCCGCTGCTGTCGCTGAGGAGAGGAGAAAAAGGAAGGGAGAGCAGCTAGGTCGCGCGTGCCCTAATTTTACCCAATATTATCGACGGAATCATGATTCCAATGGTAATATGCTTCCACGTGGGCAAGTTGGCGCAAACACAAATTTGACGCGTGGCAACACCAAATCACCGACGGAATCGGTGATTTCGTCGGTGATTCTCGTCAACGTTGACTCCGTATTATATCGGCAATTCCAAATTTTTGACGGAAAAAAGTTTCCATTGATAATTACCGACGGTAATATATTTTCGTCGTTAATTAATGTAGCCACGTATCTGCACAGTTAATTACCAACGGAAAACAACCTCTAAATCATCCGACGGAATATCGATTCTGTTGGGAATCACCGACGGAACCGATATTCCGTCGGTAATTACCGATGGTATTTAACTTCCGTCGGTAATTTCGTCGATAATAGCTATATTTCTTATAGTGATTTATGAAAAGGAATCTCTGTCTCATAAATCTATCTTGCAAGTACTCATGAACATCATTTATACACTTAATTTCAATGCATCATTTATGTTTTGTGGATGCCCACTTATAAATAGACTCGAGATGCTTTAACTTCATTTTAGATGAATTTCTCTATACTTGATAATCGTCGTCCTCTACATCAACACCAATATTTAAGTCTCACTATATAAACACATGGATTTAGAGACAAATGACAAAATTAATTCATCATAAATCTACAACAAAATTAGCAACAAAATAGAAATCATCGCTAATTAATAATGAAATTGACCATAAAAAAATCATTGCTAACATTGGGCAGATATGTCTCTTTAGCATCAAGCATCAAGCATCAACAATGGACACTATATCTTCGGGAAAACAATTTCAGAAACCAAGAAATTGCCTGACTAGAGACCTGAAGATATCTCTCACTCTCACTCTTTTTGCGGAAAATTTCTCATAACATTTGGCAGATCTCATAAACTGAGTTGTTATGGGCTGAATTCTCTTCTTTTTTTTTTTGAATTGTTCATTCTTAGTCATGCATACACAATGGCCACTATATCTTTTGCTATTCATTTATGGTTAAAAGGATAGACACAAGCTATGTTTCTATGTCATGAAGGCTTTTTGGGAGCTCATGGTGCATTCATGAGCAATGAAAATCATGGACTTGATTACCTCGGAACACATTAGCTAGTAGAACGGTTTCTATGCGGGCTCCTTTTCAGGGCTATATATGTTTCTACACCATGAAGGCTTTTTGGGAGCTCGTGGTGCATTCATGAGCTATGAAAGACATGGACTATTAGTGCAATCGACCTATATGATTTTGATATTTATTTAACAATATATTTAAATAGAATTGGGTCGAGGTTGACCTAATCGGGTGATAAATTTACTAAGTGACTAGTCCTAACTGAATGTTAGGCAAGGGAAGTTCTGGTGAGTGAAGCCGAGCCCTAGTGAGTGAAGCTAGGTTGGTCATAGTGAGTGAAGCTGGCCTGGTGAGTGAAGCTAGGTTGGTGAAGTCCTGGTGAGTGAAGCCAGGCCTTAATGAGATGAGTGAAGCTAGGTAGTGGGAAGTCCTAGTGAGTGAAGCTAGATAATAGAAACCCTAAGGTAGGTAACCTTAGAAGTCTTGGAGGAGTGAACTCCAAGCAAGTTTGATCAGAAGGTTTGCGATTGACCATGTGCGGTCGATATGACCAATGGATTTTGGTAAATCTAAGTATAGGTTTATCAATACTGTTTTACTTTACTATTATTACTGTTGTGCTAATTTAGTATTGTAGGAAAGACTTAGTAGATTAGGCGATCAAACACTGAGTAGAGTAAGTCCAAATAGATCTGGAGGACGAGATGTTTGGCAGGTGAATAAAGGTAAGTTCCTGGAGGAGATTGTTGTGAGGTCGTGTTCCGACAGGACAACCTTAGGCATTGATCCAACTAGAGAAACCTACGGAGGTTTCTAAGTTGAGATTAGGATAGGTCCTATTGTCATTTACTCATGCATATTATATTTGTTCTAACATTGTTTTGCAGGGTAATTACTTTACATGTTATACTGTGCTAACAATTTCTTACAGATCAGTCAAATTATGTTAACCGAGGTTTGGTCGACTGAACGAGTAGATCAGTTGACCGAATCAAGCAGATTGCACCAGATTCAGTATATTCAAAGAGATCTGTTGACTGATCATCAGGATCTTTCGACTGATCCAGTTTTGGTATGGTGCGGCTATGAAGATGGAAGTTATTTCCATCGACTGATCAAGAGGATTGGTTAACGGATCACATTTATTATAGAGATAGCCGGCTACAGTTGAGCAGAGCAAAGAAGGTATGACGCGGGGTTTGATCGACTGAACAGGAGGTTCAGTCGACCGATAGGTTCCATCGACTGAATGGTTTTTAGTCGATCGAACCGTGCCTATATAAGGAGCTTGAGACCAGTGCTCACCGTATCAATTCTATTCACGCTACTCTTCTTTTCTACATCGATGAACTGCTGACGATCTACTGCTACAACGCCAGAAAGCTCTCCACACTCAAGTCTCATCTTATGTGTCGGTATATTTTAAGTTCATTGTACTTGTACTTGCATCTCTAAGAGGAGTTAGTAGGTTGTTACTAATCTCCTCTATATATTGTACGACATTACTTTTTCCGAAAGGTTTTCGGAGAAAGGATTATAGTAATTGCTCATCGAGAGCGGTCGAGGACTGTGAGCTTGGAGTAGGAGTCGTCGAAGGCTCCAAACCAAGTAAAAAAACACGAGTCATTTAATTTCCGTTGCTTACTCTATTATTTTTCTTTTACTTCGTTTACGAAAACTAAGATTTATGAATGTTCGAGATTTACCTCCACTCTCGGTACTCTACGATCCTATAATTGGTATAAGAGCAAGGTCACTTTGAAAAGACCTAACGGTCTTTCTAGCAATTTTTTTTCTTTCTTTTCATTAATATTCTACTTTATACCACACTACTAATCCCAAGACTAGAAATTCTTCATTTGTTTATATTCTTTTGCAAGAATGTTAATGACTCTTCAAGAAGGGAGAAACATCTATGAACCTCCACCATACGAACAAGATGACTTCAACTACCAGAGGAGAGCGATGGAATGGTTCATAGGAAATGAAAGCTTTGACGACTTGATAATTTTGAAAAAGCTATCTTGAAACCTTGAGGCAACCACAAAGGTAATAAAATTATTGTTTAATATTTTACCTAATGAAATCATATGTATGTTAGGAAAGTATGAAAATGTTCATGATCTTTAGACTCGACTGATCGATCTTCATGAGGATCTGTTGAAACTAGAAGATCAAGTAGAATCCAAATCTGAATCAAGATCCAAGTTTGAGAATGAGTCATCATCAGAGTCTAACTCAGAAAAATTAGACCAAATCAACTTTATTGCACTACTGACTAAGGAGGAGGTAGATAGATCTAAACCCGAATTAGTAAAAGAGTTTGAATCTGAATCTGAATCTAAGATGGCAATGATCAAGGGAGAAAATCCTAACGAGGATTCAAAAGATAATATTGTAAATTTAAAATTTAAAGATAATATAACATGTTTTAAGTACCATGAAACGGGATACTATAAAAGCAAATATCCTAAGAGTGTGTTTGGTTGAGGGTTAGCTTTGATAACTTTGTATATCCAGTTAGGGCAATCGGCCCAAATTTGATCGGGAAGATCATGTGTTTTGATGTGTGTGTCAATATGATTAAGTTAGGGTTTCATGTTGATCTAATATGTGTATGTGAGTGTGCAGGTTTGCAGGATACACATTGACTTAGTTGGACGTCTTCGGGACCAGTGAAGGATGGCATGGGAGACAAGTCGTGGACTTGCATGCATCCAAGGGACCATGGACAAAGTAGGGACGATGAGCCAAGAGAAGCGGACTTCGAGGTATACGTGAAAGATGGCATGGGAGACAGGCCGTGGGCTTGCATGCATTCGAGGGACGAGAGCCAAAGTTGAAGAGGGCTTGAAGGCAACAGATCGAGGTTGCTGGAGCAGGTACGATGAGCTGAGGGAAGTGAACTTCAAGGCATACGTGAAGGATGGCATGGGAGACAAGCCGCGGGCTTGCATGCATTCGAGGGACGAGAGCCAAAGTCGAAGAAGGCTTGAAGGCAACAGGTCGAGGCTGCTGAATGAAGAGTCAACTGAGTCGTGAGGATTCGAGTGCTGAGAGAATTGTACTCGGGAAGGGAAATCCTAGGGTTCGAGTGCTGAGAAAATTGTACTTGAGTAGGGAAACCCTAGGTGACAGTCGACTGATGCTTGATTAGTCGATTGAGGTAGAGCACAGAGAGATCAGTCGACTGGTAAACGACCAGTCGACTGATGTAGTCGACTGGTGACCAGAATGCGAATCGTCAAGGCAGTGACATTTGAATTTGCGAATACCAGTCGACTGCCCCAGGGGCAGTCCACTGGTAACGGTCAAATCAGAATCGAGCTCTATTTAAGAGAGCTCGTGTTTGACTATTTTTCTTTGGCGAAACAAGCTTGGTTAGAGTCTGTTAGTAGCCTACAAGTGCTCAGGTCGTGTCAAAGGGTTGTGACGAGGTTTCTCCACCCACAAGGAGCGACAAGAGATAGCCGGAGGTGTTCCGGGGAATCATCCATCGAAGGATCGGGATCGTCCACCTTACGGATAGCCGTGGAGTAGGAGTTTCATCTCCGAACCACGTAAATCAGTGTGTTGTTCTTAATTGTTAGGTTTAGTTTTTGTTATTCCGCTTGCACACTAACAACTTGTAGGAAGAAAATCGAATCGAAAGCTATTCACTCAACATATCCATCCAAGGTTATCAACGAAAATCTTGTTTGGTTTAGATAATCAACGATTCCCAAGTAATCATCCATGCCCGACACGTCAGCAAAAGGGGCATGCAATCCGGAATCGGAAAACCTTAGGAAAGTAAAGTTTTTCTTGATTTCGGAGATATGAAACTTATCTTTTCAAAATTATCCTCTAATATTTATATTTAAGACAAAAATAACCATCACAATTTATTAAATTTCGGAGGCATTATTACGGTTGGCGACCACCTCCGATGGCCGGCGACCGACGACCACCACCGGCGATCAACAACGATGGCCAGTGATTGCCGACGATCGACAACGGCCGCCGGCGACTGCCGACGATCGGCGTAGATAGATGGCGACAAATGGTCGGGGCCGACAGCCGACCAGCAGACACTGGCAATCGACACCGATCGCCGACGGTCAACGCCGACAGTTGACCAACAGCCACCAACAATCGGCGTCGACAGCCGACCATCGACGATCGGTGTCGATAGCTGGTCGGCGGTCGATGCCGACAGCCGACCGTCGACGTCTACGTCATCGTCGACACTGTCGGTGACGTCGACGTCAACGTTGTCACCGACATCGACGTCGACATCGATGCCAACGCCGATGTCAATGTTGCCGACGAATATTTTTTAATTTAATATTTTAATTAAAATTTTAATAAATTAAATAAAAAAATTAAATGAATTTAATTTAATATTTAATAAAATTATCTAATCAAATTCTAAAAAAATAAAAAATAATCAAATTTTATTTATTATTTATTATTATTATATATTTTTTGATATTTTAATTTTTAGAAATTAAAATAAATATAATTGTATATAATTTTTTATACTTATCGAGTGTACGAACATGTATATAATATCATCTACTTTTCTTATTTTAAATTTAAATAAGCATGTAATCTCATCATACTTAAATTTAACTAAAGGGTAATAAGGTAAAATATTATATTATGTTATAGAGTATTACCTCCAAACAAATAAGATTTTATTTGATTACCTAAATTAAACCAAACAACTTCAGGTTATGTTTCGTTCCCCATAACCTTGTTTCATTCACCATAGGCTCGGCTGATCGAGCTTCACGAGGATCTGTTGAAGCTAGAAGTCAAGTAGAATCCAAATCCGAATCAAGATCTAAGTTTGAGTGTGAGTTATCATCAGAGTCTGACTCAGAAAAATTAGACCAAATCAGCTTTATTGCACTATTGACCAAGGAGGAGGTAGATAGATCTAAACCCGAATTAGTACAAGAGTCTCAATTTGAATCTAAGATGACAATGATCAAGGGGGAGAATCCTAACGAGGATTCAAAAGATAATATCATAAATTTAAAATTTAAAGATAAGATAACATGTTTTAAGTACAGTGAAACGGAGCACTATAAAAACAAATATTCTAAGAGTCGATCTACACAACCGGTGGCAAAGGAGAAACTGGAGCTAGGAGTTTGAAAATCAAAAGAGCACATCAAATGGTTCAAGTGCAAAAGGATAGGATACTACAAGAGTTAATGTTAAGAAAGAAGATCCAAGGATTTAGGAGAGCAACTAAGGTAAATCAATTTAAATTAAGTGAAAATTTAAATGCTTTAACTGGCATGATTTAGATTATGCTAGAAGATTAGAAATACATGAAAAATCTAGATTAACATGTTCTAACAAATTGCTTAATAAAAATAACTTAATTAATCAAAATTTAATTATTTCAAATCTACCTAACCTTGATAAAATCAACACAAATTCAACAAATTCATTTAATCAAGTTAATTCAAAATTAAATATGAATAATAATAATAATTCAAAATCAATTAATAATTGAAATATAATTAAAAACTACAAAAAAAAGTAGAAAAACAAAATAATCTTTTAAAAAATTAAAATAAATGAACTAGAAAAGATTATTAATAATTTTACCAACTCATAAAATCTAGACCTAGGTCACATGGTGAAATCAAATAAAAAACTTAAACTTTAAAAACCATGTTATATTGTTGGTGCAAAAAGAATCAGACCTGAACAGTCAACCTCTAGTATTTTGATGTTTGTTAATATATCAAGGTCTGGTCAAAGTGATCAAGGGTTAAACCAAACAGGACCTGATGTTTGGTAGCGTAAACCAAGGTTTGATCAGTTTAACCAAAGGGTCAGCCAAACATGATCTGATGTTAGGCAGAAAGAATAGTACCCATGGTTAGTCAGTTTGACCAAAGGGATAGCCAAACATGGCTTGATGTTTGACAGAGTTATAAGAACCTAGGGTTGGTCAGTTGACCAAGGGATTTAGCCAAACTGGACTTGAGGTTTGACAGAGAGAGCATACTTACCTAAAGTTTGGAAGAAAGAAATCTAGTCAGGATTAAGATGACTAGCAAAGAAGTCCTTATCGAGGTATGAAAACCTGATGAGTGAAGCTGGGTCCTAGTGAGTGAAGCTAGGTGGAAGAAGTTCTGGTGAGTAAAGCTGGGCAAGAAGACTTGGTCCGAGGGACTGAGCACGAAGTCCTGGTTTGGGGAATTGGGCACAAAGTCTTAGCCGAGGGTTGGGCACCGAAGTCTTGGTCTAGGGAATTGAGCACGAAGTCCTGGTCGGGGATCACGAAGTCTTTGCCAAGCGAGGACTATTGACAGAAGTAGAGATGAGTCGAGGATCGGACGTCTTGAGATCTAGGAGTCTCGGAGGCCGAGCACTAAGTCTTGGTCCCGGGGATTGAGCAGAAGACTTTGCCGAGCAGGGATCGCGGACAGAAGTAGGGACGGGTCGAGGATCGGACGTCTCGGGATCCAGGTTCTTAGAGGCTGAGCAAAAGTCCAGTCGGAGGTCTCGGTTGGCAAATGGTAGCTTCTCTAGATTGGAGTAGGTGAAAGACACGTTCCTTGGAAAATGGAATAGTAGGCATCGGTTCGACCTAGGGTTTTGGGTGAAACCTAAAAGTCAGAACCAGACAACTCTGGCTATCAATCAACTAAGGCATAAGATTGTTTGTCTGTTTGTTGTGTGTTTTGTTGTCTTGTAGGTACCTGGAGTTGGAGGCAAGATATGAGAGCAAACACAAAACAAACACAGCCTGGGGAAAAAGTTCCCAGGCGCCTGGGATGGGAATTCTATCCCTGCGCTGAGTTCACCATTTGGATCAACTTGGACCAGGTATTAGGCGCCTCAATGGGCTCTAGGGCGCCCTAATGCTGTGTATAAATAGAGGTGCCAACCCCTCAGTTGAAGTATCAATATTCACACCTGCTTAATTATTCTCTGCAAAGAAAAAGCGCGAAGACAAAGCTCTGCGACAAGGAGACTCCAGGAGGAAGTGCGCTACGCTTCAGAGTTCCAGATTGGTCGGGATCCTCAATTTTGTTTGGTTTGCTTTTAGTTTACAAGTTGTACTTATTCTTTATATTTGTTCTTATATTGCAAACTGTAAGACAGGTTTTCTTCGCCTCCGAAAATTCCGGAAAGGAGACCACTAGTGGACTCACGCCGAGTACATAGGCTTTGGACGTACTGACCTTGGGGGGTTGGGAACTAAGTAAATAAATCCTGTGTGTTTGTTGTGTTTATTGTCTTTACTTTTATTATTCCGCTGTGCTACTAACGGTTTGTTACGAAGTTGATCAAACGAACGACTTAAAGACAAAATGAAGCAGGAGTCGATATTCACCCCCCTCTATCGACGCCATCGATCCTACAATAATCAGGTATTTTTTAATTACTAAACTAATCAATAATCTCAACTTAACATAAATCTAATTTTAACCCAATTAGAGATAACTTGGTCAAATAAATTAAACTAAACTTTAATCAAAACCAATTAAAAATATTAAACCTAAAGTTTTCCTAATTAAACTTAAATAATTTTAAATAAACTTAAATCTAATATAGAGGAGGCGACAAACTAGTTGTCACCTCAATCAATTTGAACTAATGTCCAGACTGGAAGGTGACCCGATCCACAATGCCAGAAAATGCGATGAAGGTAATGGAGGTACGAAAAGTTAATTTCTGTAAAGGTGTTTCTCAAATTCCTGTAAAGTTAGATAATTTTTCTAATAGTTTAGATAATTATGTTAATTTTCCTGTTAAGTTAGATTATTTACACAATAAGTTAAATATGTTACATGATAAATTAGCTGATAACAAATCTAATTTAAATATAGATAAAATTAATATATTGAATATCAACTTCTTGATTTCTAATATTAATGCCATAATTTTAGAAATTAATTCTAACATCTTAATTAACAATCCTGAAAATCATTTTACTAATCCTGAAAATAATGTTGATAATTTTGAGGATAATACTCAACCCTTTATTGATAATCATGAGGATAATGTTGATAATTTAATGATAGTACTCAATCCTTTATTAATATTTTCAAAAATCATATTAATTCTAATAATAATGCTCAATCCTTTATTAATATTTCTGAAGATAATGTTGATAATTCTGATAATAATGCTCAACCCTTAATTAATAATTCTACTAATTTTGAATATAATGCTACAACCTTAATTAGTAATCCTAAAAAATATTCTACTCATTTTGAAGATAATAATACTATTTTAATTAATAATTCTAAATACAACTTTGAAGATGAAGATGAAGATGAATTTATTAGGATTGAAATTATAATTAAAAAGGCTTACAAGAATTCAAATAAAACAGAAGTATTAAATAAACTTAAAAACTTAAAAACAAAAGAAATAATAAATGAATCAGAAAATTTTGAATTAATGGAAATAATGCAATTAGACCCAAAATTAATCACAAACTTAACAACTTAAAATCTTAATTTAATTCTTAATAATTTAAACCTTAATTAATTCATAAACAACTTAATTCTCAATTAATTCTTAAACAAATTAATTCTTAATTAATTCTTAACAACTTAATTTAATTCTTAACAACCTAAATCTTAATTAATTCTTAACAACTTAATTTAATTCTTAACAACCTAAATCTTAATTAATTCATAACAACTTAATTTAATTATTAACAACCTAAATCTTAATTATGTCTTAACAACTTAATTTAATTCTTAACAACTTAATTTAATTCTTAACAACTTAAATCTTAATTTAATTCTTAACAACTTAAAATCTTTTCTTAACAACTTAAATCTCAATTAATAATCAAATCTTTTAATTCTTAAATTCTTAAACTTAAATCTTAATTAATCCTTAAAATATTTAATGTGAATTGAATAAATCTTAAATAATTAACAATTAAACCTTAATAGCAAACTCAATCCTTAATTCAAACTTTATACAAAATCCATGAACTAAAATTTAAATTAATTACCTTCAGTTATGAAAGTAAATAAAATCCTACTCAACTGAAACATTCAACTTAATAATAAAAAATATGTCAAAGTGGGTTGACATATCGAGGGTTCACACGTTCTATATCAAATCAAGAATTTGATACTTTAATAGAAATCTAATTAAAACGTTTTGACTTGATTGATACACGCATAACTTCCATGCACATGCATCTGTTTATTTTTCATATATATATATCTGTCATGTCATTCATGTTAGTTTACTTTTGTGCTTTACTTAGAATGGCTAGATAGGAAAAAGATAACTTGACACTTGCCTAACATAGTATCAGGGTGAGGCGAGATGATAGTACGTTAGGGAAGCTTGATCTAAAAAGTCAGGAAGGGTAAGGAGTACTCGACTTGGTCGACCTAGCTAAATGGAACTAGTCGAAGCTGCCTCGCCACATCCTAGACTAGTTAGATCAGATTTTCTCAAAAAGTAAATTAAAAGTATTATTTTTTTAAAAAGCTTTGTCTAAGGAATGAGTTGTTGATCCAATAAGGCTTAGGTCAAAGAAGGTCCTTGTGCCTCGCCAAGACCTAGAAGCAAATTATTAAAATTTACTTTTAAGTTACAAATTGTTAAACTTGAATCTAACTCAAGGTCAAGCAATCTATAAAATCAAATTGAGAAAAATTATTCAAGTATCTCACAAACACCCATAAGGCAACATGCTTGTTTGTACTGCAACATTCATAATGGGTGAGATGATAAGGACTAATCAATTGATAAATATTTTCAAAATGTTTTCAAAATACTTAAAATATTTTCTTAAAAACTATTTTCAAAATAATGTTTAAACATAATAATGTTTTAATGAATTTCATGCTTGATTGTGTGTACCTATAAAATATATTTCAAAAATTATATATATTTTTGAAAATTGTTTGACCTGCACTTAGACACAAATCCTCTAGGTCAACACTAAAGTCCCTTAAGACATTTAGGTAGAGTTCTTTGTAGTTAACAAGGGTAGCCAGAAAGTGTCAGGGGGAGTCTATCTTTTTGCGAAAGTTTTTTTTTCGCTTGAAAAACTTTATTATTCTTTTAAAAAATTTATCTCTTTCAAAATGATTTTTGCTTAAAAAATTATTGTCATCTCTTTTAAAATGCTTTTAGAAAAATATTTTTTCCAAAATTCTTATGTATTTCAAAATATTTCAAAAAATACTTCTTCAAAATTTTTATATTTTTCAAAGGGAAGTTTGAAAATACTTTAAAAAATACATCTTCACTTGTGATTATACCTTTCAAAAAATACTTTAATTGCTCTTATGATTTGGATAAACGCTAAAGACACATAGCAAGTTTCCTTTATGATCTACAAGGATTCCTAAGATTGTGTCAGGTTTAGAGGGAGTCCTAATTGAAAGAAATTAATGTACTTCTTTTTCTGATTACTTTAATTTTTTTTAAAAAATATTATATAATTCTTTTTATTTGAATCAAATCCTATGACTCAGAGGAAGATTAACTTGTGATTAATAAGCTTCCTAGGACTGTGTCAAGTTTAGGGGGAGCTCGAATTAAAAAAACTATTAAAAGTTTCAAAAATACTATACTTTCAAAAATCACTATCTTTTGTAAATACAATATTCACCTTTTCCAAAACATTTCTTTTGAAAATCTGTTGAATGTCTTTGAAGACTTTGAAAAATGACTTGAGTTTAGAAAAATCTTTGAGAGACATAGGAATTTTTTTATGGTCAACAAGATTCCTAGGATTGTGTCAGAATCTAAACCAAGAAGTTTTGATATTTTAAAATATGTGTACACTGAAAATACTTTATATTTGATTGAAAATCCCTACGACACATAGGAATTTTTTTTGTGGTCAACAATATTCCTAGGATTGTGTCAAAATCTAAACCAAGAAATTTTGTTATTTCAAAATACACGTACACTGAAAATATTTTATATTTGATTGAAAATCCCTACGACACATAGGAATTTTCTTATGGTCAACAAGATTCCTAGGATTATGTTAGATTTAAGGAAATTCAAAGTAAATCTTATCTTTTCAAGTACTCTATCCCTTTTATAATATTTTTTGAAAAAAGTACTTAGTTTTTTTATAAAAAAAAGAGGGAGATTTTTAAAAATCATGTTTTTTTTCATAAATCTTAAGTATTTTCAAAAATTCCTTTCACATTCATATATTGTTGGTGCAAATTTTTAAAATCTTTGTATTTCTTTTTAATGTCTATCAAAGGGGGAGAGAGTATTGTAAGTTAGATTTTTTTCGATTTCTCCCAAGTTTTGACCTAGAACCCTTAGACCAAACCTAACTTATGATTATTGTCAAACATAAAAAAGGGAGAGATTGTTGGTGCAAAAAGCATCAGGCCTGAACAGTCAACCTCTAGTATTTTGATGTTTGACAATATACCAAGGTCTGGTCAAACTGATCGGGTTAAACCAAATAGGACCTAATGTTTGGTAGGGTAAACCCAAGTTTGATCAAAGAGTCAGCCAAACATAATACGATGTTTGGCAGAAAGAATAGTACCCAGGGTTGGTTAGTTTGACCAAAGAGATAGCCAAACAAGACCTAATGTTTGGTAGAGTTATGAGAACCCAGGGTTGGTTAGTTGACCAAGAGATTAAGCCAAACTGGACATGAGGTTTGGTAGAGAGAGTATACTTACCTGAAGTTTGGAAGAAAGAAGTCTATTCATGATTAAGATGACTAGCAAAGAAGTTCTTATCGAGGTATGAAATCCTGGTGAGTGAAGCCGAGTCCTAGTGAGTGAAGTTAGGTGGAAGAAGTCCTGGTGAGTGAAGCTGGTCAAGAAGACTTGGTCTGGGGGACTGAGCTCGAAGTCCTGGTTCGGGGAATTAGGCACGAAGTCCTGACTGAGGGTTGGGCACCGAAGTCTTGGTCCAGGGGATTGAGCACGAAGCCCTAGTCGGAGATCGGGCAACGAAGTCTTTGCCATGTGAGGACTATGGACAGAAGTAGAGACGGGTCAAGGATCGGACATCTCGAGATTCGGGAGTCTCGAAGGCCTAGGACGAAGTCTTGGTCCGGGTGACTGAGCAAAAGACTTTGCCGAGCAGGGATCGTGGACAGAAGTACGGACGGGTCAAGGATCGGACGTATTGAGATTCGAGTTCTTGGAGGCTGAGCAAAAGTCCAGCCGGAGGTCCCAGTTGGCAAAAGGTAACTTCTCCATATTGGAGTAGGTGAAAGACGCATTCCTCAAAAAATGGAACAGTAGGCGTCGGTTCGACCTAGGATTTCAGGTGAAACCTAAAAGTTAGAATCAGACAGCTCTGGCTGTCAATCAACTAAGGCATAAGATTGTTTGTCTGTTTGTTGTGTGTTTTGTTGTCTTGCAGGTACCCGGAGTTGGAGGCAAGATACGAGAACAAACACAAAACAAACACAGCCTGGGGAAAAAGTTCCCAGGCGCCTGAGTAGGGACTCTTAACTCTAAATTGAATAAAATCAACTTAACTAACCTTAAATTATAAATTAACTCTAACAATTGACCTTAATAATTCTAAATTTAATTAATTCAGAAATGATTTTATACAAAACTAATTAATTAAAAACAAAGTTTAAATGAACTTAAACTTAAAATACCTTGACTTAATTAAACAATCTTAATTCAATCCTAAATTAATTAAACAATCTTAACTCAATCCTTATTTAAATAATTCTTTTGAAAGACAATTTAAATAATTAAATCAAACAGTAATTAAATTCTATCTTAATTACTTAACTAAAATTTAAATCTAAATTTTAACTCAAGTCAAATTTAACTTAATCAATTTTAACTTGATTCTTAATCATTTATTAATTCTAAATGCTAAACTTGATATCAAAGTTAATCAAATAAATCATCTCACTTAACTATAGGGTTTCCATGTTTGAAAATATAGAATAGGTGAGATACTAAGAAAAGTTAATTAAAAATATTTCCTTATATATGATTGTTAATCAACACCTAAGCTTTTAGTTCCTTAAGTCAACCATGTATTCCTAAACCTTTAGACACATGAGTAAGTCTTTCTGGTGGGTAACAAGGATATCCTAAGAGGTGTTAGGTTAAGGGAGAGACCCTTTTGAAAGACATTTTTTAAAGAAAATCTTATTAAAATATTTTTGAAAATATATCTTAAAAAAAAAGAGTTTGCAATTTTTATCATTTTTGAAAACATAGTTTCAACATAATTTTTTTTCAATATATATATATATATATATATATATATATATATATATATATATATATCTTTCAAAATCATGCCTTGAAAAATTATGCTTCAAAAACATTTTGAAAATCCCTTCGAAAATTGTGATTCAAAAATATTATGAAAATCCCTTTAAAAAATTGCTCTTTGAAAAATAGTTTGAAAATCCCTTAGAAAACTTATCTTCAAAAAATGTTTGAAAAACTACTTTGACAATTCTTTTGAAAACTCCTAAAAAACATTTTGAAAACTCTTCTGAAAAATTACGTTTGAAAAATTCTTTTGAAAAATCATGTTTCAGATAAATATTTTGGATATCACTTTGTAAAATTGTGCTTCGAAAAATATTTTGGAAATCCATTTGAAAATTACTTTAAAAATATCTTCTTGTAAAACTATTATACTTTCAAATTTTTGAAAATTACTTGATGATGATCTTTAAATAGATTTCTCAATATTGAAAACTCAATTTTGTCTTTCAAAACAAAGGACCCCTATGGATTTAACACGTTAGAAATCTTTTTTGAAGTATGTCAAAAGGGGAAAAGAATGATTTAAGTAATTACTTAAAATTAATCATATTTCCAAACATCAAAAAGGAGGAGATTGTTGGTACAATTGACCTATAGGGTTTTGATGTTTATTTAACAATATGTTTAAATGAAGTTGGGTTGAGGTTGACCTAATCGGGTAATAAGTCTTCCAAGTGATTAGTCTTAACTAGCAGTCAGGCAAGGGAAGTCCTGGTGAGTGAAACCGGGTCCTAGTGAGTGAAGCTAGGTTGGTGAAGTCCTGCTGAGTGAAGTTGCACCCTAGTGAGTGAAGCTAGGTTGGTGAAGTCCTGGTGAGTGAAGCCGGACCCTAGTGAGGTGAGTGAAGCTAAGTAGGGGAAAGTCCTAGTGAGTAAAGCTAGGCAATTAAAACCTTAAGGTAGGTAACCTTAGAAGTCTTGGAGGAGTGAACTCCAAGCAAATTTGATCAAAAGGTTTTTGGTTGACCGCGCGATGTCGACTAGACCAACGAATCTTGGTAAATCTAAGTATATGTTTATCAATACAGTTTTGTTTTACTATTAATGCTATTGTGCTAATTTAGTATTACAAGAAAGACTTAGTGGATCAAGCGATCAACCACTGAGCAGAGTAAGTTCAAACAGGTCTGGAGGACCAGATGTTTGGCAGGTGAGTAAAGTTAAGTTCCTGGAGGAGAGTGCTATGAGGTCGTGTCCCGACGACCCAACCTTAAGTGCTGATCCAACTAGAGAAACCTACAGAGGTTTCTAAGTTGAGATCAGGCTAGGTCCTATTGTCATTTACTCATGTATATTATATTTGTTCTAATGCTGTTTTGCAGGGTAATTACTTTACATGTTATATCGTGTTAACAATTTCTTGCAGATCGATCAAATTATGTTGACCGAGGGTTCGATCGACTGAACGAGTGGATCGATCGATTGAACCAAGCAGATTACACCAAATTCAGTATATTCAAAGGGATCCATCGACTGATCCAGTTTTGGTATGGCGCGGCTATAAAGATGGAAGTTATTTCCATTGACTGATCAGGAGGATTGGTCGATGGATCACATTTATTGTAGCGGCAACTAAGCACGACTGAGCAGAGAAAAGAAGGTATGGCACGGGGTTTCGTCGATTGAACAGGAGGTTTAGTCGACCGATAGGTTTCATCAATTGAACGATTTTCAATCGACCGAACAGTGCCTATATAAGGAGCTTGAGATCAGTGCTCACTGTATCCATTCTATTCACACTACTCATCTTTCCTGCATCAACGAACTACTGACAACCTACTGTTACGACATCAGAAAGCTCTTCGACACACTACACTCAAGACTCATCTTACGTGTGGGTATATTTTAATTTTATTGTACTTGTACTTGCATCTCTAAGAGGAGTTAGTAGGTTGTTACTAATCTCAACATATTTTACGACATTACTTTCTCCGAAAGGTTTTTGGTTTTCAGAGAAAGGATTATAGTGATTGCCCATCGAGAACAGTTGAGGACTGTGGGCCTTGAGGTAGGAGTTGCCGAAAGCTTCGAACCAAGTAAAAGAAAATGAGCCATTTAATTTTTGCTATTTACTTTATTATTTTTCTTTTACTTTGTTTACAAAAAGAAAGATTTACGAATGATCGAGATTCACCTCCCCCCTTCTCGGTACTCTACGATCCTAACTTGATTGCCTCAGAACACATTAGCTAGTAGAAAAGTTTTTGTGGGAGCTCCTTATGTTGGTCAGAAAATTCATGGTCCATCACTTGGCAATATGAATGAAAAGATTTCATGGATGGAGAAGTTTGTGTATAAAGGTATTTAGATTACTACTCTTGTGCCTATAGTTGCACCTAAAACTCCTGGTTTGGGTGGCTTTGAACAACCTTCATCCAGGGGTGATATCTTGCGATCAGATTCAAGTGCTGCTTTGAACATATGTGTACTTCATCTTGTTCCTACACTCGAGGTGTTTCCTTTATTGAAGGACCCTAAGATGTATGAGACACAAAGTATTGATCTAACATATCTTGGCAAATTTGAGTTATAGTAGATATGTGATGTCTCATATCTTTTCCAATTAGCAGTAGATATTATGATGATGTTGGTGTGATGTTGTGGCTATGGATGCTATCCGGATTGTCCACCTTCATTTACATGGTATTCCTGTGGGTGCCGGAAGAACCTAAGTCAAACCTGGGTTTTGATAATGGCAAAGGGTTCAGAAGTTAAGGTGTTATTGTGATCTAACAAGCTTACTAAGTGTGCAGGAAAGTCCTAGGAACATTAGGCAAGAAGTCCTGGTAAAGGGCTGGGCAAGAAGTCCTGGTCAAGGACTAGGCAAGAAGACCTGACCGGAAGTTAGGCAAAGAAGTCCTGGTCGAGAACTGGGCTCGAAGATCTGATCGAGAGGATTGGTCAAAAGTCCAACCGGAGGAGCCGGTTGGCAAAAGGTAAACTCTCTTGAGAGGAGTAGGTGAGGATGCATTCCTCGTGCGAGGGAACAGTAGCCGTCGGTTCGACCTAGGGTTCCATTTAGAAGACCCAAAGTCAGAACCAAGACAACTAAGGTTGTAAATAATCTCTAACAGTCTTGCATTGTATGTTTTGGAATTAATCTTGGTTGCAGGGAATGAAGGAACGAGTTTCTGCAGCTCAGGCGCCTCAATGGAGTGAGGCGCCTCACTGGGATAGGCGTCCATATGGATACGGGTGCCCCAATTCAAGGACAAAAACAAAACATCGAAGCAAACTGCCACGAAGCCTCTAGACCAAGTCAACTCAGGCTCCTGTGTTAACACAGGCACCCCCGTCAGCCCAGGCGCCCCAGTGAAGGGGATAAGCGCTGACCGAGCCTGTGGATTGGAGTTCGCACAGGAGAGGCCACGTGTCAGGCGCCCCCATCGACACAAGCACCCCTATGGCTGCTATATAAGGGGGTTCACCCCCAAGGCTTCATAACAACTTCTTCCAACTATTTTCTCCAAGCACTCTGCTCCAAAAAGCCCCGTGCTCATGTCTCAAGCACCAACGACGACCCGCGACTCAGATTTCGTTACTTTCCCGCCTTCGGTATAAATTTTGTTAAAGTAATGTACTCAATTCCATATTCTATTCTTGTACTTATTTGTGCGAATTATAGAATTGCCCAAAGTAAACGGTCAAGGACCGTGGGCCTTGGAGTAGGAGTCGATC
Source organism: Boesenbergia rotunda (assembly GCA_024364735.1). Taxonomy (NCBI): domain Eukaryota; kingdom Viridiplantae; phylum Streptophyta; class Magnoliopsida; order Zingiberales; family Zingiberaceae; genus Boesenbergia; species Boesenbergia rotunda. Next base: position 213,220 of record JAGFNQ010001547.1, read on the forward strand.
TAGGCTTCAAACCAAGTAAAAGAAACTTGTTAGCATTGATTTTGTTTTTTCCGCTGCGCAATCGCTCTAACTTTTAATCCGAAATTCTTCAATCGATATTCACCCCCTCTATCGATTTTCTCCGATCCAACAAGTGGTATCAGAGCGGGTGGCTCAAACTTGGTGCAACCACCAGTTTGAGAGTTTTTTTCGGATTTACAAAATTCTTATTTTTTTCGAATCTTTCTTGTTAATCGAGGTTGGTGCAACATCACTCGATTTTTTTTTCTTTGCTATTATATTTTCTTTCCGCACTACTAATCCAAGACTCAGTCTTGGAACAAGTTTTTGTTTTTAAATTTTTCAGTTACAATTCAAATGGCCATGCAAGAGGGATTCAGCACAGCCAGACCTCCTCTTTTCAGTGGAGAAGATTTCTCCTACTGGAAAAGAAGGATGGAAGTTCACTTGAAAACTCAGGTGGACATGTGGATAATCATCCAATCTGGGCTGGAGATTCCCAAGAACGCAGAAGGAGTGGCGCAACACTATACCGAATGGGACGCCTCGCTAAAGAAGAAGATCGAGGCTGATGCAAAGGCAACCCAGACTTTGCAATGTGATTTGACCAAGGAGGAACTGAACCGGGTGGGACCCTTCAACAGCGCCAAAGAGCTTTGGAACAAGATGATCGAGCTGCACGAAGGCACCTCCGACACCAGGATCAGCAAAAGAGATCTGTTGCTGAACAGACTCTACACGATCAAGATGAACGAAGGAGAAACAGCAGCACAACTCCACGCCAGAATCCATGAGCTGATGAATGGGTTGCATACGATAGGTCACAAGGTCGAGAACCGTGACCTAATCAGGTATACTCTAAACGCGTTCCCAAGGAACACACTGTGGGCATCCATGGTAGATGTCTACAAGGTTTCCAGGGATCTTTCTAAAATTAAATTAGATGAACTTTTCTTTGAATTAGAACTGCATGAACAGACTAACGCCACTTTGGCCGAGAAGAGTATTGCTTTCATTGCAGGAAAATCTCAAGGAAAAGCTCCCAGAAGAAGTCTCAACCAGAACCCGAGTCCGACTCAGACTCAGATTCAGAGGATAGCGAAGGGGATCGACCCAAATTGGTTCGGCTAGCTCGGGACTACTACAAGGAGCTAAAGTACCAAAGAAACAAAAAGAAAGCAAGCCGAAGAAAGGAAGATCCATCAGAACCATCAACAACCTCGAAGAGCAAGCCCAACGTTACCTGCTACGAGTGCAATCAAAAGGGACATTACAAGTCAGAGTGCCCCAATCTGAAGGAAACAAAGAAGGCGCGAAGGAAGAAGACGCTCCAAGCCACTTGGGATGAATCCTCTTCTGAAGAAGAAGAAGAAGTCCCACACGCAAACTTACCGCCCTAACCGCTTCGGAAGACGTTGACACCGGATCGGAATCGGAACCAGATGACGGAAGGCTTCCAATTTCGGAGAACGGGCAAATCATGGTAAAAGGTTATTCTGAATATGAACTAGCTAAATTAATCTCTTACTTGTCTTGCAACTTAGCGAAATCTAAAATCCGGGTTGAGTCCCTCAGACAGGAAGTAAAATGCCTAAAAGAGGAAGTCGACTCGAGGTCCTTGACCGAGAAAATTCAAGAAGGAAACTCCACTCAAGTCCAAAAGCTTGAGGAAGAGAATTTCTCCTTGAAAACTCAAGTCAAGGAGCTCAGAGTGGCCTTAGAACGATTCACTTCGGGTTCCAAGGGTCTTGACATGATCCAGATTAGGGTATCGAACTAAGTCTAGGCAACGTTCTTATTATGCTGTATTGAACCAACCTAGAACCCAATGTTGGATCGAGAGAACCGATAGAGGGGGGAGGGGTGAATATCGGAAAGCGTTCGGATTTGAGATAGAGAAATTGCACAACGGAAGATTAAAACCAAACACGCAAACACAGTGATTTTTACTTGGTTCGGAGCCTAGGTCGACTCCTACTCCAAGGCCCACGGTCGTTGACCGTTTACTGTGGGAAATACTATAATCGCGCAATAACAGTTTACAGTATTGAATTACAAATGTGGCAAGTTAAACTTTTAAAAACAAGAAGCTCTTCTTTTACCGACGTCCGATGTAGGTTGTCTTTTTCAGAGCAGCGGGACGTCGTCGGTTCGAGTTGGAAGGTTTTCGGAGTGAGGCGCGAGAGCAGAAGAGCGTAGAAGCGTTGAATCAAGTGTTGTTCTGAAAGCCTTGGCGTTGGGTGCTATTTATAGCACCTCGGGGCGCCCTGGACGTCGGGGGCGCCCCCCCATGTGTCACGCGATCCGAGTTTCGCTCGGTCAACCTCTATCCCACTCGAATAGGGATGAGGTTTGACACTGAGGGCGCCTTGGACGCTGGGGGTGCCCTGTTTGACTCCTTCGGCGCGGGCTTCTCGGCTGGATAAGGGTAATCGGCTTTGCTGGCGTAGGCGCGGGGCGCCCTGGGCGTCCGGGGCGCCCTGGACGCTGTGGGCGCCGTGGGTATCCGGGGCGCCCTGGACGCTGGGGGCGCCCCGACCAGTAAGCAGCCTGAGCTTTTGTTGCTTTGCTTGTTTTGTGTTGCCCTTGGGGGCGCCCGGGACACTGAGGGCGCCCTGCTCAGTTACTTGCCTCTCTCCTTTGGGCATTCTGAGCTGCAGACACACGTTCCTTCGGTCCTGCATCCAGGGTTAGTCCAAAATAATATGAAGCATTAGAGTATTATGTTTATACAACCTTAGCTGTCTTGGTTCTGACTTTGGGCCTCCAAAATGGAGCCCTAGGTCGAACCGACGCCTACTGTTCCCTCGACGAGGAACGCGTCCTCACCTTCTCCTATCGGGAGAATGTACCTGATGCCAACCGCTCCTCTGGTTGGACTTTTTCCTGGCGGTCCTTTGCCAGGTCTTGGATACCGAGCTGTCCTTCGCCCGGTGCCTAGCATTCTTTCGCTAGGGCTTCAGTCCCAAGATGTCCTTCGCCTGGCGCCTAGCAATCCTTCGCTAGGGCTTTTTACCCTGGCATTCCTTCGCCAGTGCCTAGCATTCCTTTGCTAGGGCTTTTTACCCTGGCATTCCTTAGCCAGTGCCTAGCAGTCCTTCGCTAGGGCTTTTTACCCTGGCATTCCTTCGCTAGTGCCTAGCAGTCCTTCGCTAGGGCTTTTTACCCTGCACACTAGAGTGACATGTTAGATAACAAGTAAGACTTAACTTTTGAACCCTGTTGCCATTATCAAAACACAAGTTTGACTTGGGTGCTTTCTGCACCAACAATCTCCCCCTTTTTGATTTATGGCAACCCTAGTTCAAAAAGTTAAGTTTAATCAAAGCATGTAAAAATTAAATTTTGTTCCCTCCCCTGGAAGGACTCTCCCCCTAGATTTTTCAATCATTCATGGGGTTCTAAGTTTAAAAAATTTTTCTTAGAATTATTTTCAACAGAAGGTTTTTGTATTTTCAAAAATGATTTTTGCACTTTTGAAAACTTAAGTTTAGGTACTTGGAAATCTTTTGACAACTTAATTTTTAAAAGTACATAGAAGAGTTTTTGGAAGCATGAGTTTAGAGTACTTAGAAAAATTTTGAAGCCTTATGTTTTAAAGTATTCAAAAGTTTTTGAAAGCTTTAACTTAAGTACTTAGTAAGATTTTAACAAAACTTAAGTACTTAGTAAGATTTGAAAAAACTTTAGTAAATTTTTGAGAAGCTTAAGTACTTTGAGAATTTTGAAAAGCTTAAGTACTTAGAAAATTTTGAAAGGCTTAAGTACTTACAGAATTTTTGTAAAGCTTAGTTAAGTACTTTTTGAATAAAGGATAGATTTTGAAATTTTGAGAGACAAAAATAAAAAATTTAAAACAAAAAATATTTTAGATAGAAAATTTTAAATTCTCTCCTTTCTTATCTCTCCCCCTTTGCCATATATCAAAAACAGATAAATATAGTAGGAATTAAATTGCATAAAGGGAATAACTTTCATAAAGGAAAAATATTTGCATGATTTTGCTGTACTGAACCAATTCATGATAAGACTTAAACCAAATCAGTTGATTTTCTCTTGTAGGGACCTGTCTAACCCAATTAGCTACTCACTAACTGTTATAAGCAGTAGTTTTTGCTAGGGTTAGTCAAGTTAAGTGTTTCTGTTCAAGTTAGATTTTCTAAACTTGACACTTAACTTGATTGCTGTGTAAGTTGTATTTAGTGCCCCAATTACTGCAGATGCACTGACTTAAGGCATCTTGAATTAAGGCAAAGACCTAAGCATCTCAACCCATTCTAGGTTATCAATCAAAAGTACCCTAAGGTGCTTGTGAGATGCTGACTTCTAAATCTATAGGTGCATGCAACTCTAGGGTTAGGGCCTAGGCTAAGTCCATTTGCGAAAAAGCCCTAGTTTTGAAAAGGGGGTAGTTTTGAAATAAAACTAAGTTGGAAAAGTTAAAAAAACTGATTTTAAAAACAACAATTTTTCAAAATTCTTTTAGAAACTGATTTTTAGATTAAATAAAGCAGAAAAAAATCAAAAGTAGAGTTAATCTATTCTACAGAGCACAATCCTAACTGCCTTCTTAGTGAGCTGAACTCAGACTCAGGTAAGGGTTTTGTGAATATATCAGCTAAGTTGGATTTTGAGTCTATATGTTTAAGTACTATCTCATCCCTGGCTACATGGTCTCTTACGAAGTGATGCTTAACTTCTATGTGTTTTGTTCTGGAATGTTGGATTGGGTTCTTAGTTAGATTAATTGAGCTTATATTATCAATAAATACTTGAGTTTGGGTGTAGTTGAGCTGGAAGTCCTTAAGAGTGTGCATCATCCATAAAAGTTGTGCTACACACTCTCCTAAGGCTACATACTCGGCTTCAGTTGTGGACAGAGTTACACAGTGTTGTTTTCTACTGCACCAACTTACTAGACTATTTCCTAACAGTTGGCAGCTTCCACTTGTGCTCTTTCTATCTAATTTACAAATAACATAGTTAGAATCCGAGTATCCTGACAAATTGAAGGTTGAGGTTCTAGGATACCAAATCCCTACATTTAGGGTGCCTTTTACATATCTTAGTATTCTTTTTAGGGATGCTAAGTGCGTTTCTTTAGCACAGGTTTGGTATCTAGCACACATCCCTATAGCAAAAAGAATGTCAGGTCTGCTGGCTGTAAGGTATAGTAGACTACCTATCATACTTCTATATAGTTTGAGGTCGACTGGCTTACCATCAGGGTCACTATCTACTTTTACATTAGTGGCCATGGGGGTACTTATGCTTTTAGAGTTATCCATTTTAAATTTTTTTATTAACTCTTTAGCATATTTGGATTGATGTACGTAGTTTCCATCTCTAGTTTGTTTGATTTGTAGTCCTAGGAAAAAGGTAAGCTCACCAACTAAGCTCATTTCAAATTCATTTTCCATTATCTTGACAAACTCTTTTAGAAAGTTTGTGTTGGTGGATCCAAAGATTATGTCATCTACGTAAATTTGGGCAATAAATATATCTTTTCCTAGGGTTTTAATAAATAATGTTGAGTTAATTTGTCTTGTTAAATTCTTTAGAAGTTAAGTAGGTTGATAAACGTTCATACCAAGCCTAGGTGCTTGTTTTAACCCATATAGTGCTTTAGTTAATTTGTAAACGTG
>JAGFNQ010001547.1:221477-259975 GCA_024364735.1 Boesenbergia rotunda
CGCTCACATCGCACCAAACACTTTCGTTCAAGCGCTACACTCTGACAAGCTCTGACTTCGAGATTCTAGCGTCGACGATGACCCTCTGCTCCGAATTTCGATCCACCTCGGGCGTCGATAAATTTAATTTATGAAAAGTGTTGTACTTTGAATTTCAATTCTATATATGTACTCGAATTTGTAAAAGATTTTTACGAATATAGAATTGCCCAACGTAAACGGTCAAGGACCGTAAGCCTTTGTAACACCCAATAATTTCCTGGTATTATTAGGGATTTTTAGGAATTTTTCTAGCATTTTTCGGAATATTATAGCATTTTTTTGGAATGAAATTAGAAAAAAAAAATTAAAGGGGTCAAGTGGGGATCGATCTCGCGACCACGCAAGAAGCAGGCCCTTAAGGGCGACCAAGAAACCAGCTGGGCTAGGGTATCAAGCACAGAAAAAGATGGAGAGAAATAATGTTGTAGTGTAGTTAGGCCTTTTCATTAAGAGGTATATTAACCCCGCTTAAGTCACGTAAGGGGGATTAGGGATTTTGTCGGCTGCGTGCGAGAAGGGGGCGAGGGAGGGGCTGCGAAAACAGAGGAAGTCGAGGATTCTTCTTCTTCTTCTCCTTCCCCTTTAGTAGAGAGAATCTAGGGTTTCTCCCTAGGGCCAAAGAGTGGAGGTTTCTTACAAGGAAGAAGAGAGGAGTTCTACGCTAGGTTTATACCTCGATTTAGTGAGTTTTCTTCAAGATAACGGTAAGTAAATCACTCACCTGCAATAGGAGTAGTTTTCGCCATGAGATTATCGTTGTGAAGCTATGTTTTGAAAGTTAAGACCATGTTTCTTAAGTAAGTTGATTTATAAGCTTAAATTCTTATTGATGCATGTATTGTAAAGTAGATTTCGAATTTGAATTGTTGTTGAGATAGGTGATTTGAGCATGTTAGGAATTTGTGGTTGAAAAGTCCCAAGGATAAGCCTTGGATGTAGGGCACGCAAGGTGCTCGATGAAAGTCCCGAATGGGAAGGTAAAAGGGTAAGTGCAACATTGTTTGCAAAAGAGAGTTAGATAATAAGTATGAATAATGTATAGTAAGAAAAGTATTTTACTTTTAGAAAGAGACATGTACCGGGCAAATGTGAGGCCCACTGAAAGTTAGTAGAAAGTTCTAAGAGGGTGCGGTGGCTAGCTACCTCTCAACTTATTAGAAAAAGCGCGCATTGGTACACCGATACCATGGTACAATGTCAAGGCCTAAAGAGAAAGTTGATTATTATTTTCAAGTATACAAGTATATGTGTGAGTGTTTCTTTTATTAGTAAGTGTTTTTAGTTCATGTGTAATTTGATACATTGCAAGCGTGATAAAGTATTTCAAGTTGTAAGCATGTTTAGTTGTAAGTATTCTGAGCAAGTAAAGTTTTTAAAGCATTCCTTGAAATGAGCATGTTTAGTATCGATATGTGATTTTTGTGAGTAGGGATTTACTTACTAAGCATTGTGCTTACTAGTTGCATTTTCCTTCTATTGCAGGCAAAGGTAAAGAAAAAGCATAAGTTAAGGAGGCGAAGGGACTTGCATTGTTGTTCAGTGGCGGCGGAACCGTGGAAGAGATCTTTGGGCTAAGTCTTGTAGAACATGTGTTTTGGTGTTTTGAAGTGGTAGAATGAATGACCTTGTTTAAACTACGCATAGAAGTTAAGTTTGGTACAAACTCTAGAGTGTTTTGCTTATATTTTGATAGTTTTGTTAAATCTCGCAAAGATTCTAATTTCAAGTTAATGGATTCGTTTTGAGTTGCTAAAATGTTTATAAAACTAGTATAGAGTATAGAAATGGTGTTATGTCCTTGTATGGCTTGAAAGTATATGTTTTGTGGACTTTTGAAACAAGTTTTTAGGTCTGAAATGCAGGTTTTCAGGCGTACCAGTCGACTGGTACAGGACCAGTCACCTGCCCTATCGAACAGTAGCTTCTGTTCGATGCACCAGGCGCCTGCCAAAAGGTCAGTCGCCTGGTACCAGTCGACTGCTATATAGCAGTCGACTGGTACCATTAAAGAGAAGTTGTGTAGAGCAGCTGGTTAGTGCTTTAGTGTTACAACGAAGAGGTCTAGGGGTCAAATCTTGGCAAAGCAAATAAAATGAAAGTTGTTTTGTTTTTTTTGAAAAAAAAAAGAGAAGGAAAAAAAAAATAAAGCAAGTTAAGGGAAGTCAAGTAGTAGTAACTTAAAGCTAAGTAGTAGAAAAAGGTGGGTCGTCACAGCCTTGGAGTAGAAGCCGACCGCAACTCCGAACCAAGTAAAACCAAATTGTGTTAGCGATTGTTTTATTGTTTTTCGCTGCGTAATCACTCTACTTTTTCAAAAAATTTAAGATCGATATTCACCCCCCCTATCGATTTTCTCCTATCCAATAATTGCGCCAACTTCTAGAAGACGAGAAAAACTATGAATGAAAAAGACTAAGAAAATATCAAAAAAAGGCAATAATACCCTTTCTGATAGAAAATAATGAAATGAATCCGAAAAACTTACTCAATTGGTGGTTTCACCGAGATTGAGTCACCCGCTCTGATACCACTTGTGAGATCATTGTGATCGATAGTGGGGGGATGAATATCGATAACGTATTTTTCAAAAATTAATCGAGAGTGAGCACAGTGGAAATAAAGAGCTTCGCAAGATAAAACACTACTAACACAGTTTATTTTACTTGGTTCGGAGTCTGTAACGACTTCTACTCCAAGATCCACAGTTCTTGACCGTTTTCGTTGGGCAATACTATAAGTCGTAAAATGATGTACAAGTATAATAATTTAGGTACAGAATTGAATTAAAAACTTTATACCAACGACACTTAAGAAGAAGACAAGAACTTGTTGGAGCGGCGTATCGTTGATCTTGAATGTTGTTGGCGCAGAGAACTCAAGCACGGAAGCTTGTCGTAGTGTTTTCGAGTGCTTGAGTTGATATTGGAAGCAAAGGGGGTGAACCCCCTTTTATATTGGATCTCGGGCGCCTGATAAGCTATAGGGGCGTCTTACACGTTACCTGGATCAGTCGCGTCCTTATCTGCAGACTTGGCCAACTTTTATCATATTCTCGGGCGCTTGGGAGCTGAGATGGCGCGCTTGCCAACTCAGCATTGCCTCCTGCCGAGAAAACCCTTCTGGGGTTCCTGAGTCCTCTCAGGCGCCTAGGTTCTCGGGCGCCTGAGCCCTCTCAGGCACCTCTGATTGCAGTAGCTGGTCCCTTTAGCCTGCAACCAAGGTTAGTCCAAGAACACAGTATAATAACAAAAATGTATGCATGAATGACAGTCAGAGTTGTTTAGTTCTGACTTTGGACTTCAAATGAAATCCTAGGTCGAACCGACACCTACTTTTTTCTCTTCCGGGGAATGTGTCCTCACCTACTCCACTATAGAGAAGTTACCTTTTGCCAACCGGCTCCTCCGGTTGGACTTTTACTCGGCCTCCGAGACTCTTGGATCTCGAGTCATTCATACCTCAACCCGTCTCTACTTCTGCCCGTAGTCCTCGCTCGGCTAAGTCTCCTGCCCGATCTTTTAGATCAAGTATTCGGTGCCCGGTCCTCGACCAGGCCTTTGTGCCCAATTCCTTAAACCAAGTCTTCGTGCCCAACCCTCGGTCAGGTCTTCGGTGACTAACCCTCGGCTAGGACTTTGTGCCCAGTCCTCGACCAGGATTTCGTGCTCAACTCTACTGGTCAAGTCTTCGTGTCTAGGTTAACTAGGACTTGTAGGATCGTTTGTGTCCGCTAGAGGGGGTGAATAGCAAATCTCGGATCTTTCATGTACCTGCGTTGTTAGTTGCACAGCGGAAACGATAATAAAAAGAACAAACAACGCTAACAAAGATTATTTACTTGGTATCCACCCCGGCCGGGTGACTAATCCAAGAATCCGTCGGTGGATCACTCCCCGGATAACCTTCGGCTAGTCCTCGTTGCTCCTTATGGGTGGAGAAACCTCGCCACAGCACCAAGCACACGATCTGGACTCTAGAGACTACTAACAAGCCTTAACCAAGCTTGTTTCGTCAAGAGAACCAGCCCTAACCGAGTCCTCTTTAAATAGAACTCGGGCTGGAAAACCCGCTGGCAGTCGACTGGTCCCAGGGCAGTCGACTGCCACCACTCAGATTCGACCATTGACATCCCAACGTTCGAATTCTGGTGACTTACCAGTCGACTGCCAAAATGGCAGTCGACTGGTCCAGGGTCCAGAACCTATTGTGAGTTTTGGCAGTCGACTGGACAACCCCCAGTCGACTGACCAGCTTACACCAGGTCTCCTACTCACTCTCTTGACCCTCCTCCACGCGTGCCTTCAGGTCCACTCCTTTTGCTTGTCCCTTGAAGTCTTCTTCCACCGGCTGTCGTCCCTCGGATGCGCATGCAAGTCCTCGACTTGCCTCCATGCCACCCTTCACGTGTGCTCTTTGAAGTCCACTTCCCGGCTTGCCCTTGGAGTCCTCCTCCCTCGGCTCTTGTCCCTTGCCTCAGCTAACTCTTCACCAGCAGCCTTGACTATTGCCTTCACGCCCTCTTCATCTTCGGCCCTCATCCCTCGGATGCACACAAGCCTCCAGCTTGTCTCCATGTCATCCTTCATGTACGCCTCGAAGTCTGTGTCCCTCGGCTCATCATCCCTGCTATATCAAGTCCCTCGAGTGCACATAAGCCTCCAGCTTATCTCCATGCAACCCTTCACCATACCGAAGCCGTCCAGTAAAGTCAATATGTGTAAACCTGTACAACCTGCACACTCACATACACATATTAGTACACAAGAGAAAGCCTAACTTAAACCCTTTGCCTAAACATCAAAACACATGATCACTCCGGATCACAGATTGCCTCAACAATCTCCCTCTTTTTGATGATTGGCAATACGTTTAAGTTAGGGAAAACAAAGAGTAATAGATAGCAAGAATAATACTAAATAAATGCATATGCAATGCATACATGGATCCTATCTCAAGGCATCCTACATCTAACCCTCCAAGTTAGGAATTTTTGAAATGGACTTTTTAAAACCTATCCCAAGGCTCCCCACACCTAACCCTCCAAGTTAGGAGTTTTCACCAAAATGGGCTTTTTAAAGCTTCTCCAAAGCTCCCCCTCCATTGGACTTACAAAGGCTTTTTAAGAACCTCTCCAAGGTCCCCTTACGCCAAGGATGGAGCAAACATGCTCCCCCTTTAATCTCAACTCCCCCTAAACCTAGGGTATCTAGCAAAGGTGTGTTTGGTTTCCCAACTTAAACCCAAACTTCTCCCCCTTTGCCTAACATCAAAAAGAACCCATCAATATCCCAATTATCGGTTCTTTTAATCCCCAATGACCATAAACAATGTGTACTAGCCCCCCATACACATGTTTTACATCATTTGGACACCAAACCAGCTGCTGATACAAAACTCAGCATTGACCAATCGACTACCAGGGGGACTGCCCCCCTGGCAGTCGACTGATACTCTGAAAGTCTGAAATTTTAGCATTTCTAACGAAATTCAGAAATGCACCAAAAATTCCATAAATCTCCAAAAATTTCCAAATTTTGTGAAGAGGTTTGTGGTACCCATACCTACTTGGGAAAAATACATTCTAAAATGTATCTATCACCATTCTCAGGTTTGACATAAAACTCAAAACTAGCTAAAAAATTCAATAAACTCTTGATCTAAAGTCCTAGTTTTGATTTCCTCTTGATGTTACTGCCAATACCTGTTAGTGATATGAGAGAAGTGTCCTAAGGCAATCACCTTATGATTGTAAACATTTATTTTAATAAATGATAATTCACTATTTGAGTATACATGTTAGTGTATTTGATTGGGATCTTAAACTCATCTACTGAATATCCGCAATACAATTCACAGCATAAGAGAATTTGTGATGGGATCACAACTAGTGATTATCTCTACATGTGCAATTGTGAAGTATTGAAAATATCCCTAGTCGATGAATTGATAAAAATGGACACTATCAATTCTGTTGAGACTAGCATGAGTTATTCTCTAATCAGCTGATTCTCAATGGCTGGTGACATTGGGATGTCCAGAGATAAACATGGATGCTAGTTAAGGGAACTAGTTCATTAGAGTGACTAGCTGTAAAACTTCATATGGTAATCTATGTAGATATGTCACTGAAGTTATTACTGCAGCTTAAGTGCGATGTTCCTTTGACTTGCGGTGTTCAAGTCATCTTGGTCATGGAGACTTATACTTTAACATCTTAAGCAAGCATCTCCAAGGAGGTGTGGACCCAGGATGATTGGGTATAAGCCGAAGTGCCCGAAGATGTTTGAACAGCCTACAAAGGATTCACCACTCCTTGCGAGGAGATGTATACCCAGGCCTATCGTCGGATTGTTACTCAAAGCCTCTGGCCAGAGCATATCATGTTTAGAGTGCGAGTCTCTTAAATACATGAGAGTAATTAGAAATCCAAAGGACGAGAAAGACATTACTTGGGCTAGGTGTGACGTAGTCAGCCTAGTGGGGACTGACACACATAGACCGTGTCCTGAACCAAGTGGGTATAAGATGGTGAAGGGAATGGGGCACGATTCATTAGAGCTGCTGAAAGGTTTCAGAATTCTTTCTGAGGTCAACCGTTGATCTTTCGATTAATTGGGGGTCATGATGTACTACTAGGTGCCACTCATGATCGTTCTATAATTAGTTGATTATAGACGGCCAACATAAATCGAAAGCCTATTTAGTCACACGCACTACGAGTAATCCGAGGGATTTAAAACGAGTTGAAAATTGGATTTTCCGATCAAGAGAAATAAGTCGAATCTGAGTTAATCAGAGGCTACTATATAAAGGAACCAAAGGTAAGCCTTGAATTCCGAAGCAATAGAGCTATCAAGAGATTTATTTCTCTCCCTCTCTCTCTTATTCTCTCTTCTCTCTTCCCCTTAGGGTCGGCGCCCCTTAGGGCATCCTACGGCCGGCGCCCTCCTTGAGTGCAAGGGTCGGCGCACCTCTAACCTTAGGTTGCCATGAGCCATCAACACGAAGGAGAAGCCAACCAAGAAGAAAAAGGAGCGGATCACATCTCCTTCCTTCCCGGAATTTGGATTCCGATTCTTGTTGGTTAGTTTCCATTCTTTTCTCTTGTTCTTCTAGTTGTGCCTTTAGAGAATCTAGTAGTTCTCGTCGGCACAAAACTCGTGACTTTGCGAAGTCATCCCGAAGAGAACTCGGCGTGGACGCGAATAGAGGCGAAGCTTCCAAGGGACGCTACGGTTGGATCTCGTCCCTTTCTTCGAGTTACGAAAGGTACATAGTAAATTAGTTTATTTTTCGCAAAGTTTTAATTTATGATCATGTCAACACATCATAAGGTTGCATGCTAGATACGTGGTTAAAGTAATTTGAGAAATTATTTTATGCTAATTCTTCCGCTGCACGTAAAAATTTAAAATTTTACGAACCCGTATTCTTCTCAACATGCACCCGGCCCCAACAATACCAACCCACAATACATCTCTAGCATTGATTTACATGGCAATTACACATCAAAAAATCAATTTTCATGTAATATGACCCTAATGTCATATTTCCATGCATGAAACTTAAAAACTCTGTGCCAAAGCCCAAGAATTGAGACTCAAGTCCGTCTCCAATTCTTTTGGTACACTCCATGGTCCATCTAGACCTCTAGGAGCACCCTCTCCCAAGGTCCATTCACCATATATCCCAAAGGCTTCTAGAGCTCCCCCTTGAGCTCTTAGCCCTAGCCACCTCCCTTGGTGACTCAAGAAACACTAGACCACACCGGTGTTCCCCCGGTAACTCTTGGCCTACAAAATTGACCTTCTTAACCTTGGACACCTTGTCCTTGGTTAAGTCACTCTTTTTACCTTTGGATGACATTCCCTTGCCATCCTTGGACTTTCCCTCCTTACCATAATTGTATGTCTTCCCAGCATACTTCTTTTTGTTGGCCTTAGAGGTCTTAGACCGGTATCCCAATCCCGATCTATCATAGTTGGGTTTCAAACTACCCAACACCATATCTAGACCCTTTGATCCAACCGTGAATCTTTCTTGGGTCTTTTCTAATTTATCTAGTCTTGCCCTCAAGGCTTGATTTTCCCTTTCTAGACTTTTGACCTTAGAGTCCATATATCCACTTTGGACATTTCTAGACCTAACTTCCTTTCTAGGCACATTCCTTCCCTTCTTGGGATTAGTGCCTTGATCCTTAGGTGCAGGGGTCCTAGGTCTATCATGATGCATGTCTTTCCCAGGGTTGTGATCTACCTTGTTAACCCTAGTCCTATCATTGTATCTAAATCCAAAATTAAGCACCATTAAGCATTTTTCATGAGTTTTAGCATGCATGGGTGGGTAATTAACATGATTCTTAAAATGCAAGGAAGGACTTGAAATTGAATTACATTTTACCTTAGGGTTAGGAATTACCTCCCTTACTCTTGAAGTTCCCCCTTGATGTGATCTTCTTCTCTTCTTTCTTTCTTCCTTCTCCCATCTCCTCAAGTGCTCCATTTTCTTGAACTCTTTACTCCTTGGGCACTTCGTGTGGTAGTGGCCTAGCTCACCACACGTAAAGCATCGGATCTTCTTCTTTTTAGCTTGGGCCTCTTCATTCCTACACCCCACGTTAGACTTAAAAGAATTTGAAATGAGTTTAGATTTTACCTCCGGTTTACCTTTCGGGCACTTGTCCTTGTAGTGCCCCTTTTCGTTGCACCCAAAGCATATGATATGTTCCTTTCTCCTTGCTTTGGTGGAGGTAGAGGCTAGGTTGACTTCTTCTTCAACCTTGGATGAGGTAGATGCTTCCTCTTGTTTTGGGATGGAAGTGGGTCTCTCCTCCCCCTCAATCCTTGAGGTGGTGACCTCTTCCTCTTCTTCTCTTGAGGAGGTTGATGATCTTTCACTTAATTCCTCCTCTTCACTTGAAGAAGTTGACACTTCCATTTCTTCTTCTTCTTCTTGACCTATTTGACTTTTCTCCTTGGGCTTTTAAGCTTGTGTAGGAGTTTCATGATATTCTTTCACTTTATTCCATAATTCATGTGCATCTTTATATTCACCTACACAACTTAACACATTAGTAGGTAAAATATTGATTAACACATCAATTACCTTCTTATTCGCTCTTGCTTGATTTTATTGCTCTTGATTCCAACATCTAGGCCTAAGCCTCTTTCCATGCTTATTCTTTGGAATCTCTAAGGGCACTTCTAGCGTAATTCAACATGTCCACTCCATTCCAAACCAAGTCTCGATCCTTACCCTCCAAAAGTCGAAATCTTGATGATCGTAGGGCGGTGGAGTGTAGATGTCTTCCCCCAACTTATCTTGCATCGTCTTCTTCCTCTAGCATGTGCTCCCTCGGTGGTTAGTCCGATCAAGAGCGGTCCTTCGCTCTGATACCAACTGTAGGATCGTTTATGTCCGCTAGAGGGGGGGGTGAATAGCGAATCTCAGATCTTTCATGTACCTGCGTTGTTAGTTGCACAGCGGAAACGATAATAAAAAGAACAAACAACGCTAACAAAGATTATTTACTTGGTATCCACCCCGTCCGGGTGACTAATCCAAGAATCCGTCGGTGGATCACTCCTCGGATAACCTCCGGCTAGTCCTCGTTGCTCCTTATGGGTGGAGAAACCTCGCCACAACACCAAGCACACGATCTGGACTCTAGAGACTACTAACAAGCCTTAACCAAGCTTGTTTCGTCAAGAGAACCAGCCCTAACCGAGTCCTCTTTAAATAGAACTCGGGTTGGAAAACCCGCTGGCAGTCGACTGGTCCCAGGGCAGTCGACTGCCACCACTCAGATTCGACCATTGACATCCCAACGTTCGAATTCTGGTGACTTACCAGTCGACTGCCAAAATGGCAGTCGACTGGTCTAGGGTCCAGAACCTACTGTGAGTTTTGGCAGTCGACTAGACAACCCCCAGTCGACTGCCCAGCTTACACCAGCACTCCTACTCACTCTCTTGACCCTCCTTCACGCGTGTCTTCAGGTCCACTCGTTTTTCTTGCCCCTTGAAGTCTTCTTCCACCGGCTGTCGTCCCTCGGATGCGCATGCAAGTCCTCGACTTGCCTCCATGCCACCTTTCACGTGTGTCCTTTGAAGTCCACTTCCCGGCTTGCCCTTGGAGTCCTCCTCCCTCGGCTCTTGTCCCTTGCCTCAGCTGACTCTTCACCAGCAGCCTTGACTATTGCCTTCGCGCCCTCTTCATCTTCGGCCCTCATCCCTCGGATGCACACAAGCCTCCAGCTTGTCTCCATGCCATCCTTCACGTACGTCTCAAAGTCTGTGCCCCTCGTCTCATCATCCCTGCTATATCAGGTCCCTCGGGTGCACACAAGCCTCCAACTTGTCTCCATGAAACCCTTCATCATACCAAAGCCATCCAGCAAAGTCAATATGTGTAAACCTGTACAACCTGCACACTCACATACACATATTAGTACACAAGAGAAAGCCTAACTTAAACCCTTTGCCCAAACATCAAAACACATGATCACTCCGGATCACAGATTGCCTCAACAAGACTTTCCTGCACACTTAGTAAATTCATTAGATCCCCACATAAACTTAACATTTAACCATTTGCCATTATCAAAATTAGGTTCAACTTGGTGCATTTGGCACCAACAATGGCTTGACTAAGATTGGTAGCTGAGCCAGGTATCCCTTTAGCTCAATGAAGGTTTGCTCGCATCTTTTGTCCCATTCAAACATAGTTTCCTTCCTTAGCACCTCAAGAAAGGGTAGACTCCGTGTGGCGGAATCGGAGATAAAGCAATATAACGTCATTATCATCCCCACCAGCCTTTGAGCTTCTTTGAGGTTACGGGGTGACGACATATCATGCAGGCTTGGAACCTTCTTAGGGTTGGGTTTAATTCCCCACTCTGTAACAATGTAGCCCAGGAATTTTCAATTGGTGACTCCGAACTATTAGGATGTATACTAAAAGTCTAGCTTTTGTATAAACATCTAATTTTGGAATAAGAATCACATGGTCATTGTTTGCATTTTATACTTGATATATGTGTGCAATTGTCTAATACTTTACATTGTAGATAACATAGTGTGTGGTGCCACACAAAAGATCATGTTATCAGTTCCTTGTAAAGTATAAGTAGTGGCTCAAAATCGAGATGGATTTGGGCAAACCATTGTGATGGTTGTAGTGTAATTTGGTATTAGTCTATCTTGACTATAGAATTACACTAGTACACTTTGTGTGTATTAAGCAGGACTGATTAAAGGTAATTCGATTTATACTGACTATATAATCGAATCAGATCTCAGATTATTATGATGTACATGCTCTTAATCCCGATATAATAACGGACACATGTACTTAATATTTATTGCTTTAATTTACCAATGGGTGAGATTTATTTGTTAAATAAATAGGCTCGGTAAATTAGAAAATAATATTATTTATATGGTATATCGTTGATTATAGAAGGAAACCATGTCCTAATTATTTAGGATGATGATGTCCCCTTGAGGAGCTCATAAAGTTCATCATATAAATCCTGCAGGTGGACTTGATCGACATGATGATAAAGTTGAGTAGTACTACTTGTTGGTGCAGGAAGCACCATATCAAACCTTGTTTTGATATTGACAAAGGGTTCAAAGTTAAGTATTATTGGTGATCTAACAATGTTACTCAAGTGTGCAGGAAACAAAGTCCTAGCGAAGGGCTGCTAGGCACCTGGCGAAGGACTGCCAGGAAGCAAAGTCCTAGCGAAGGACTGTTAGGCACATGGCACAGGACTGCCAGGAAACAAAGTCCTAGCGAAGGGCTGCTAGGCACCTGGCGAAGGACTGCCAGGAAACAAAGTCCTAGCGAAGGACTGCTAGGCACCGAGCGAAGGACTGCTTGGTACCGAAGCCCTGGCGAAGGACTGCCAGGCACCGAGCGAAGGACTACTTGGTACCAAAGCCCTAGCGAAGGGTTACTAGGAGTCAAAGACCTAGCGAAGGACTGCTAGGCACCAGACGAAGGACTGCTTGGAATCGAAGACATGGCGAAAGACAGCTGGGCTCCTAGCGAAGGACTGCTAGGAGTCGAAGTCCTAGCGAAGGACTGCTAGGCACCAGGCGAAGGACTGCTTAGTAACGAAGACCTGGCGAAGGACTGCTAGGCACCTGGCGAAGGATTGCTGGGTAAAAGTTCAACCGAAGGAGCCGGTTGGCAACAGGTAAATTCTCTTGAGAGGAGTAGGTGAGGATGCGTTCCTCGTCGAGGGAACAGTAGGCGTCGGTTCGACCTAGGGCTCCATTTTGGAGACCCAAAGTCAGAACCAAGACAGCTACGGCTGTAAGACTCACTAACATACTTGTTTTATCATGTGTGGTACTAACCCTGGATGCAGGACCGAAGGAACGAGTGTCTGCAGCTCAGAACGCCTCAAAGGAAAGAGGCAGCAGTTGGGTTGGGCGCCCGGAAGGTCCCGGGCGCCCTAGGTAAAAGCCAAACAAGAGTTGAGTAAGAAAAAACTTCGAAAGCTCACTGGGCGGGGCACCCCCATGCTCTCGGGCGCCCCGGATGCCTCGGGCGCCCCGGATGCCTCGGGCGCCCTGAGCTCAAGCCAACGAAGCGGATAGAGTTTAACTCAGCGAGAAGCCAGCGGACCGAGTCAACCCAGGCGCCCCCTACGTCCCGGCCCCCCCCCCCGGTCAAACCTCAGCCCGATCCTGGTGGGATAATGGCTGACCGAGAGTTTGCCGGATCAAGTGACACTTGGAGGGCACCCCCAACGTCCCGGGCGCCCCCAAGTGTACTATAAAAGGGGCTCGAGCCCCAAGGCTTCTCAACACATTCTTCCAACGCTAATACGCTCTTCAACTCAAGCGCTCTGCTCCGGAAACCTCCCATCTCGAGATTGAAGCGCCGACGACGACCCTCTGCTCCGAAGTACAATCCACACCGGGCGTCGGTAATGAAAGAGCTTAATTTTCAATTTACTATACTATATCTATAAAATTTCTCTGTAAACATTTGCGCACATATAGAATTGCCCGCAGTAAATGATCAACGACCGTGGGCCTTGGAGTAGGAGCCGACCGCGACTCCGAACCAAGTAAAATCGCTTGAGTTCGCGTTTGTGTTTCTTTATTTTTTGCTGCTTATTCTCTTTTCGAATCCGAAACGTTTAACGATATTCACCCCCCTCTATCGTTCTTCTCGATCAAACAAGTGGTATCAGAGCGGGGAAGCTCAAATTTGGTGCAACCACCAATTTGAGAGTTTTTCGTATTTACGAAATTTTTTCATTTTTACTTCTTTTCTTTTTCGTTAATCGAGATGGGTGCAACACTACTCGATCTTTTTCGCTTCGTATTTCAAATAAATAATATTTGTAGGTAGGTTTAAAATATTCTTACGCCTTTTTCAATTTTGAATTCTTATTTTTTTACCATAAGTCAGAATTGATAAAACGAATAATTTTTGAAAATTTGTCATAAATTTTTTTTTATTTTAATATTTTCCTCGAAATTCTTGCTACCTTAATTCAAGTAATTTTTTTTCCAAACAATGAATTCTTACCTTTTCATCATTAATTGATAAAGCTATATTTTCAAAAATTTGTCAAATTTTTTTAATTATTTTAATATTTTATCTCGAAATTCGTGCAATATTTAGTTTGGGTTATTTTTTTTTCCCCGCACTACTAATCCAAGACCAAGTCTTGGTACACTTCTGGTATTTCTTTTGTGTGCAAGGATCATCTTAAATGGCCAATCAAGAATGGAATGGCTTTCGTCCGCCTCTATTTTCTGTCGAAAATTTCAGATTCTGGAAGGGTCAAATGGAGTCTCATTTGAAAGCTAATATGGATTTATGGATAATAATCCAAATGGGGTTTAGATTCCCTACAGAAGATGGGATAGCACTCGCCTGAGACAAATTAGATGAACCAACACTCAACATGATCGAGACAAATGCAAGGGCAACTGCAATCCTACAATATGGCATAACAAAAGAAGTACTCAAGTAGATTGGACCATTCGAATGTGCTAAAGAGATGTAGAAAAAACTGATTAACCTACATGAAGAGACGTACAACATCGAGGACTCAGAAGGTGTGTTGTCCGAATCGTCAGAGGAATCGGACGAAGAAGAAGAAGATCACCTAAGATATCTTGCACTCTCGGTCCAAGCACAAACAACCGAGTCAGAGTCTGAACCCGAATTCAAAGTCGAAATCGAACCAGAAGCAGACGACGAATTGATTGAGACAGTAACTAATTTCAAATTCTTTTCAAAATTTAAATTAAATAATCAAACAAATACTGTAATGGTCGAGGAAGGTGTAAGTTCAATTGCAGGGAAAACTCCTAAAGAACCACCAAAGAAGGAGCTTCAACCGGTACCCAAGTCCGACTCAGACACAGAATCAGAAGATGAGCCTAGATCCGAGGTGGCAAGATTCAAGGGAGAGATTCCCAATAAGGAATCAAAAGGTAAATTTGTAAATTCAAATTTGAAAAATCATGTAATCTGTTACACATGCAGGGAGAGAGGGCA
The DNA here is from genome assembly GCA_024364735.1 of Boesenbergia rotunda. NCBI lineage: Eukaryota > Viridiplantae > Streptophyta > Magnoliopsida > Zingiberales > Zingiberaceae > Boesenbergia > Boesenbergia rotunda. Next base: position 236,055 of record JAGFNQ010001547.1, read on the forward strand.
TTACAAAAGTAGGTGTCCTACTCGTAAGATACGAACGACACAACCAACGGCGACAAAGGAACCAATTCCAAAAGCACGAAAGGACAAAAGTCACATCCAATGCTTCAAGTGCCAGGAGTTTGGGCATTACAAAGGTAAATGCACAGATAACAGAGCTACCAAGAATGCCAGACAAACAATCGACAAAGGTAAATTTATAGTATTTGAAAATCTGATATTTACCTTGAATAATGTGATTCATTCATGTAAATTAATTAAGGCAAATTTCACAAAATTGAAACATGAAAATGAAACCCTAAACATAAGGTCAATATGTTAGAAAATTTAATTCATAATCTTGTTGATTTTGAAAATCCGGAGTATTACTCCAATTGTGACCTTACTTAGAAAATTGTTTGCTTTAATTGTGTGTTTCTTTTTATTTTTTTTGCTTAAAATTTGGATTGGTTAGTTTAAGGACTAAAATGATTTAATTGAAATTTGAACAACATAGTATTGGGTGAAGGTGAGATGATAGTACGTTAGGGAAACCTTTATGGTGGAACTAGCCGAAGCTACCGATCCAAGACCCAAACTAGTTAGACCAAAATCTTTCAAGAAGTAACTTGAAGATGAATTTTCTATAAAAGGCTTTGTCAAGGAAAGGGTTGATGATCCAATAAGGCTACGGCCAAAGAAGGCCTAGTGCCTCGCCAAGACCTGGAAGCCAATTACTGAAAATCAAATTCACTTTACTATTGTCAGATTTGAATCTAACACAAAGTTCAATTAAATCATAGATTTAACACATGTTTCAAAATTAACTATTTTTTTTAAAATTAAATATTTGTCTCACACGACCCATAAGGTTAACATGTTTGACCACGTAGAACTGGGTGAGACATCTAGGACCTAAAAGCATAAATCACTATCCTTTCAAATAAAAAATGTTTTCAAGAGTTATTCAAAATTATCTCTATTTTTCAAGTAAATTCAGTTTACTGTACCCTACTTTTTCATCTCTATCTTTCTTTAAAAAAATATTGAATTTCATATTAAATATCACAATAGACTCATTTTAAATAGAATCTAGGGCTTGTTTGATTTAGTTATTAATTGGTCAAACAAAGTCAACTGAGTTAAACTTGGTCAACACAGTCAACCCTAGTCAACATAGTCAAACCTGATCAACACTGAAATCCCTTAAGGAACTTAGATAAAAGTCATACCGTGTCGGATACAGGGGGAGTTCTTCTTAATCCTTTTCGAAAAATTCAGATTCTTCAAAAACATTATGCTCTAAAACTTATTATCATCTCAAAAATAAGGTTTTCAAAAATTGATTCAAAAACCCTCGTATATTACTATCTCTTTGAAAAATTATCATCATTTCAAAATGATTTTCGAAAACTGTGCTATCATTCCAAGTTGTGTTTTCAAAAATTATCTTCTTAAAAATTATCATACTTCAAAGTTATTCTTTTGATTTTGGTAAACCCTAAAGACACACAGGGAGGTCCACTTCATGATCTACAAGGACTCCTAGGATGTGTCAAATTTAGGGGGAGTATGAATCAAAAGAAGAATTTCTAAAAAGTTTTTATTAGTAATTATCTGTCTTGAAATTATTAGATAATTCCTTTGATCTGAACTGAACCCTAAAGACTTAGAGGAAGAGTACTTGTGGTCAACAAGCTTCCTAGGACTGGGTCAAGTTTAGGGGGAGGTCAAATTAAAAGAATTATTAAATATTTCAAGGCAATAGGTTTTCATGCATGTATTTTCAAATCCTTCTGAAAACGCAAGTAATTTCCCTTCAAATATTATCATTTTTTTTAAATATTATTATTTTCAAAAGGTTTTTAAATAGAATCAATTTGAAATAGTACTTCTCTTGAGCTTGGAAAAATTTCCAGGACACTTAAGGAAATGTCCTTGTAGCTAACGAGGCTTCCTAGGATTGTGTCAGACTGGAAGATAAACCAAGTCTAATAAAATATTGTGCCTTCAAAAGTTCATACATTTTTCAAAATGTACTTGCATATATATTCAAAATACTATCATTTTGGCTTATCAAAATTCTTTTGGAAATAGTATTTACTTGAGTTGGAGAATTTCTAGGACACTTAAGGAAATGTCCTTGTAGTTAACAAGGTTTCCTAGGATTGTGTCAGACTGAAAATGAAACCAAAGCAAGTAAAATATTATGTGTTAAAAAAACAATATTTTTATAAGTACTTTCAAAAGATAAGTCAAGTAATTTTCTTTAATATTTTAAAATTACCTAAATGCATAATATCTTTCAAAGTGACTTATAGTTTTCAAAGATACAAATATTTTAAAGTACTTGCATTTTTCAAAATATTCAAAACAAGTAAACTTATTGATTATTTTTGCTTGTCAAGCATGAACTCAATGAGAATATACACTTGACGCCAGTTCTGTTTTTGAGCATCAATTCTTCATTTTTTTTCAAAATTGTGTTACTTAGAAATTATCATAACTCTTGGCATTATTTTACTAAGGATTATCTTTCGCTCAAATATTTATATTTTCAAGACTCATAAGCTCTAATACGTAAATTTTAAAGCTTCTTTAAAAATATATTTTTCAAAAGTTCTTTAGTAATATATGGCCAAGAAAAAGTGAAATTAAAAATAAAATTCTTCCTTAACCTTCCCCCCCCCCTTTTCAAAGAAAGTTTATCCTAGAAATGTTCTAAAACATAAGGAGAAGAATTTCACATTAAGGGGGAGAGAAAGGAAAGAGAGAAAGGAAATTTCGTCTAATTTTTATCTCTTTTTCAAAAGGTGCTTCAAAAATTTCTAATTGTTTCAAAAATTTTAAGTGCATGTTTTTTTCTAAGTAAATTTTTTTTTTAGTAAACAAAATTTGTCTGAGTAAAAATTTGTTGAAAATTTTGGCAAATGTTTCTAAGTAAAGTTTTTTTTGGTGAAAAACATGTCTTAAAGATTTTGTTTTTCAAAATACACAAAGTGTTTCCAAACAAATTATTCTAAGTGTGCAAATTTTTTTTAAAACAAATTTTGTCCTAATTTTCAAAGCTGAAACTCTTTTTAGGAAAATTTGGCTTCAAAATTTTGCCTAAATAAATTTTTTTTTGCAAAGCCTTGTAAGTAAAAGTTGTTTAAAAAAATTTAGGCTTGCAAAACTTTTCAAAATGAAAAATTGTCTAAGTGTAAAAAGTTTTTTAGTGAAAATGCTTTTACTCTATTTTTGAAAAACACTTTGTCAAAAACATGAAGCACTTAGAAAAACTCAAAAATCCCTGTTAGATATGTTGTTCATCTATAAATGTTTTTTTGATATATGTCAAAGGAGGAGGAAAGGTCAAAGTTAAGAGTTAAATTAATTGGTGTTTTATAACACAATTATTCAGAGGGAGTATGAGAAATTTTTTTTTTTCAAAATTATATTGGTTTTAGACTTTATACTATTCAGAATTGCTATGTTTTATTGGTCTTAACCTTCATGCTTAAACTGTCGTAATTTTTAGTTAACTTTGAATTGTGTTGCCATAAATCAAAAAGGGGGAGATTGTTGGTGCAGGAAGCACCATATCGAACCTTGTTTTGATATTGGCAAAGGGTTCAAAGTTAAGTATTATTGGTGATCTAACAATGTTACTCAAGTGTGCAGGAAACAAAGTCCTAGCGAAGGGCTGCTAGGCACCTAGCGAAGGACTGCCAGGAAACAAAGTCCTAGCGAAGGACTGCTAGGCACCTGGCGAAGGACTGCCAGGAAATAAAGTCCTAGCGAAGGGCTGCTAGGCACCTAGCGAAGGACTGCTAGGAAACAAAGTCCTAGCGAAGGACTGCTAGGCACCGAGCGAAGGACTGCTTGGTACCAAAGCCCTGGCGAAGGACTGCCAGGCATCGAGCAAAGGACTGCTTGGTACCGAAGTCCTAGTGAAGGGCTGCTATGAGTCAAAGACCTAGCGAAGGGCTGCTAGGCAACAGGCGAAGGACTGCTTGGAACCGAAGACATGGCGAAGGACAGCTGGGCTCCTAGCGAAGGACTGCTAGGAGTCGAAGACCTAGCGAAGGACTACTAGGCACCAGGCGAAAGATTGCTTGGTAACGAAGACCTGGCGAAGGACTGCTAGGCACCTGGCGAAGGACTGCTGGGCAAAAGTCCAACCGGAGGAGCCGGTTGACAACAGGTAAATTCTCCTGAGATGAGTAGGTGAGGACGCGTTCCCCGTCGAGGGAACAGTAGGCGTCGATTCAACCTAGGGCTCCATTTTGGAGACCCAAAGTCAGAACCAAGACAGCTACGGCTGTGAGACTCACTAAATACTTGCTTTACCATGTTTGGTACTAACCCTGGATGCAGGACCGAAGGAACGAGTGTCTGCAGCTCAGAACGCCTCAAAGGAAAGAGGCAGCAGTTGGGTTGGGCGCCCGGAAGGTCCCGGGCGCCCTAGGTAAAAGCCAAATACGAGTTGAGCAAGAAAAAGCTTCGGAAGCTCACTGGGCGGGGCGCCCCCATGCTCCCGGGTGCCCCGGATGCCTCGGGCACCTTGGGCTCAAGCCAACGAAGAGGATAGAGTTTGACTCAGCGAGAAGCCAGCGGACCGAGTCAACCCGGGCGCCCCCTGCGTCCCGGGCGCCCCCGTCAAACCTCAGCCCAATCCTGGAGGGATAATGGCTGACCGAGAGTTTGCCGGATTAAGTGACACTTGGAGGGCGCCTCCAACGTCCCGGGCACCCCCAGGTGTACTATAAAAGGGGCTCGACCCCCAAGGCTTCTCAACACATTCTTCCAACGCTAATACGCTCTTCGACTCATGCGCTCTGCTCCGGAAACCTCCCATCTCGAGATTGAAGCACCGACGATGACCCTCTGCTCCGAAGTACAATCCACACCAGGCGTCGGTAATGAAAGAGCTTAATTTTCAGTTTACTGTACTACATCTATAAAATTTCTCTGTAAACATTTGTGCACATATAGAATTGCACGCAGTAAACGGTCAACGACCGTGGGCCTTGGAGTAGGAGCCGACCGCGACTCCGAACCAAGTAAAATCGCTTGAGTTCGCGTTTGTGTTTCTTTATTTTCCGCTGCTTATTCTCTTTTCGAATCTGAAACGTTTAACGATATTCATCCCCCCCTCTATCGTTCTTCTCGATCCAACACTACTCATGGAGTTAGATATTAATTAATTAAATTGTCAGTAATTTAATTAATTAATGGACAAGTGGCATCTTAAACATGAGGAGATTATATACACATAATATGGTGGAGCCCATATTTAATTATGGGATTGGTGCGGTAGTTCAATGATAACTCATTAGTAGAGCGGGTTATCATTAATGGGTCGGTTTAGGATCCATTAGGAGACCAAAACCAACTCCTCCTCGTGGTCCCTATTGTAGCCTATATATACCTCATGAGTCATAAGACCAAGGCAATAAGAATTAACCCTAAGCCTATCTATTCTTTCCTCTCCTCCTCTCTCTCTCCTAGGGTTTGGGCGGCGCCGGCGGTGAAGGGGAAGAAGGCTCATGGTTTGGAGGAGGAAGAAGACTACTCTTCTTCTTCTTTTTTTCTTCTTCCTATCTTGGGTGTGCGCAGCATTGAAGGAGGAGAAGGTGGCAGCCGGCGGTGCAACTTGGTGGTGCTCGGCGCCGACGGCAAGGGAAGGGAGGAGGGCTTGCGGCTAGGGTTTGATACAAGAAGAGAAACTTTTCTCTTCTTCTTCTTCTTCTTCTTCGTCTTCCTCCACTCTTCTTCCTTTGGTTAGCGCATCCTTGAGGCTTGGAGTTGGTCGCGGCGCAAGGAGGAGGAGCTAGGTTTGGTGGTCGGCGGCGCAAGGTGAGGAAGAACATCTTCCTCTTGTGGTCGGCTCAAGCTTGGAGAAGGAAGAAGGAGGCTTTGGTGACTTCGTTTCTTGGAAGACCGTCTCCCACATGATGTCCAAGAAGAGGATAGGAATACAATAGAAGATCAAGAGGTAAACAAGAGGTATAAATCTTGTTCTTATTTCATTATTGTATTATTTCATGTTTTGTCATGAACCCTGAAGATAAACATAAGAATCGGTGATCCAATCATCATCTATTCAGTGGCTAATCGATGAAAGGAGTTAGATTGCTTGAACAATAAGTTTGTTCAATCAATCACTCAAATCGAATAGCACGATGATGAAGAAGGTCGTTCAGAAAGTTTCTTTGCATCCGATTATTTCTAATCAATAAAAAATTTTAATCCGGGGACATAGAGAGGATTCTTGATCCGAACAGGAAACCAACAATTAGTATCAGAATCATGGTTTCCAATTTTGTGTGTTTAGGATTCAGTTACTTTCATGCATTTTCATATACGATTTTATGTCGGATAATAGTAGGATGTGCGTAGGCTAACTTTTTGGTTGCAGACATAAGATCCAACTAGTATGGGTATATGTGATTGTATATGATTGTGTGTGTGATTGTAATAATTTATTTGAATCCTCGAGGTTGACAAGACTAGTTGTGTTTAATTTTTATAATTAAATATGGCATTGTTAGCCACTTATTTTAATTTACTTTCGATCTAGATTTGTTGTACACTCCTTCGTGGAGTATAGGATCGATGAATGTAAATTAAAATAATTTTTATCTCAGCTCAGAGCTTCTTCTTGCTTGCGCATGGTGAAGGAAGGAGGAGACGAGGTGGCGACACGACGGGAGGCATATTGGAGAACAAAAGTCATAATGGTTGGAAATTTAATTTTTCATATTTATTGATTATTGTTTGATATGCTTGTTGTGCTTGCATGAAAATTTCTCAATTTTAAATTACTAAATGTGAGAGGGAATCTTTGAGTCTCGTGGCCTCCATTAATAATTTGATAAGTGATGCGAACAAACTTGCGCATTAGCTGTGAGTGTCTTCCTCCATATCGGATGAGTTTGTTTTGCGGATCACTAGATCAAATATGGATTTAGGAAATTATTTAGGAGCGTGTGATCTTCCCCATCAGAAGGGACATAATCCTAGATAATTACCTTAGTATCGTGTAATGGTGTACACTTAGATGTAAATAATAGTATCTTCCCTATCGGAGTCACTGCTATTATTTGTATGGCCGAAGATAAACCAACTATTAATTTTATTTTTCAAAAAGTAAGGTTGACAAGATAATAAAATTTAATGGGTAAAACCTCCTCTTACAAATGTTTAAATTTGTATACGTCCACACTATCGTGGCATACAAAATTTACGGTGTTTTGAGGTGTTTTTAAAACTTTATTGTTTGAAGAATCAATATTATTTTAAAAACTAATGTTTTGACCATTGTGATTCTCAGGATTTTTCAAAATAGCTTTCAACCCACTTGCTGTGATTTTAAAAGAAAATAAACTTACTGGCCCCAATTATATTGATTGGAAAAGAAATTTGGATATTGTATTGACTATTGAGGAGTACAAATTTGTACTCTTTGAGATATGTCTCGCTAAGCCTAGTGATAATTCTAGTGAAGAGGAGAAAGAGAGTTATAGGAAGTGAATGAAGGCAGATGAGATGGCGCGATGTTACATTTTGACATTTATGTCAAATGTACTGCAACATCAGCATCAGGCTTTTACTATTACCTATGATATAATGTTCAATCTTAAGGAACTCTTCGGACACCAGAATAGGGCTGCTAGGCAAGAAGCTATAAGAAACTTGATGATGACCACCATGATTGAGGGGACACCCGTGAGGGATCATGTCCTTATGATGATGACTCATTTGAATGAGATGGAAGTCCTAGGAGCTGAGATCGATGGGGAAACCCAGGTTGATATCATCCTCCAGTCACTACCTAGGAGTTTTGAGCAGTTTCGCCTGAACTACAATATGAACAAACGAACATATTCGTTGGCGGAACTTCTAATAGAACTCCAGGCAACAGAGGGGCTATTTCGTCAAAGTGCTCGGGCTTATGTTGCTGAAAAGGTTTCTACTTCTAAAACGAAAGACAGAAAGAAGAAAAAGAAATAAGGTTTAGCAAAGAAAGCGGCGGAATCTCAAGGTGGTGTGAAGAAACCGAAAGTCAAGTGCTTCACATGCAAGCGAACTGGACATTGGAAGGTGGACTGTCCTCGCCGGAAGGAGAAAAATCAAGGTATATCTTTTTTATTAGTTGTTGAAACATATTTAGTGGTGTTATCTACCGGTACCTGGTATGTAGATATGGGAGCCACTGATCATGTCTGTAATTATTTGCAGGGGTTCCATGAAACCAGACGACTAGCTGATGGTGAGATTACCATCTATATGGGCAATGCTACAAAGGTGGCGGCTATTGCAGTGGGAAGCATTTATTTATCTTTTGATAAGAATAAATATTTGGTTTTAAGAAATTGTCTTTACGTACCTTCTTTTAGAAAGAATTTAATTTCAGTTTCTAAATTGTTTTTGGATGGATATTCTATTTCTTTTAATGACAGAATTGTTATAAAAAAGGAATAGAGAGATTATTTATTCTGGTGCGTTGGTTGGCAATTTATATACCCTTAATCCAATAACTCCCATGATGCAAATAGAAATAAATAACACATCTTCTAATCCTAATAAGAGAAAAGAACCTTCGAAAATGAACCAGACATATCTTTGACATCTAAGGTTAGGTCATATTAACTTAAGCAGAATTTAAATGTTGATAGCCGATAGATCTTTGGGTTCATTGGTGGTGGAAGATTTCCTAACCTGCGAATCTTGCTTTGAAGGTAAAATGATCAAAAGGCCTTTTAAGGCCAAGGGGTATCGAGGCAAAGAAGTGTTGGAGTTGGTTCATTCTGATTTATGCGGTTCTATGTCTATCCAGGCTAGGGGTGGCTTTGAATATTTCGTCTCATTTATAGACGACTATTCAAGGTATGGATACACTTACTTGATGTGTCGCAAGTCTGAATGCTTTGACAGGTTCAAAGAATTCAAAACTGATGTGGAGAAACGTCAAGGTAAAAGTATCAGGATACTACGGTCTGATCGTGGTGGTGAGTACCTCTTGGGAGAGTTTAGGAGCTACTTATCAGAGGCTGGAATCCAATCCCAATTGTCCGCACCTAGTACACCCCAACAGAATGGTGTGGTAGAGCAAAGGAATAGGACTCTTATAGAGATGGTTAGATCGACGATGAATTTTTCGGAATTACCAAATTCGTTCAGGGGATATGTTCTGGAAATGACAACGTACATTCTGAACTTGGTACCTTCTAAATCAGTACCTTCTACTCCCACAGAATTGTGGATTGGGTGTAAGCCTAGTCTGAGACATATTCAGATTTGGGATAGTCCAGCATATGTGCTGAAGGGAGACGCTGATAAGTTGGAATCTCGTATAGAAGTTCGCTTGTTCATAGGCTATCCTAGAGGAACGAAAGGTGGTTTGTTCTATAGTTCTAAAGATCAGAAGGTCATCGTTAGCACGAATGTCTGATTTTTAGAGGAAGACTATGTAATGGACCACAAGTCCATGAGTAAGATTGTTCTAGAGGAAGTGAGAGGGGAAGTTCCTACTTCAATCCAACGGTACAGGAGGATATACCACAAGTGACTGCACCGCGTGTCACAGATGATACATAGGTAGTATCTCGTCGTAGTGGGAGGTTTATTAGACAACCCGACAGATTCATGTTTTTGGGAAAGTCTTCGGACTTGGTCCCTGGCGAACATGAACCTGATCCTTGGACCTATGACGAGACACTCCAAGATAAAGATACGGTATCTTGGCAAAAGGCGATGAAATCTAAGATAGAATCTATGGATTCTAATCAAGTCTGGGAGCTTGTAGAACCACCTGATGGTATAAAAGCCATTGGATGTAAGTGGGTTTACAAAAGAAAGAGAGGATCAAACGGGAAGGTGGAAACCTTCAAAGCAAGGCTTGTTGCGAAGGGGTATACTCAGAAAGAGGACATCGATTATGAGGAAACTTTTTCGCCGGTAGTCATGCTTAAGTCTATCAGGATTCTCTTGTCTATTGCCGCTCATATGGATTATGAGATTTAGCAAATGGATGTCAAGACAGCTTTCCTTAACAGAAGTCTTGAGGAAAACATATATATGAAGCAACCAGAGGGATTCATTGCAAAGGGCAAAGAGTATCTTGTGTGTAAGCTTAATCAGTCCATTTATGGATTGAAACAAGCTTCAAGATCTTGGAACATCCGGTTTGATGAGGTAATCCAGTCTTATGGATTTATTCAATGTCCGGATGAGTCTTGTGTATACAAGAGGTGTGACGGAAACGTAGTAGTATTTCTTGTACTATACGTAGATGACATTTTGCTCATTGGCAACAATGTCAAAGTGTTGTTAGACGCAAGGGTATGGTTGTCCAAACAGTTTGATATGAAGGACTTAGGAGAAGCTGGACACATCGTTGGGATCAAAGTTATAAGGGATCGCAAGAAAAAAATGTTGTGTTTATCTCAAGCTTCATACACTGATACTATCCTAGCTCATTTTAGCATGTAAAACTCCAAGAAAGGTTTTCTACTTTTAAGGCATGGAGTACCTTTATCTAAGGAGATGTGTCCTAAAATATCAAATGAGATAGAGGAGATAAAAACGGTTCTTTATGCTTCGGCTATAGGAGGCCTAATGTATGCTATGTTATGTATGAGACTGGATATCTTTTTTGTCATGGGCATGATTAGCATATATCAGAGTAATCCAGGACAAGGACATTGGATTGTGGTAAAGCATATATTAAAGTACCTGAAAAGGACTAGGAATTATATGCTAGTTTACCAGACAGATCAATTGCTCCCTGTGGGTTACACGGATTCTGATTTCCAATCAGATAGGGATAACAGTAAGTCTACCTCAGGGTATGTGTTTACTTTGGGAGGTGGAGCCATAGTATGGAGGAGTATCAAGCAGAAATGTGTTATGGACTCCACCATGGAAGCTGAGTATGTGGCAACCTCTAAGGCAGCCAAAGAAGCTGTATGGCTCAGGAACTTCTTAATGGACTTAGATGTGATTCCTGGTTTGCCCAAAACTATCATAATTTATAGTGATAATAGTGCTGCAGTGGCAAACTTGAAGGAACCACTAGCCCAGGCAAGTAAACACATAGAGCGCAAGTACCACCTGATACGAGATATCGTAAAACGAGGAAAAGTTGTTGTCGCCAAGATTGCATCAGATGATAACCTGGTAGATCTTTTGACTAATGCCCTTCCAGCGAGAGCTTATGATAGGCATGTGAAGGGATGAGAATAAGATGTATGGCAGTTTGATGACAGCATAGTCTTTTAGTATAAGTGGGAGATTATTAGGATGTATATTAAAAACCTAACTTTTAAATGAACATCTAATTTTAGAATAAGAATCACATGGTCATTGCTTGCATTTTATATTTGATATATGTGTAAAATTGTCTAATACTTTACATTATAGAAAACATGGTGTATAGTGACATACAGAAGATCATGTTATCAATTTCTTGTAAAGTATAAGTAGTGGCTCACAACCAAGATAGATTTGGATAAACCATTGAGATGGTTGTAGTGTAATTTGGTATTAGTCTATCTTGACTATAGAATTATACTAGTACACTTTATGTGTATTGAGTAGGACCGATTAGAAGTGATTTGATTTATACTGACTATATAATCGAATCAGACCTCAGGTTATTATGATGTACATGCTCTTAATCCCGATATAATAACGGGCACATGTACTTAATATTTATTTTTTTTAATTTACCAATGGGCGAGATTTATTTGTTAAATCAATAAGCTCGATAAATTGGGAAATAATATTATTTACATGATGTGTCGTTGATTATAGAAAGAAATCGTGTCCTAATTATTTAGGATGATGATGTCCCCTTGAGGAGCTCATAAAGTTCATCATGTAAATCCTGTAGGTGGACTTAGTCCGACATGATGATAAGGTTAAGTGAGACTACTCATGGAGTTAGATATTAATTAATTAAATTGTCAGTAATTTAATTAATTAATAGACATGCGAGATCTTAAATACGGGGAGATTATGTACACATAATATGGTGGATCCCATATTTAATTATGGGGTTGGTGCGGTAGTTCAATGATAACCTATTAGTGAATTGAGTTATCATTAATGGGTCAAGTTTAGGATCCATTAGGAGACCAAAACCAACTCCTCCTGATGGTCCCTATTGTAGCCTATATATACCTCATGAGTCATGAGACCAAGGCAATAAGAATTAACCCTAAGCCTCTCTATTCTTTCCTCTCATCCTCTCTCTCTCCTGGGGTTTGGGCGGCGCCGGCGGTGAAGGGGAAGAAGACTCACGGTTTGGAGGAGGAAGAAGACTACTCTTCATCTTCTTCTTCTTTTTTTCTTCTTATCTTGGGCGTGCGCAGCATAGATGGAGGAGAAGGCAGTAGCCGACGGTGTAACTTGGTGGTGCTCGACGTCGGCGGCAAGTGAAGGGAAGAGGGCTTGCGGCTAGGGTTTGATACAAGAAGAGAATCTTTTCTCTTCTTCTTCTTCTTCTTCTTCCTCTACTCTTCTTCCTTTGGCTGGCGCATCCTTGAGGCTTGGAGTTGGCCGGCGGCGCAAGGAGGAGGAGCTAGGTTTGGTGGTCGGCGGCGCAAGGTGAGGAAGAACATCTTCCTCTTGTGGTTGGCGCAAGCTTAGAGAAGGAAGAAGGAGACTTTGGTGACTTCGTTTCTTGGAAGACCGTCACTCACACGACGTCCAAGAAGAGGATAGGAATACAATAAAAGATCAAGAGGTATAAATCTTGTTCTTGTTTCATTATTGTATTATTTCATGTTTTGTCATGGACCCTGAAGATAAACACAAGAACCGACGATACAATCATCATCTATTCTGTGACTAATCGATGAAAGGAGTTAGATTGCTTGAACAACAAGTTTGTTCAAGCGATCACTCAAATTGAATAGCACGATGATGAAGAAGGTCGTTCGGAAAGTTTCTTTCCTTCCGGATTAATTTTAATCAATAGAAAATTTTAATCCGGGGACATGGAGAGGATTCTTGATCCGAACGGGAAACCAACATGAACAGGCACTTAGCGGCATTGAGTTTGAGCCCGTATCACCGTATGGTATTGCAGGTTTCTTCTACATGCTAGACAAGGGATTTTTCCTGCTTAGAGTTGATGAGGATATCATTTACGTAGACCTCAATGTTTCTCCCAACCTGGTGCTTGATGATGTAATTCATAAACCTTTGACAGGTGACCCCTACATTCTTATGTAGGATCGTTGTGATCGATAAGGGGGGTAAATATCGATAACGTAAATTTTTCAGAGAATTAGAATTAAGACGCATCGGAAATAAGTAAAACACGACTAACACCTTTCTTTTTTACTTGGTTCGGAGTCTGTAACGGCTCCTACTCTAAGGCCCACAGTCCTTGGCGATTTTTGTTGGGCAATACTATAAATTGTGAATGTTGTACAATAATTAAGTACAGAAATAAACAAATTATACCGACGACACTTTAATAAAAAGAACTTTATTGCGGAGTTGGCGTGTCGTCAATCTTGATCTTTGTGGGCGCAGATAATTCGAGCACGAAAACTTCAACGTTGACAAATGCGAGAACTTGAATTGATTCTGGAAGCAAAGGTGTGAATTTCTCGGGCGCTTGATAGGGTATAGGGTGCCCTCCACATCACCAATTTCAGTCGTGTCCTTATTCGAAGACTTGGCTAAAATTTATCTTCCTTCTTGGGTGCCTGTGAGTACTGAGGCACCTAGGAGCAATCAGGCACCTGGGAGCTAACGTGGCCAACTGCCAACTCAGCTTCTCCATCTGCTGGAAAAACCCCTTCTGGGGTGCCTGATACCATTCAGGCGCCTAGGTTCTCGATCGCCTGATCCCATTCAGGCGCCTGGGTTCATAGCAGTCAACTCCTTTCGACCTGCAACTAGGGTTAGTCCAAGAATACAGTAGAATATTATAAATGTGTGCATGAATAACAGCCAGAGCTGTCTTGGTTCTGACTTTAGATTTCAAATGAAATCCTAGGTCGAACTAATACCTACTATTTCCTCTTCCGGGGAATGCATCCTCACCTACTCCACTCTGGAGAAGTTACATTTTGCCAACCAGCTCCTCCGGTTGGACTTTTGCTTGGCCTCCGAGACTCCCAGATCTCGAGACGTTCGATCCTCAACCCATCTCTACTTCTGTCTGTAGTCCTCGCTCGACTAAGTCTTCTGCCCAATCTTTCGGATCAGGTCTTCGTGCCTAACCCTCAGTCAGGTCTTCGGTGCCTAGCCCTCGGCCAGGACTTCGTGCCCAATTCCTCGAACCAGGTCTTCGTGCCCAACCCTTGGTTAGGTCTTCAGTGCCCAACTCTCGGCCAGGACTTCGTGCCTAATTCCTCGAACCAGGTCTTCGTTCTTAATCCTGCAGGTCAAGACTTCATGTCTAGCTTAACTAGGACTTTCCTGAACACTTAGTAAAATCATCAGATCACCATACAAACTTAACTTTAAAACCTTTGCCATTATCAAAATCAGGTTCGATCTGGTGCTTCTAGCACCCACATCTTTTCCTAGTCCTCGTGAGCCAGCTAGATCTGGTGGTATCCTTGATAGGTATTTAACATGCAGATGAACTCACACCAAGTCGTGGAGCCCACTACTTGGCCGATGCATGGCAAGGGATAACAATTTTTTAGGCAAGCTTGGTTGAGATTACAAAAGTCAATACAGACCCTCTATTTGCCTCCTAGCTTGGGGACAAGGACCACATTTGAAAGTCACATTGGGAATTGTACTTCCCTGATGTACCCCGCCGCCAATAACTTGTTCATTTTAGCTTGGATGACTTGGCTCTACTCAGGGGCCGGTGGGGACTTTCTTTTCTTTTTCCATACCGGTGTAGCCTCAAGCTGTTTGTTCAGCTTATGTACTATTACCGTGGGAGAAACACTCGTGACTTCTTCGGTTGCCCTAGCGAAGACATCATGATGACGCGTGAGACAATCAACTAGGGCATGTTTACTAGCGGCATCCAAGTTTGAGGCAATCCTAGTAACTCCTTCGAGCTTGTTAGGATGAATGCGTAGTTTGTGATGCCCTTCTTCTGGAGAGTCAGGGGGATTTTTTGGAGACCTGTAGGAAGGTGTGCCCAATTTTATAGGCTTCTCAAGTGTCCACTTGGATTATGTCCATGTAGCACTTCCGAGCAGCCAGTTATCTTCCTTTAACCTCCTTGACTAGCGCTCAGACCGGGAATTTGAGTTTTTGATGAAACGTGGAGACGACGTCCTGGAAGGCGCTTAAGGTGGGTCTGCCCAAGATTACATGATAGGCAGACTCAGTGTTAACCACCAAGAAGGTGGCCCTTCGGTTGATGCAGTCTGGCCCGATTGTTATTTTGGTGTTGACAACGATTTAAGTTTGGTTGAGCGAATTTGGGTTAAGTCCTGGTCGGGGACTGGGCATGAAACCCTGGTGAGTGAAGCCAGGTCCTAGCTTGGGAAGCTAGGTTAGTTAAAATCTCAGTGAGTGAAGCCGGGTCCTAGTGAGTGAAGCCATGTCCTAGCTTGGGAAGCTAGGTTGGTTAACATCCCGGTGAGTGAAGCCGGGTCCTGGTGAGTGAAGCCAGGTGATGGAAATCCTGGTGAATGAAGCCGAGTCCTAGTGAGTGAAGCCGGGTGATGAAAATCCTGGTGAGTGAAGCCGGGTTCTGGTGAGTGGAGCCAGGTGATGAAAATCTCGGTGAGTGAAGCCGGGTCCTGGTGAGTGAAGCCAGGTGATGGAAATCCCGGTGAGTGAAGCCGGGTCCTGGTGAGTGAAGCCAGGTGATGGAAATCCCGGTGAGTGAAGCCGGGTCCTGGTGAGTGAAGCCAGGTGATGGAAATCCTAATGAGTGAAGCTAGGTTGAAATCCCGGTGAGTGAAGCTGGGTCCTGGTGAGTGAAGTCAGGTTAGATGAAATCCTGGTGAGTGAAGCCATGTCCTAGCTTAGAGGGCTAGGTGTGGAAAAGTCCTAACTTGGAAGGTTGGGTGAAAAGTCCTAGCTTGGAGGGCTAGGTGAAAAGTCCCAACTTGGAGGGTTAGGTGAAAAGTCCCAACTTGGAGGGTTAGGTGAAAAGTCCCAACTTGGAGGGTTAGGTGAAAAGTCCTAGCTTGGAGGGCTAGGTTGAATGAAATCCTGACTTGAAGGGTTAGGTCTTAGCTTGGAGGGTTAGGTTGGGTGAAACCCTAGCTTGTTGAGCTAGGTTGGAGCCCCTGGATCGGTCTGGTGACCGATCAGGGAAGTTGGCACGGTGCTCCTTCGTGGATCGGTCTGGTGACCGATCCAGCGATGACTGATCGGTCTGGTGACCGATCAGGGAGTATGCGTTTCACTCACTGAACGACTCCTGATCGGTCTGGTGACCGATCGGGGACCAGACCGATCAGGGAGCTCACAAGTGGGTTGAGTTCCCCTACTACTCTGCTCCTGATCAGTCCGATGACCGATCAGGGAGCATACAGTGGGTTTTGGGAACCTTACTGCTCGGCTCCTGATCGGTCTGGTGACCGATCAGGAATACTGTTCAGATCGGTCTAAGTGAACGATCAAGTGTCGTGAGATTCTCTTATGACCGATCAGGATGACTTCTGATCGGTCAGGAAGCAGCCTGATCGGTCTGGTGACCGATCAGGGCACAACCTGATTGGTTTGGGGATCGATCTGGAGTGTGCAGCAGAATGCTGGATTGGTCTAGGGACCAATCAGGAGTGTGCAGAAAACTGCTAGATCGGTCTGGGGACCGATCAGGGTCCTTCCTGATCGGTCTGGGGACCGATCAGGAGCAGAACTTTAATTCAAATACACTGTCAGAAGTGTCTGATCGCGTCTGTTTTCTCTGCCGATTCTCTGATACATTGCTGATTTCATTTGATATGCATTGCTAAGCTTCTGTTGGAGTATGCAGGTGATAGCAGGTGATTCAAACACTCAAGGAGGGTCAATGGGAGGCTTTCCTTGGAGCAGGTTTGTTTGTTTCTCCTTCTCAGGTTTCAACGGCAACTGGAGCAGTTGGCGACTGACGGAGACTCAGCTGGAGAGGAGGTCTTCAGTGGACTGAGTGCTCAGGGAGGTCAGTGGGTTCAGGCTGGCTCAGTGGATGCTGATGAAGCTTGCGATGGGAGAGGGAGCTTAAGATGAGGTTGGAAGCAGAGGAGCGACAACAAGGAAGACAGAAAAACGAGTGAAGTTTTTTGCTGTGGGGTTGTGCTCTCTGTTGCTTTGTGCTTGAGCGATCTTGTTGCATTCCTGTGAGATCTTTGTGAGTATTCCTTCTTGTGTGATCTCTTGTACTCAAGTTCAATCATCTGTAAGATCTGTGGAGAGGTTTTTCCACCGAGAAGGAGGCTCTAACTTATCCGGCGTTCACCGGGGCTTGATCTGCCGACGATCAAGAGATTGCCCACCTTACGGGCACGCCAAGGAGTAGGAGCAAGTTATCCCCGAACCTTGTATATCGAGGTGTTAGCGTCGGTTTGCTTTCCTTTGCTTTGGGTTGTTGTTTTTAGTTTTCTGTTTCTGCATTTGCTTCCGCTGCCTAACTCTGAAGTGCAGAATAGTTTCAAAAGCCTCAAAAGTTTTGTGTCCGACTAGATTCACCCCCCCCCACCTCTCTAGCCATCCGATTTCCAACAAGTGGTATCAGAGCTTGGGGCTCTATCCAAACGGCTTAACATCCGAGAGCTTACAACAAAGATGGCTGTGAGTGAAGGTTTCAGCACCAGCAGACCACCTTTCCTTGACGGAACTGATTTTTCATATTAGAAGTCAAGAATGGAATTTTATTTGAAGACAAACATAAGCATGTGGTTTGCTGTCAAGGAAGGTTTTTCCACTCCTAAAGATGCTGAGGGAAAAGAGATGGACTACTCAAGTTGGTCGGCAGATCAAATCCGGAAAGGTGAAGTCGATGCGAAAGCGGTGGTAACTTTGCAATGCGGGTTGACCAAGGACCAACTAATCAAGGTTGGTCCATTTACAAGTGCTAAAGATCTATGGAGCAAGATCATTGAGCTCCATGAAGGAACTCAAGACACCCGGACTACCAAGAAGGACCTCCTTCTCAGCCAACTCCAAAATCTGCCCATGAGAGAGGAAGAAACTGTAAGTATACTCCATGGACGATTCAAAGAAATCCTCAACGATCTCCACTCCATTAATGAGAAGGTAGAGAACCGAGACTTTACAAGGTATGTCCTCAAAGCTTTTCCTAGGAACGCCTTGTGGTCATCCATGGTGGATGCTTACAAGGTGTCCAAGGATTTATCTTGTGTTAAGTTAGAAGATCTATTTTGTGAAATGGAACTACATGAGATCTCTAACAAAAGTTCAAAAGAGAAAGGTATTACCTTAGTGGCAGGTGACAACAAGAAGAAGAAGAAGGGGAAGAAGAAGGAGAAGGAAGTCTCTTCATCTTCATCCTCATCCGAGTCCGAGGAGGAGGGCAGCTGGTCTTCTTCCTCCGAGATGACCAACTTTGTTAGAAGGATGATGAGGAAGAGCCGACACCTCAAGGGTAAAGGTAACCCTAGTGAAGTTAAGATTGATAAGTCTAATATTACGTGTTATGAATATAGTAAGAAAGGACATTACAAGGATGAATGTCCAAAGTTAAAGAAGAAGAAGGATAAATCAAAGAAGAAAAGGAAGGCCTTGAGGGTCACATGGGATGAATCGTCCTCTAGTTCATCCGAAGAAGAGAAGGAGGAGAAGTACACTCATCACCGTGCCCTCATGGCCATAGAGGATTCAAATGAAGAGGAGAGTGGAGACGAATCAAGCTCATCAACCGCGCCTTTATCATCTTCGAATGATGAAGAGGTAATCTCTCCCGAGCTAGATAAGTGCTATAGAACCATTGCATGTCTAGCTAGGTTGCTTAAAAAATTCAAGAACAAAGTTAAAGTGTTGAAATTGGAAGTAGAAGAATTGAAATCCTCTAGGGTGCAGGATATTAATGATTTTCATGAGAAATCCTCTAAGGATGAGGCAATGGATGACTTGCATGCTAAATCCCTTAAGGTTGAAAATAAGAACTTGAAGAGCGAAGTTGAAAACCTCAAGAATGTTCTTGAGAAGTTTTCAACAAGCTCTAAAACATTAGATATGATACTCAACTCACAAAGGGCGATGTACAACAAGGTTGGTTTGGGTTACCAACCTAAAGAACCTAGTGTCATATCTTTAATGTCAAGAACACATTTTAGATCATCAAATGATTCTAAGGTTCAAAAAGTCAAAAAGAAATTGACTAAGGCATGGGTGCCAAAGTCATTCATTGTAGATTCCTTAGGTCCCAAAATTTGGGTACCTAAAACCTCAATATTTAGAATTGTATAAGCATAAATTGAGGGGGAGCATCTATCAACATAGGTTGTTGATAAGTGGTGCTCCAAACCCAAGGCTAAGGTTACACTAGTTTCAAAATGAGTCAACAAGCCTTGGGAATTATTTTTATACATTGCATGAAGGGTTTAGATTCACACATAACTTACTCTTGCCATGGATTGTTTGGGATAATTAGTTTTATTGTTGCAATTTATGTTTTCCTGCAATTCATGGTTTATGATATGCCTTATGTCAAGCCTAATGAGTCCATTTTTTTGTATATGTTATACAACATGAATGCATGCTAAAGAACAAGGATTAACACATAGTTTATGATGTTTCAAAATTCAATACTCGAGTTACATGATTTGCTATAAAATCTGAGTATCAAGGTAGATTGGATTATCAAAATTGTTTGGAATGAACATGATCATGCATAGAACATAATTGAACATTCATTGAAATTGATACAAATCTACTTTTGGTTTTTCATAAAGATACTTGAATCTTGATGGGAATTAGGATTATGGAATTGATACAAATTTGATTTCAATTAGTTGAAACAAACATGTTATAAACATACATGAAACTTATAAGAATTTAGAAATTGATCATAGCTTGATACTAACTTGATACAAGCAGGTTTTTGAAAATTTGA
Source organism: Boesenbergia rotunda (assembly GCA_024364735.1). Taxonomy (NCBI): domain Eukaryota; kingdom Viridiplantae; phylum Streptophyta; class Magnoliopsida; order Zingiberales; family Zingiberaceae; genus Boesenbergia; species Boesenbergia rotunda. The sequence continues at coordinate 256,018 of JAGFNQ010001547.1, forward strand.
TCATATTTTTATTTATATCATGAAATCTGATCATGTTTTGGAAATTTGATATTAGTTTCATATATTGATAATTGTTTGAAGAAATGTATTTTGATTGAGGGAACCCTTAGGAACAAATGGATTAAAACTAATGGAACTAGGGTTTGGGAATGGTTAAGGGTTGAAACAAATCTATTTCTGAAACTGATCAGGTTCAGAAAACAGTCTATGTCGAACTTGATCGGTCCACGGACCGATCAGGACTCAACCTGATCGGTCTAGTGATCGATCAGGAATCATACTGATCGGTCCAATGACCGATCAGATCAACACTGATCAGAGGTATCAGACAACTCCTCAGTCCGATCTCCTCTCGTCGAATTATATCAGCTTAATGATCATACTATAAACAAACATGATACAATCCGTTTACAATTGAAACATATTTGATCACTCATTGGTACAAACCTGGTACTAAGGGAGCACAAATTTGTTCAAGTGATACAAACCTGGTACTTAATAGTGATTTGATACAAACCTATGTTGGAATGTTCAAATTCATAAGAAAGGATTTATTGAGTCATGACTCTTGTTTTTAATGTCGAGTTCCAGAAATATTTTTGGAATGTCGAATATCAATAGATTCCTCTCTCCTGTTATGAATTGTTAATGCAGTCTGATCAGGAACGTATCAGAGTTTTCGAAATTTTTCTGAAATCTGATCGCTCCCCAGACTAATCAGATATACTTCTGTATCACGTACTCAACAGACTTGGTTGGTCACGGAGATCAATCAGGACTATGTTTCAGATACAGTTGCATTCCTTACTCATCCTATGAAGCATATACGTATTTGACCATGATATACTTCTGTATATGTCTTCACATGGAAGTCCAAGTATTAATGCAGTCCGATCTTGAACGAATCAGAGTTACAGAAATTTTTCTGAAAATTGATCGTTCATAGATAAATTAGAAATTTTTCTGTATCGTTCATCAGTTTGATGGAACTGCGATAATTGTTGTCATATGATGCATATACATTGCTGTCATGATACATTTATGGTATATGCCTCTCATATGCAATTCCAAAATCACCCTTTGACTTAGTTATCATATGAAACATATATATGTTTGACCATGAAATTATTCTGTATATGTTTTCATGTGCAATTCAAAACTTAACTTTGATTATTTTGGGTTTGGGGAGAGACCCGTGTTTGAGGGGGAGGTATGTTCAAACTTAATAACCATACCCTTTTCGATGTTTGACAAGGGGGAGAAAATGGTTGATTAAGTTTAGGGTTATTGTAGGGGAAGGATTTTGATTCCCTTACGATAATTGAACTGCCTTAAATTGATCATTTAATGCCTAAACATAAATCGGGTTGTCAAACAACAAAAAGGGAGAGATTGTTGATGTAGTCTGGCCCGATTGTTGTTTTGGTGTTGACAACGATTTAAGTTTGGTTGAGCGAATTTAGGTTAAGTCCTGGTCGGGGACTGGGCATGAAACCCTGGTGAGTGAAGCCAGGTCCTAGCTTGGGAAGCTAGGTTGGTTAAAATCCCGGTGAGTGAAGTCGGGTCCTGGTGAGTGAAGCCAAGTCCTAGCTTGGGAAGCTAGGTTGGTTAAAATCCCGGTGAGTGAAGCAGGGTCCTGGTGAGTGAAGCCAGGTGATGGAAATCCCGGTGAGTGAATCCGGGTCCTGGTGAGTGAAGTCAGGTGATGGAAATCCCGGTGAGTGAAGCCGGGTCCTGGTGAGTGAAGTCAGGTGATGGAAATCCCGGCGAGTGAAGCCGGGTCCTGGTGAGTGAAGTCAGGTGATGTAAATCCCGGTGAGTGAAACCGGGTCCTGGTGAGTGAAGTCAGGTGATGGAAATCCTAGTGAGTGAAGATAGGTTGAAATCCCGGTGAGTGAAGCCGGGTCCTGGTGAGTGAAGTCAGGTTAGATGAAATCATGGTGAGTGAAGTCAGGTCCTAGCTTGGAGGGCTAGGTGTGGAAAAGTCCTAACTTGGAAGGTTGGATGAAAAGTCCTAGCTTGGAGGGCTAGGTGAAAAGTCCTAACTTGGAGGGTTAGGTGAAAAGTCTCAACTTGGAGGGTTAGGTGAAAAGTCCTAGCTTGGAGGGCTAGGTTGGATGAAATCCTGACTTGACCGGACCGATCAGGAGCAGAACTTTAATTCAAATACACTGTCAGAAGTGTCTGATCGCATCTGCTTTCTCTGCCGATTCTCTGATACATTACTGATTTCATTTGATATGCATTTCTAAGCTTCTGTTGGAGTGTGCAGGTGATAGCAGGTGATTCAAACACTCAAGGAGGGTCAATGGGAGGCTTTCCTTGGAGCAGGTTTGTTTGTTTCTCCTTCTCAGGTTTCAACGGCAACTGGAGCAACTGGCGATTGACGAAGACTTAGCTGGAGAGGAGGTCTTCAGTGGACTGAGTGCTCAGGGAGGTCAGTGGGTTCAGGCTGGCTCAGTGAATGCTGATGAAGCTTACGATGGGAGAGGGAGCTTAAGATGAGGCTAGAAGCAGAGGAGCGACAACAAGGAAGACAGAAAAACGAGTGAAGTTTTTTGCTGTGGGGTTGTGCTCTCTGTTGCTTTGTGCTTGAGCGATCTTGTTGCATTCCTGTGAGATCTTTGTGAGTGTTCCTTCTTGTGTGATCTCTTGTACTCAAGTTCAATCATCTGTGAGATCTGTGGAGAGGTTTCTCCACCGAGAAGGAGGCTCTAACTTATCCGGCGTTCACCGGGGTTTGATCTGCCGACGATCAAGGGATCGCCCACCTTACGGGCACGCCAAGAAGTAGGGGCAAGTTATCCCCGAACCTTGTATATCGAGGTGTTAGCGTCGGTTTGCTTTCCTTTGCTTTGGGTTGTTGTTTTTAGTTTTTTGTTTCTTCATTTGCTTCCGCTGCCTAACTCTGAAGTGCATAATAGTTTCAAAAGCCTCAAAAGTTTTGTGTCCGACTAGATTCACCCCCCCCCCTCTCTAGCCATCCGAGTTCCAACACCTTCTAGTTCGTTGTGCAAGATCTTCCCCTAGGGACAGAGAGAGGTGGATTTTCCCCATCAGTTCTACTCAGTGCCCTGTGAACCCGAACAAGGGAGTATAGATGGGGAGCAACTCCTCGTCCTCTATCTGTAATGGATCAAAGGTGACTTTGAAGATGATGTTCTCAGAGCTTTCAGTATCCATGAACACCCGCTTTATAATGTAGTTGGCGATTAAGACCTGGATCATCAATACATCTTCATGAGGAGTTTGAACTCCTTGTAAATCGGTGGGGCCAAAGGAGATTAGGGGGTCATCAGTGGAATCCCGTTTGGAGCTGATCCCATAATCAGTCTCCTAGCATGGGATTTATGAGCTTGAGTGGAGTTCCCGTCTATGGGGCCTTCGAATATAATGTTGACTATCCCAGCTGGGTAACTTTTTGCTTACCTCTGGCCTTATCCTTTCGATGTACTTGGCTGGTGCCTGCCTTTGGTTTTGCAAACCGAGACTTGACTCAAGGGAACTATCAGGTTGGCTGCTCCTCGACCTCGCCTCTTCCATGTTCGTGCCGCGCTGCCGGGGTAGGGTTTGGAGGAACTCCTGATCGTTTATTTTCGATCCATTTTTCTTCTGTCCACCAGCTTTCGCAAGTCTTAGGCACACTATTGGCGAGCATAGTGCATGTTAGTTCGATGAAATTCACAATAAACCTTGTGCCATTATTCGGTCCTCGAGTCACAAATCGAGGAGTCCACCATCTAGATGGCCCTTTCCCTCGTGGCCATGGAATCCCTATTTCTAGGAGGTGGTGGTGCCTTCCTCTCCGTTGGAACATGTGGGCGTGTGGAAGTTGGTGCGTCCTTCTTTTTAGCCAGCTGGGCCTCCTCTACTTGGACGTACTTGAGGGCTCTAGCTTGTATCCCTTCCAAGTTGCTGGGGGGCTTCTTGACCAGGGATCTAAAAAAGTCCCTGTCGA
>JAGFNQ010001547.1:260074-339111 GCA_024364735.1 Boesenbergia rotunda
GTGTTTTGATAATGGCAACATAGGTCAAAAGTTAAGTCTTTCTTGTTTTCTAACAAGTTAATCTAGTGTGCAGGAAAAGCCTAGCGAAGGACTGCTAGGCACTGGCAAAGGAAGCCAGGGAAATAAGCCCTAGCAAAGGACCGCTAGGCACTGGCGAAGGACTGCCAGTATCAAGCCCTAGCGAAGGACTGCTAGGCTCCAGGCGAAGGATAGCCTGGGACTGAAGCCCTAGCGAAGGACTGCTAGGCAACTGGCGAAGGACTGCCAGTTTACAAGCCCTGACAAAGGAGCGTCAGGCAAAAGTCCAACCAGAGAAACGGTTGGCATCAAGTAATTTCTCCCGAGAGGAGTAGGTGAGGACGCGTTCCTCGTCGAGGGAACAGTAGGCGTCGGTTCGACCTATGGCTCCATTTTGGAGACCAAAGTCAGAACCAAGACAGCTAAGGCTGTATAATCTAATAACTTAACATATTGTTGTGTTTTGTACTAACCCTGGATGCAGGACCGAAGGAACGTGTATCTGCAGCTCAGAAAGCCTCAAAGGAGAGAGGCAAGAGCTGGGTAGGGCTCCCGGAGCGTCCCGGGCGCCCCCAAGGGCCATACAAAACAGGTAAAGCAAAAAGTGGTTCGAATACATACTGGGCCGGGCGCCCCCGTGCTTCCGGGCGCCCCCGCTGCTCCATGCGCCCCCTGCGCTGCGGGCGCCCCCATGCGGAACATCGAACCCGAACCCCTCGAAGCCACCCGTCGAAGCCCAGAAGATAAACTTTGACCCGGTCAATGCGGGCGCCCCGAGCGCTCCGGGCGCCCCGGTCAAAGCGGATCCAGGGGATCAGACGCGACCGAGAGCTCTGCGGATCAGAGGCCACGTGGGGGGCGCCCCCGACATCCCGGGCGCCCCCAGGCCCTATATAAAGGGCCCTCGACCCCAAGCTTCGAACACCAATTCACTCGACGCCTCAAAGCTCTTCCGCTCTCGCGCCTTGCTCCGGAAACTCTCCAACTCGAGCCGACGACGTCCCGCTGCTCCGAAACAGTTGATCTACTCCGGACGTCGGTAAAGAAGAGCGTTCTTTTTATTTACTGCACTTATCTTTGTAATTAAATTTTGTAAACCTTTTTGCGCCTATATAGAATTGCCCAAAGTAAACGGTCAACGACCGTGGGCCTTGGAGTAGGAGTCGACACAGGCTCCGAACCAAGTAAATCGACTGTGTCTCTATGTCGTGTTTTTTAATTTCCGCTGCGTACCTACTCTTACTCAAATCCGAAAGTTTACCGATATTCACCCCCCCTCTATCGGTTTTCTCGATCCAACAAGAGATATCAGAGCGGGGAAGTTCAAACTTGGTGTAACCACCAGTTTGAAAATTTCTTTTTGGATTTTCGTTATTATTTTCGATTTTTTTAAATACTTTTTCGTACGAATTTTTTTTCGTTAATCGAGGTTGGTGCAACACCTCTCGATATTTTATTTCCCTTATCCAGCACTACTAATCCAAGACCTAGTCTTGGAAAATTTATTTTTCTGTTAGTTTTTTTTTAGATTAAAATGGCCATGCAAGAGGGATTCAGCACCGCCAGGCCTCCACTTTTCAGTGGAGAAGACTTTTCTTACTGGAAAAGTCGTATGGAGGTCCACCTGAAAACTCAGGTGGATATGTGGATCATCATCCAGTCCGGCCTGGAGATCCCCAAAGATGCCGAAGGAAAACCACAAAGCTACTCCGAATGGGACAACTCCCTAAAACGCAAGATAGAAGCCGACGCAAAAGCAACACAAACCCTACAATGCGGGCTGACAAAGGAAGAGCTGAACCGCGTGGGCCCCTTCAACAGTGCAAAGGAGCTGTGGACAAAACTGATCGAGCTGCACGAAGGGACTTCAGATACTCGGATCAGCAAGAGGGATCTGCTACTAAACAAACTCTACACCGTCAAGATGGCCGACAATGAAACAGCAGACCAGCTCCACGCACGAATCCAAGAGGTAATGAACGGTCTTCACACAATAGGTCACAAAGTTGAAAACCGTGACCTAATAAGGTATGCTCTAAACGCCTTCCCTAGAAATACCTTGTGGGCATCAATGGTAGATGCATACAAGGTCTCTAAGGATCTTTCTAAAATAAAATTAGATGAATTATTTTCCGAACTAGAACTGCACGAACAAACTAACACCAACGTGGTCGAGAAAGGTATTGCTTTCGTTGCAGATAAAACAGGAAGGACAACAAAGAAGAAGCCTGAACCCGAACTTGAGTCTAACTCAGACTCAGACTCAGACTCAGAAGAAGACGAAGGAGAACAAATTAAGCTGGTCCGGCTCGCTCGAAGCTACTACAAGGAGCTGAAGAACCGAACCAACAAACGGAAAACCGGTCGAAGAAAGGATGAACCAGCTGAACCCGCAAACAAGCCTAATGTGACCTGCTACGAGTGCAAGAAAAAGGACCATTACAAGTTAGAATGCCCTAACCTAAAGGAGACAAAAAGGACGAGAAGAAAGAAGACACTGCAAGCAACCTGGGACGAATCGTCCTCAAAAGAAGAAGAAGAGGCACCCCAGTCCAACCTCCTAGCTCTGACCGCCTCAGATAAAGTCGAGACTGAGTAAGAAACAGAACAAGAGGACGGCGAGCTGACTTTCACAGAAGACGGAGAAATTAAGGTAACTGGTTTTAATAGATCGCAATTAAGTGAGTTAATTTCATTTCTTTCCCGAGATTTGGCAAAAGCCAAACTCCGAGTCGAATCCCTCCGACAGGAAGTAAAACTCCTGAAAGAGGGAGCTGACTCTAAACCCTTAACTGAGAAGGTTCAGGAAGGAACTCCTACTCAAGTTAAAAAACTTGAAAAGGAAAACTCCTCCCTGAAAACTCAGGTTAAGGATCTTAGATCAGCATTAGAACGATTTACATCTGGTTCCAAGGGTCTTGACATGATCCTTGGAAAACAGAAATCAGTTCTAAATCGATCCGGACTGGGTTATAGAACTAAATCCCGGCAAAGATCATACTTTGCTGTACTGAATCAGTCCAGAGGTAAAGTTCAGGCATGAGTACCTAAACTATGCCTGAACCAACCGACTGGATCAAATCAGTATTGGATCCCCAAGGACAAGATTCATATCTTGCCCAACCATCACCGTGGCTTTAGTCCAGGGGGAGCCAAACTGAAAACTATTTTCATTATTAGATAAACTTGTTATTCTTGATTTAAGTTGCTTGATTGATTGTTTATTTAATTTCTGCAATATACCATGCTTAGACTTAGGCTAGCTTAAGGACTAAACAAACTTAGCTGAAATTTGACAACATAGTATTGGGTGGAGGTGAGATGATAGTACGTTAGGGAAGCCAATTTGGTGAAACTAACCGAAGCTACCGATCCAAGACCCAAACTAGTTAGACCAGAAATTTTTCAAAGAATTTTTGAAAATGAAATTTCATTAAATGGCTTTGTCAAGGAAAGGGTGGATGATCCCATAAGGCTACGGCCAAAGAAGGCCTAGTGCCTCGCCAAGACCTGGAAGTCAATTTCTGAAATTCAAATTCAAATTTTTTTGTCAAATTCGAATCTAACACAAAATTTCAGGTATTTGTAGATTTAAACATTTTTTGTTAAAATTAATTGTTTTTAAAATTAATTAAGGTTTTAAAATTCAATTGTTTTCAAAATTAATCAAAATTTTCAAAATAATTTTAACTATCAAAACCTATCTCACAAAACTTATAAGGTTAACGTGATTGAAAACCCTAGATTTGGGTGAGACAGCAGGATTAAGACTAAGTTGGAAATTCTTTTACCTATAGGATGAGATATTCTTGTATTTGTCAAAATCATGGTCAAACCATGATTAATATAGTCAAACCATGGTCAAAGCGGTCAAACCACATTCAAAGCAGTCAAACCATGGTCAAAGCGGTCAAACCACAGTCAAAGTAGTCAAACCATGGTCAAACCAATTTAATCATGGTCAAAAGATGACAAGACATAAAGCTTGTCCCTTTCTATACCAACCCGGGCGCCCGGGACCACACGGGCGCCCCCCCCTTTGCTTTTTCGTTCCCCGAGATAGAAAAGCTGCCTTGCCCTTGACCAGGGCGCCCGGAACCACGCGGGCGCCCCCATCACATCCATCGCAGCAAAAGTTGCAAAGCCCTCTGCTGAGGGCGCCCGAGCTGTCCCGGGCGCCCCCATCAGCCAAAAGTTACTGCTTTTGGCAGTAACCCTGACCAGGGCGCCCGGAAGCTCCCGGGCGCCCCCATGAGTTTGCCTATAAAAGGCACCCGAACCTCCCTCACTCCCCACACCAAAATCAACCTTCTTCTCCACTTCTTACTCTTCAAGAAGACCTTGCAAGTCCTCTTCCTCAACCATGCCTCCCCGAGCTGTCCGGTATGATTATCATTTATTTTTATTGCATTTAAAATTATTTCATGCAATATCTTTATTCTTCCTTTAACTCTTGTAACTTAGAAGACGCCGACCGAACCCGGCCAACCCCAGTGCCCAACCTAGTCCCGACCCTAGATTTCCTAATCTAGAGTTATGTAATAGGTTTGCACAAACAATCTATAAGCCTATTAAAACGAGCTATCTCAATAGGCACTTTTTTACCCAATCATGCCCTGTCGCCATGAACATCATCAACTTCTATGAATTGGACAATCTTGTCTTCTGCACGCATACCATTAGTGAATCTTTATGTGCAGAATTTTACAATAATATTATTCGACAAGATAATCTTATGTTTCACACCACTGTCCAAGGGATTTCTTTGACCATCACCCCTACTCTGTTGAACCGCTTTCTAGGACTGCGACACTCACAGTCCACATTCTGCTGTTATCCTCCTAGGAACCCCCCATTTGATCCTCCCTACTCAGAGATTATCCTAGATACCATTCACTCCTATTTCTTTAGGGCAGACCTCCCCGCAAACAGACGCTTTCTAGCTGTTGAACTTCAGGCCCAGAACTATGCCTTGTATAGAGTTCTGGTCCGCTGTATCCTACCACTTTCCACCAGAGACCTAGGGACTATGCGACCCTTTCATGCTTTCCTTCTTTATGCCCTAGTCCACCACCTTGACCTAGACATTGGACTCCATATGTTTCATACCATTTTGCATGCGTCCAGTGTCACGACCCAGGGACGAGTACGGACACCATATTGCCACATCATCACATCCCTCCTTCATCACCACGGTCGGGATATTACCATTGGTGAAATTACCGCTATGACCGACTTTGACGAAATAGGATTTAGGAACTTTTCCTTAGCGGGTCTAGAGGTGTCGGCCACCGGGGTTCTTAGTTGGAGACGACAGCAGGCCGGAGCACCAGTCGACTCAGACGAGGAGGTTGAGGTCGACGTCGGAGATCTAGCAGCGGCAGCCCGAGCGCACATAGATGAGCCCGCTCCACCGACACTCTACGATCGAGTGAGTCAGCTAGAGACCCGTGTTCAGAGCCTCCGAGAGGAAGTAGAGGCCAATCACGCTGAAGACATGGAGACAAATCTGGGCTACTACAACAGTTACATGAGCCCCCTTCGAGCCGAGAGGGAGGCCAGAGAGGCAGAGTATCATCAGATGATGACTCTATTTCGATCCTGGCAGCCAGGCTCCTCCGATCATCCCGGTCCTTCGTCTTAGATTCACTTAGTATTGTACCTATTTGACTGCCCCTACTCAGTAGGGTTGACTTGGGTTTGACTGTTTGACTGTATCTGAACCTTGATTACCTGTTTTATTTTCTGTTGACTAGTTTATGAGTACTTGTTCTATTTGCAATTAGGATTGTGTAGGACCGGTGCCGTCGATAGAGGGGGGGTGAATATCGATCGTGAAAACCTTTCGCGGAAACCTCGTGGAAAACTCGTTCGTTCTAGACTTAGAATATTAGTAGCGCAACGGAAAATAAATAGAATGAAAAACAGAGCAAAAGACACAGCGGATTTTTACTTGGTTCCCAACCCCCCAGGGTCAGTACATCCAAGGCCTATGCACGGGAACGCTCGTCCACTATTGGTCTCCTTTCCGGACTTTCCGGAGGCAGAGAAACCCGACTTACAGTGTAGAATTACAAGTAATAATATAGAAATTTAAGTACAGTAATTAAAAAGCAAACCAACGAGAAAAAGTATGAAGCTCGGCCGATCTGGACCTCCGAAGTGCCGCGCACCTCCTCCTGGAGCCTCCCGGTCATAGAGCCTCATTTCTAGCGTGTTGTCGTCGGTCAGAAAGCTTAGGATCGCTCTTGGAAGTTGTGTTTGAAGCTGAGGGGTCGAAGCTCCTTATATAGGCCTCCTGGGGGCGCCCTGGACGCTGGGGGCGCCCCGGAAGACTCGGTCAAACCTTATCCTTGCGCCTACCTCGCCGCGGGTGATAAGATCATTGACCAGGGCGCCCTGGACGCTGGGGGCGCCCTCCTGAGCGCTTATCCTGTGCTTCGGACTCGCAGCAGCGAAGACTGTGTTGACCAGGGCGCCCTGGTGCATGAGGGCGCCCTGCATTAACACTGCAAGGCTGCTTGCTTTGTCTCCGGTTCTTGTTACATGCAAGATACACAAACACAAAGCATATATGCATATAATATTAAGCTTAAGGACTTGGTTCGGACTTCGAATTTGCACGAAACCCTAGGTCGAACCGTCACGAGTTCCTATCCCCGAGAACTCGCCCTTCACCTACTCCTTTCAGGAGACGGTTGCCACCCAGTCCTTCGGGTGGACTTTTACTTAGCTTTCGATACTCCGGATCTCGAGACGCCCAAACCCTGACCCGTATCTACTCCTATCCTTAGTCATCGCTCAGCTAAGTTGCTTAGTCCCTCGGACCAAGTCTTCATTTCCTAGCAGTCCTTCGCCAGGTGCCTAGCAGCCCTTCGCTAGGTCTTTGTTACCAAGCGGTCCTTCGCCTGGTGCCTAGCAATCCTTCGCTAGGTCTTCAATGCCTAGCAGCCCTTCGCTAGGTGCCTAGCAGCCCTTCGCTAGGTCTTCTATGCCTAGTAGTCCTTCACTAGGTGCCTAGCAGCCCTTCGCTAGGTCTTAGGGTTACGATACCTAGCAGCCCTTCGCTAGGTGCCTAGCAGCCCTTCACTAGGTCTTGAGGTTTCGATACCTAGCAACCCTTCGCTAGGTGCCCAGCAGCCCTTCGCTGGGACTTAGGATTTCGATGCCTAGATCAACTAGGACTTTTCTTCAGCTAAGGTTACTTCTCTATTACTCCCCTTTGTCTATTTAGTGTATCACTGACTTAAGTATATTGTCAAACATTAAAATACTTCAAGAGAAACATCATTGATGCAACTTGCACCAACAGATTGTGCTATGTAGAATAGAGTATCTCAAATTTTTTACTACTCTACTTGATTTCAAAAATCAGTTTTCTAAAAATAGTTTTTGAAAAACTGCTTTACTTAATTTCAAAATCAGTTTTCATTTTTTTTACTAAGTTTTTTGCAAAATTACCCCCTTTAAAAATTTAGGGCTTTTTCGAAAATGGACTTAGCCTAGGCCCTAACCCTAGAACTGCATGCACCTATAGACTTAGAAGCCAGCATCTCACAAGCACCTAAGGGTACTTTTGATTGATAACCTAGAAAGGGTTGAGATGCTTAGGTCTTTGCCTTAATTCAAGATGCTTTAAGTCAGTGCATCTGCAGTAATTGGGGCACTAAATACAACTTAAACAGCAATCCAGTTAAGTGTCAAGGTTAGAAAATCTAACTTGAACAGAAACACTTAACTTGACTAATCCTAGCAAAAACTACTGTTTATAACAGTTAGTAAGTAGCTAATTGGGTTAGACAGGTCCCTACAGAGAAAATTGATTGATTTAGTGTAAATCTAATTATGAATTGGTTCAGTACAGCAAATTCTTATTTATTTCCTTTATGCAATCATATTTATCTTGTTTTGATATATGGCAAAGGGGGAGATAGGAAAGGAAAGAGAAAAATTAACTTTTACTTTTTCAAAATTTTTCCTTTATTCAAAAAGGTTCAAAAATATACTTATCCTTTATTCAAAAGCTTAAACTTTTTGAAGAAATACTTAAGTTATTAAAGCTTTCAAAATTTTGCTTAAGTACTCAAGTTTCAAAATTTCTTAAAGTTCTCAAAATACTGCTAAGATTTTTTTTACTCAAAATTTGTTTTTGCTAAGTACTCCAGCCTCAAAATTTTTTCAAGCTTTCAAAATATTGCTAAGTACTCTAGCTTCAAAATTTTTTTCCAAGCTTCAAAATATTGCTAAGTACTCTAGCTTCAAAATTTTTTTCCAAGCTTTCAAAATATTGCTAAGTATTCTAGCTTTAATTTTTTTTATTTCAAGCTCTCAAAATTTTGCTAAGTACTCTAGCCTTTAAAAAGTTTCTTACTTAAGCTTGTCAAATTTTTTTTTAAGTACTCTAAAGCTTAAGTTTTTCAAAACTGTATTAAAACTGAAATTCTTACTCAAGCTAACATTTTCAAAAAGTTTTCAAGTACAAGTAAAGTTTTTTTAACCCCACGAATTTTTGAAAAATCTAAGGGGAGATTCCTTCCAGGGGGAGGGAACAAAAAAACTTTTTCATGTTTTGCTTAAACTTAACTTTTTGAACTAGGGTTGCCATAAATCAAAAAGGGGGAGATTGTTGGTGCAGAATGCACTTAAGTCAAACCTGTGTTTTGATAATGGCAACATAGGTCAAAAGTTAAGTCTTTCTTGTTTTCTAACAAGTTAATCTAGTGTGCAGGAAAAGCCCTAGCGAAGGACTGCTAGGCATTGGCAAAGGAACGCCAGGGAAATAAGCCATAGCAAAGGACCGTTAGGCACTGGCGAAGGACTGCCAGTATCAAGCCCTAGCGAAGGACTGCTAGGCTCCAGGCGAAGGATAGCCTGAGACTGAAGCCCTAGCGAAGGACTGCTAGGCAACTGGCGAAGGACTGCCAGTTTACAAGCCCTGACAAAGGACCGTCAGGCAAAAGTCCAACCAGAGGAACGGTTGGCATCAGGTAATTTCTCCCGAGAGGAGTAGGTGAGGACGCGTTCCCCGTCGAGGGAACAGTAGGCGTCGGTTCGACCTATGGCTCCATTTTGGAGACCAAAGTCAGAATCAAGACAGCTAAGGCTGTATAATCTAATAACTTAACATATTGTTGTGTTTTGTACTAACCCTGGATGTAGGACCGAAGGAACGTGTGTCTGCAGCTCAGAAAGCCTCAAAGGAGAGAGGCAAGAGCTGGGTAGGGCGCCCGGAGCGTCCCGGGCGCCTCCAAGGGCCATACAAAACAGGTAAAGCAAAAAGTGGTTCGAATACATACTGGGCCGGGCGCCCCCGTGCTTCCGGGCGCCCCCGCTGCTCCCGGGCGCCCCCTGCACTGCGGGCGCCCCCTGCGCTGCGGGCGCCCCCATGCGCAACATCGAACCCGAACCCCTCGAAGCCACCCGTCGAAGCCTAGAAGATAAACTTTGACCCGGTCAATGCGGGCGCCCCGAGCGCTCCGGGCGCCCCGGTCAAAGCGGATCCAGGGGATCAGACGCGACCGAGAGCTCTGCGGATCAGAGGCCACGTGGGGGGCGCCCCCAGGCCCTATATAAAGGGCCCTCGACCCCAAGCTTCGAACACCAATTCACTCGACGCCTCAAAGCTCTTCCGCTCTCGCGCCTTGCTCCGGAAACTCTCCAACTCGAGCCGACAACGTCCCGCTGCTCCGAAACAGTTGATCTACTCCGGACGTCGGTAAAGAAGAGCGTTCTTTTTATTTACTGCACTTATCTTTGTAATTAAATTTTGTAAACCTTTTTGCGCCTATATAGAATTGCCCAAAGTAAACGGTCAACGACCGTGGACCTTGGAGTAGGAGTCGACACAGGCTCCGAACCAAGTAAATCGACTGTGTCTCTGTGTCGTGTTTTTTAATTTCCGCTGCGTACCTACTCTTACTCAAATCCGAAAGTTTACCGATATTCACCCCCCTCTATCGGTTTTCTCGATCCAACAAGACCTTGTTTGCTCTTAGCCTGGTTCACGACATGTTTTTCCTTAGGAGGGCTCCGATAGATTTGGAGGACCAAGAGGATTCTCCCCGCATGCAAGAAGTGTCCAGGAGAGAAAGGGTTGTTTCCTTGAGTGTTTGTGTCAGTTGGGTTGACTTTTGGGGTCGACTGGCTGCCTCCCCGATGGAGATCGCCTTGGAGGGGGAATGAGAGCAAGACATAACTACCGGTGGCGTATGTCCTTGCAGAATGATATGTACCGTGGGACCACCAATCAATTAAGCTCTTCTCTCATCATGATAACGAGATCTTGTCCCTCTCCACCTTAAGCGTTGGAACATCTAGTGTTGTCCATCTTGGGTTTTTTGGTTTTCTTAACTCAACTTTCACACAGACAGTGCCAATTTGATGCTGCCTAAATTTCTCGGAAGCCAACTCACTAGTGATTCATCGAGTAGGAAGAGGACAAACTTTGTGATGTGACTGACAAGATTCTTCCAAGTGGATCTGAAGAGAGAAACACTAGTTAGGAGGATAGCCGGAGGGGTTTCGGTGTAGTTACTCCGCCGCTTAAGTTAGAGAAGGTTTTGAAAAGGAAGAAGAATTAGAAATTGATTAGGTTTTCTCACATACCTCCTGTTGTAAATGAGAGTACCTTTTTATAGGGATTACAAGGAAGAAATCATATCTTACGTGACTTCATATTTTCTGGTGTTTTTACCCCTTATCTACAATCTCTTTTATTGCGTGTAAATGGGGAATAAAGAAGAGGGGGGGGGGGGGTGACGTTATGAGGCCACGTGTTCCCGATCATTTTATCCATGTTCTTGGTGATTGTTTTATCCTTTTTTGAGTTAGAAGCATGATGGGTGAGTCAGGCTTCCTGACTAGGGACTCGGGGTTGGAGATTTGCCTTAACAGTCTTAGCCGAGAATCAGGTACGAATCCTCGAGTTGGGAGGGCCCTGAGTCGAGAGCTTGATTTGGGACTCGAAAGGCCCGACTCGGGACTCTGGGTCAGAGTCGTGGTTGGGTTGCTAGTGAGACATAACCTTTCTCGACTGGACACCCCTGTTGATTTCGTCCTGCTGATATAACTATCTATCTGACTCATTTATTCTATCTATATCTGAGTATCTATCTATCTGACTCTTCAAATTTATTTTGATGATTAATAAAATTTTTGTATGGAGTAGAATTCATCATTTCAAAATTAATGAAAGAATTGATACTTAAATTAAAAAAAATTGTAACTTTTTATGATAATTTGTTTTTTTATTTTGTTCTTCTCTAAATAGTTATGCTGACTCCCTAGTGTTGGAACTTGGAAGAGGCTCATTTTCAAATGTTGCTTGTGGGCCATTGAACCAACTCATCGCGGTTCGTATTGTGGGCGGACCGGCTGAGGCGGAGCGACCAACGGAGGGACAACCGAACCAAAGCAAGCCCAGAAGCTTCTATCCTTCCCATCCTCCATTTGAGGCCGAGGCGGTGCCCTATTTATCGGAGATTTCCACGCTCTGAGAAAGGCGCGAGGGAGCAGCTCCTCAGCCTCTTCTAGAACAATCATCAGCCTCTGATGGTCTCCTCGCTGCTTTTCTCCCCGGGAATGCTCCTCTCAAGCGAGACGCCGCATCGACTCTCCGCCGTCGCCTGCCCGTCTTCCTGCCGCTCCAGGCCTTCCAAGTGGCCGAGATTCTCGCCTGCCGCTTCCTCTACCAAAACTTCTTGGGTTGATCTGAGTGGCAGCTCGAATGACGGCGTCGGAGGCTGGTTCCTCCCTAGACGCCGGACGATCGAGGAAATGAAATATGGTAAACCTTTTAATCGGATTATACTTGTTCACCTTCGGGTTCTCTAGGGGTAAAATGAAGTAGAGATTAACTGCCTCTTTACGAATTATCTTCTCAACTGTTTTCTGGTTGCAGCGGGCCCGAGATTTCACTTCGTTACCATTGGGGCTTCTGCAGCGATTTTTTTGGCCGCGCTCACGTATTTCTGTCAGTTAAAGAAAGGTTTCTGATCTACGAGTCCTATTCGCTGTCTTGTTCACATTGTATTATCTATCTCTTTATGCAATTATTCCTACTCTAGAAATCTTGCAACTTTGTACGCCTTAGCGGAAGTTCCTTACTGGTTCAATTTGCTCCCAATGTAGATTATTTCTCTGAGCAAATAGCCTTTAAATCATGTTGTTAAGATCATAAATCCAACAGAATTCTTTTTTTTCATCTTATGCATGTTGAGGTTGTTACCTGGAAGTTCTGTTCTCCATCGTTGTTTTCTGCAGTCTTCTTTTTAAATGTTAATTTCTTCGCCAAATTCTTTTTTTCAGAATAACCTTCTCCTATGCATTATATTCATGGTTACTTTCCTCATTGGTTTTTTCAGAATAATTCACTAGCTAGCGGCTGGCAAGTACATTTACTGATTAGGCTCTGCGCTATCAGCTTGAGCCAATGAGTTTTCCTTATTGTTTTATGTATGTTTTCTGATGCATCGATTGGTTTCATTTGATTTCAGAGTAAGTTTGCTTATGAGGAAACTTACTGTAACATATTTACGGAGATAACTGTAGAGGTTCTGTATCAATCTCACTTTGCATTGCCTATTTCTTACTTTCTAGTATCCATACATTGCTCTTGATTGGGAAAGCCTTCTGCTTGTAGTTTTACAACTTAAAAGAATTCTAAGTGTTATATCATTTTTAGTATTTTCATTGGGATTTTATCCACAATAAACTGGAAATTTGTATATTCTTGTGTGGTATCTGGTTTTGACATTTTGACAAAATACATTATGTTTTGCAGGCTTTAAGTTTTTCTTTACTATTCCACCAAATGTGATTCAAGAGAAGTCGATGCCATTAACATCTGAAAAACATCCAGAAGGGGATGTTGCATCCTCCAAATCTGATGTTGATGAGATTTCAGAGTCCAAGGTTGAGGAAGAAGTTGAGTTGAAAGGGAATGCTTCAGCAGGTTTATTATTGTTACTCTGCTTCAGA
The DNA here is from genome assembly GCA_024364735.1 of Boesenbergia rotunda. NCBI lineage: Eukaryota > Viridiplantae > Streptophyta > Magnoliopsida > Zingiberales > Zingiberaceae > Boesenbergia > Boesenbergia rotunda. The sequence goes on from JAGFNQ010001547.1 coordinate 273,071, forward strand.
TGTATTTAACTAAAGCTATTGATTTCATGGCTTATTAATTGTCTGTAGTAGTATCTGCATGATGAGGATGAGTGTGAATCATTAGACTGCATACATTTTTTTGCTGGTTTTCATCTTGGATATAGGCAGAATAGTGACCAGTCAGGAAATTATCCTAGTGGGGTCATTAAATTTAAGACCAATAACTTTAATATGGATAAATTAGATAATACACAGATGAGATGATGGGCAATAAATAAAGATGAGCACAACAAATAAAAAATTTAACAGAGATAAAAGATAATATAACGAGAACAGTGGCAAGCGGCAACGATGAGGGGTAGATGACAGAACAGTGCAACTCGATAACTGATGTGTATCCGCAAGTGTATGGAAACGTCGTCAAGTAATATAAAAGATTATTGTATCCATAGGGGGAGACTATTGATTAAGCACTAGTCGAGTTCATAAAGTAATCTATCTAGACGATTGAAGGTTGTGTGAGAGCTGGTAGACTAAAGAGAGAGAAGAACAGAGAGAGGGAAGTGAGAGAAGAGTTCTTGGGGGAAGGTTGGAAGGGGTGGAATTTAGGATTTTGGTTTCACTACGATGCTAGTCAATGCTCTATGAATTGTTCATATACTAATCTCAATGTTTACGCGTTTGTAGAGATTTTAATTAGGAACCGGTGTGATCTGCAGAAGTACACCAGAATGCTTCCTCCTTGGGCATCCAATGTTATTAAGTAGAGAAGGTGACCTAGAGAGTCCGGCTAAAGACACCCTTTGTCACTAAGAGTTCTCGGTCATACGTCTCTAGATTACACAAAACACTTCCTAATATGGAATAGAGAGAAATTAAGAAATATTAGATAATCTCTTATAGAGGATTGACCTCTATTTTGAGGTAACCCCCGAGATGTCCGGTTAAAGGAACCCTTTGTCACTAAGGGTCTTTGGTCATACGATCTTGGACATTCCCTCTACGTGGCGACCACACCTTTATAACTATATGTATTTATGATTCACACATTTCATCAAACACATACAAGGCACAATACATATAGAACAAGCAATAAACATATTAATGCATAAGGAAATGGACAAATTCATAGTTTATACATCAACATCACGTAATAGCTACTCCTTATATCCTAGATCGGAGAAACTACTCCATAAGAAAGAAAGAATAAACTAAAGACAATAGATAACATTATTACAACCTAAGGAGTAAGAAATGTTTATCAAGTAGATCATCGGTGTCTTTAGGATGCCTCCTTGCTTCGGAGGTGGACGGATCATGGATGGGGGCGACGACAATGGCTCTAAGGTTTCCTCTAGAGGGGAGAATCCTTCCCAAGGAAAGGGGCTAAACCCCAAACCCAAGATGTGTCAAAAAGGAGAGAAAAATCCCTATTATAGCAATGGGCATGACCCCTGCTTCTCTACGGCTTGATCGTGCCATTTGGCACGGCCCCAACGTGCGGCAGGCATACCAGGAAGCCACGACCGTACCAATTAGCACTGCCTGACAAGGGTGGCTCTCGGCGAGAGCCACATAACCGTGCAAATTGGCACGACCTAAGTGAGGTGGCTCTCGGCGAGGGCCACACGGCCGTGCCCTAGGGCACGACCCCTACTGAGAGATGTACACGACGTGCCAGTTGGCACAACCTTGGCTTTCGGCTTACTTTGACGTTCGTTTTCGCTCCTTATCGCATCCTGTCAATCAAAACAAATAAGGAACAAGTCTCCGAATAAAAGGAAGTAATCATGTTTATAAAAGATATAATGGGGTACGATAATGTAAATTAAAACCAAGAAAAGCAAGTGAATGAGCGTCAATAAGAGTATAAAAACGTGCCTAATCTACTCTCATCACACCCCAGACTTAAACCTTTGTTTGTCCTCAAGTAAAAACCCACAATATAAATTCATATGTCAGTATAGTGCATCGTCATCCTTAGTGAATCAATCTAACTCTATCAAATAATTTCATTGATAAACATGATACCAAAATTTTCTGAGTGTGGTTTAAGTAATAGTTCTCCGTGTTCAGTGCGATGAGTAGCTATAGTCTTTCAAGTTTCAATTTCTATGCCTAGTCAAGTTGTCATCTAACTGTGCTCCCTATTCTCTTGGCGATAGACACTTACCTACCTCACGCTTGGTTTATCCCTCTCAAACTACTCATAGTCTCAAAGGCATCCTTAGAATCAAGAGAAACTTAGTATTTATTTTTCCAGTCACTTAACTCGGTCTCAAAGGGGTAATTTGTTAGTTTCCACTCATGATACTTTTTTTATATCCCTTATTCAAATGTTTTTATCTTTATATTTTTTTATCTTTTTTTTTGGTGCTTTAAAAGTCTAGAACTAATACATATGCATATGTATAAATGCAGAGATGTTGATTTTTCCAAGTGAGTTAGCATGACTGGAGCCTCATCCAGTAATCAAGATGTAATTTAAGAAATCACAAAAGGAACACAAGTACTAACAAGTTCTATGAATCAAAACTATTTATTGAGTTACCTACTATCCAAACTAGGCAAAGTGAAGGGAGATCTTAAAACTAGACTATACTCAAATGTTTTTAATAAAGACTTTACTCACTTTATGCTATTAAAGATAGAGAAAAATTATCCACTAAACATACTAGCACTAAAATCAAATAACATAAATCAAGAATAAACATGCTAGAATTTTTTACTTAGAACTAGATAACATAATGTGATGAATGATGTAGCCAGGAAAATTTTTATTATGCAAAAAGAAATCAATCCAAAACTAACTAACAACGCAATGCATATATGCATCCCCTAGACTTAAATTTTTCATTGTCCTAATGAAAGTTAAAACTAATACATAGGAGTTTTGAAGGTGAAGGGAGTTGCCAAGTGGTACGTGTCACATGTGTGAGTCATTCTAAGTTACCCTTCTATCGTCTATCCACACTTCCTCTTGACTTGTATCCTATAAAAAGCAAATAGACAAGAAAAATGAACTACAACGATTGGGTTATGGAAAAATGAAAGAAGATAAAGACTTAAGCGAAAACATGGAAGAACTTGAGTTGCCTCCTAAGAAGCGTTTGTTTTAGGTCATTAGCTCGACCCTCTTGGTGAATTCATCGAAATCTCGATCTGGCCGGAGTGAGATACTTCCAGGTTTTCTTTTCAATTCCCCAAGGTTGGGAGAGAGCTTTTAGCAAAGGATATAGCAAAACTCTTTCCTTTATTGTCTCCTTGAATGTATGCCCTATTCGTCGGAGACGATTCAGTCCTAGCATCTCGTCTAGGAGCATGATCATTGCAATTGATATTAGGGCCTTGGTCAGTGCAAATCGAGACTTCGGCAAAAGTGGGAGTGCCCATTCTTGGAATTTCCAACGAACCACCACTTCCCACTCATAGGGTTGTGCATCTCATCTATACCTGATGTGATAACCACCTCTCCAAAAGTTCGTGATGTATACTCATCCATAAAATTACCATTATTAATATATGCCCTCTTTATAATCTTATCATCAATCAAGCTTGCATTATCAACTTTAACACTAGGGGCTACGTTAAGAACATCAATAAGAGGCAAAGACAATGCGCCCGTCCTCCCCACGCACTAGTCATAATGTCCGGGCTAGTAGCCCCCGTGATTTACCTCTTCCGTGTTGGCCTTGGGACGGGTTGGCGAGGGCACTGGGGGCGAGCGAATCGCCTTTTGCCACTAAGAACATCAATAAGAATGGATGACGGTGTATCAATAGTCCTGTCAGTGTCTGGAGTATTGTCAGATATGTCCTCGTCACGCAAAACAACAAAAGAGTTCTGTAGAGTCACAAAATCATAAACAAAATTACCATCATCTTTACAATCCATCCCCTCTGACATAAGATCTAATTGTGTCTCCAAATTATGACTTGATTCATCAATTTGTCATAGGGACCGAAGAAACAAGATCCCTCATTCCACCATAAGATCTTCTATTCTTGTGTTGTGGTGCTTATCTCACTAGGAGTAGGAGTTTCTAAGCCTTGAGGATCTTCCCAAGAAGTCAGCTCAATGTGTTGAGATTCATGTGGTCCATCAAGTGTTGAATCCTTTTTAAATTATGACGGACTCTGAGATGTTTGAAAATGTTGTTCAACACCTTACAGGTTTCTATAATCAAAATATTGACGATCCATCCAATCCTGATAATAGTACTAAGGTGTGTCAGGAATAAGCTGTTGTGGTTGGAAATACTCATACTGCTTAGGAATTTGTACGGGTTGAAAATTCTGAAGTTGCTGAATCCCCCAATCATAACTATTAGTGCTAGAAGTTGGTTCTTCCATGATTTGATGTTGAGGTTGAAACAAACACTGAAGTTTCACAGGAGTGCTAGCAGCTTGGTGAAATAAGTAACAAATAGCAGCTGGATGGATTGTGCTACCACAAATTCTATGGAGGTGCTCATATTGATCACTATCTGAATCATAGTCATCATCGAAGCCTTTGAATTGCAGATGATATGGTTTCATGGTTATGCAGAAATAAATTTTCTAGTCTCACTTGAATTAAAACCAACAAAAATCACGGACACAGGGAGTAGTCATGACAAAACACATGGATATAAAAGATATAGAATAACCAAGGCACCCAACATGTTTTGTATCAGAAAATGCAGAATAAAAAATATGAAAAGACATGCAGTAAAAAAAAAAGGAAGAAAAATGGAAAAGCAGACTATAAACAAAAACAATGAAAATGTGTCTAGACTAGCTAACTTGCTTATCGACTAATGCTAATGCGAACAGTCCCTGACAACGATGTCAAAAATTTGATGTGTATTCGCAAGTGTACGGAAACATCATCAAGTAATATAAAAGATTATCGTATTCACAGTACCTATTGATTAAGCACTAGTTGAGTACACAAAATAAGCTATCTAGATGATCGAATGTTGTGTGGGAGCTTGTAGACTAAAGAGAGACAAGAAGAGAGAGAGTGAAGAGAGAGAAGAGAAGAATTGATTTTGGAGTAAGGTTGGAATGGGTGGAATCTAGGATTTCAGTTTCACTACGATGCTAGTCGATGCATTATAAATTGGTAATCTCAATGATTATGCGTTTGTAGAGATCCTAACTAGATAATGGTGTGAACTCTGCAGAAGTGCACCTAAACGCTTCCCCTTTGAGCATTCAATGCCATTAAGTAGAGAAGGTAACCTAGAGAGTCCGATTAAAGACACTCTTTGTCATTAAGGAACCCCGATCATATGTCTCTAGATTACGTAAAATACTTCTTAATATGGGATAGAAAGAAACACACTAAGCAATATTAGATAATCTCTTATAGAGGATTGACCTCCATTTTGAGATAACTCCCGAGATGTCTGGTTAAAGGAACCCTTTGTCACTAAGGGTTTTCGGTCATACGATCTCGGACATTCTCTCTACGTGATGACCAAACCTTTACAAGTACATGTATTCATGACTCACATATTTCATCAAACACATACAAGGTACAATACATATAGAACAAGCAATAAACATATCAGTGCACAAGGAAATGGACAATTCCATAGTTTATACATTAATAACACATAATAGCTACTCCCTACATCTTAGATCGGAGAAACTACTCCATAAGAAAGGAAGAATAAACTAAAGACACAATAGATAAGCATTTTTGCAACCTAAAACTGAGGAGGAAGAAATGCTTATTAAGTAGATTGTCAGTGTCTTCGGGATGTCTCCTTGCTCCGAATGTGAACGGATTATGGATGGGGGCAACGACGGCGGTTCTAGGGTTTCCCCCAGAGTGGAGAACTCTTCCTAAGGAAAGGGGCTAAACCCCAAATCCAAGATGTGCCAAAAAGGGGAGGAAAACACCTTTTATAGCGGGGGACGACCCCCTGCTTCTTTGCGGCAAGACCGTGTCATTTGGCACTGCCCCGACGTGCAGCTGACGTACCAGGAAGCCACGACCGTGCCAATTGGCATTACCTGGCAAGGGTGGCCCTCGGCGAGAGCCACATGCTCGTGCAGATTGGTATGACCTGAGTGAGGTGGCTCTTGGTGAGAACCACACGACCGTGCCCTAGGGAACGACCCTTGCTGAGAGATGTATACGGCCGTGCCACATGCCCTGACTTTCGGCTCGCTCCGAGGTTCGTTTTGCTTTGTTTTCGCTCCGTTTTTGCTCCTACGCTCATCAATAACCAAACTAGGTTTTGGTGATGGGGTTATCGACACTTTTGTTAACTGCCAATGAGTAGAGAACGTGAACTAAAACAATGAATGAGAGATGAGAGAGTGTTTCAACTCAAACCAAATCTAGCTTATAATTCTGATTCAATTTTGTTTCTTGACCAAATCAGTTTGATTTGGTTTGAATTGACAGGATGAAAAACAAATACTTCAATTTCTATTTGATTATCTGTGATCCAAATCAGATACAAAAATTAAATTTATTTTTAAAAATAATAGAAAATATTTTTCATTGACGTTTTTTGTGAATCATTCAATATTTATAAAATTTTTTATCAAAAATTTAAAATTTCAATTTAGTTGTTGTGCACTATTTTATTAGATGAAATTTAGTCAATAAAGCTTATAACTTAATAATAAAACTAAAAAATATAAAGCACAAGTGCAAATTCAGTTCACTCTTCAGGTTGATTTCGATTCAGTTTACACATTTATTTAGCTTGATTGGTTTTTGGAAATTGGTACAGAAAATTTAGTTTGGTTTAGTTGAACTGAGTTGACATCTAGAGAGCATTGTCCTTTATGTAAAAAATTAAAATAACTAATTTATTTTCCTTGATTAATCTATATATCAGTAATATATAAATTTATATGCAACTAATATGTATATCTAATTTTTCCTTGTAAATCCAGTGGGGTAGATATGCTGTACCGTATATACTACTGGATTTATTATTATTATTATTTCACTCTTGTTATTTGTTGATGTAGAAACATTGAAATATAGAAACAGTAGTCATAGAAAAGAAATAATAGGGAGAAAATTAAAGAGAAGACAATTGCTTCATTATTATTTCTTATCATAGGCTAACAAGCCTATTTATACATATTGTCAAAGTATATATGAAAAATACTATAATAAATATGGTAATAACAAATATAGTAATAAGAATAAATATGGTTAAGATTGTAGTCCAAATATGGTAAGTCATTAGTCATTTAAAATCAATTTCTGATCTTTATTCTTAGTATCATATTTATCTCATTACTCCCGACAAACTCAACAGATTGATGTTGAATGTTGAGTTTGGTTTAGGGTTTAGGGCTATGTGCTCAGCAAATCTCGAAAAAGAGTTTGATGTGTGTTGTTCTCTGGTGACGTCTATCGTGGATGCGGGAGGTTAGATTTGACAAGGCGCAAACAAAAGGAAGCAAATCGGAAATGACCTAAAGTTGTGATCTAGATACCAGGACCTTCCTTCAATAATCTGGATTTCCCTCTAATGAAGGAGGGAGAGGTCAATGAGGAGAACAAGATAGTGCACAATGCGAAGGCCATGAAGGAGATGCCCTCGCGGATAGATGCGGACACTAAAGGCCATGTTGAAGGTGCGTGCGTGGATAGATGTGCACACCAAGCAAAGACTAAGACGGTGAAAGCCAAGCTGGAGGAAGTCGAATGTGCAACACCGATTGGTTTCCAAATGCGAGTTGGAAGCCAAGCTGGAGGACGACGATCGACGATTCCGATGATGACGGCGAACAACAAGGAGGCGTCATGTGGAATCCCATGGTATGAAAGAGTACTGACGTGTAGACCATGATAACATTGATGTCGGTGAACTGCGTAGTTGGAAAAGGATCTCCATGATGAGCGACAACGCCTTGATCTCCGCATTTGTTCTCAGTAGGAGAGTTAGTGAGCGGCAGGTGCCTTGACTTCCGCATTGTAAAAAAAAAAGAATATGAGAGATCTGGATGAGGATCTTGATGGCGAGCAGTTAAATCAGTGATCCTCCATCTAGCGGCCGTTTTGTGAGGCCAACAGGAAGAAAGGACCATATCCTAAAGAAAGTGGGAGTGGTCAGTGAGGCGACGTCGGGGCATACCATAGGAAGAACCTGTCCGACACCCTCAAGGATGGTGGCGGCGACATCCTTGGTGAGGTGCCAAACGAGGATGGAGTTGTCTCGGGAAGAGGACATGATTTGGTAGTTGTCGATGGAGGCGATGGTCCCTTGGTGCACTTCCTTTGAAAAAAAAGATGATATTGAGAAACATCCAGTAGTGGACATGCTTGGTGAGGTACTCGCCCATGATGCTGAAGTTGTAGTGCTCCTCAATGTTGATGAAGGAGGGCAAGGAGATACCAAGGAGAGAATCTGCTTCTTATCCTTTTGGAGTGTTGAGATTGAAGACATTCCTTGCACAGAGTAAAGAGAGAAAGAGGGGTTGGGTTCCCCACGGAGAGCACAAAATAGTATTAGTAATAGAGCATCCTGCCATGTTCTTCATCTATCGTCACATACCCGCCATGTAAGAACAACTTCCTTCAACCGAGCTTGTCAACGGTGAACATGACGACAAAGGTGCAGAGTAGCCCAAGAAGATTGCATCCAACTAGCAAGAAGAGCAAATTCTTGATATCGACCGAGTAGCTGTGGTCAACCTTGGTCGGGTTTGGGTTTTGTGGTAGATGAACTCGAAGTATTTGATGATCGCTATGAGCTTGCCAATCGCTACCGAGATCTAGTGGCATGTCTAGTGGAGGCACGCCGGGAAAGTCTCCTTCAGCACGATGAAGGTGGTGCTCACTAGTTGCATTCCATGGTGGCACACGAATTTCAACGAGAAGAACCCAAATGTTTTCGACAACACAATTTGCTCCACCTTCTCTGCTCCTCGATCTCCGTTGGCAAAACCTTCGATATGTCCAATGTCGTCTGCTTCATGTTCTTCACCACCAACGCCGTGTGTTTTGTAGTTTCTAACATCTTCATCCGCCAGTAGTAGGTGAGCGCGGCCGACAGCGTGCTAACCATAAGGATGATACGCCAGACGTAATTGATCTTGGGCATTGCCGAGCCTACCGGGCCGGTCGAGTGCGGAGGAGCCTAGAATTGGTTCATGAAAGTGGTGGAGACGATGATGGTGACCATGCCTCTGAGGATGCTCAAGCCCTACATGGCGAAGATGGCTGCTATGAAGGTGTCGCGGGTCTTCTTGTTTGGGTACTCCGTCATGATGGTGGCGAAAAGAGGATAATCGCCGTTGATACCAAAATCGTGCTAGGAGCAGAAGAAGCAGAGGGTGGTTTTGACGCCCAAGGTGTCGAACGAGAGTCTGGAGGAGATGGAGCAGAGGACCATAATCATCAGAGCTGTTGGAAAAATGGGATCTCGTTCTCCATGACAAAATGTCCATTGGGTAGTCCACCACACCTTGAACCGAAAGATGCTCATGAAGCGCGACCGCTCTTGGCGGTGTCACTGGAGAGGCCGACGAAGCAAGCGCTGCCACCAGAGGCCGACACGGTGTGATGTTAGCAGGGACATCAAGGAGGAAGATGCTCATGAAGAGCAGCTGCTCTTGGCGGTGCGCTGGAGAGGCTCAGAGTAGTCGCTGCACCAGAGGCCGACATGAGGGTGATATTAGTAGGATATCAAGGAAGATAGCGTGATGTGTACGGTGAGGTTGTGCCCCTTGAGGCTGAAAGCGGCTTGCTAGTTCTCGTCAGCGACAAGGACTTCGATAGTGGTGACGGAGCCCAACTTTCTATCAAATTGCAGCAATTTATGGGTTGATTGCAAGAAAAGGATAGCACTTTGTGCAAGGAAAGTTGTTGTGATTGTTGGCAAAAAAAAGGGAAGTTGTTGGTAAAAAGAGGAAAAAGAGAGGGTTGTTGCCGCTAGCAAGACGAAAAATGAGATGGGGAATAAAAGGTCAAGGAAGAGATCTTGCGGCGGCTGTTTGCCTATGTGGAAGAGAAAAGCACGAGAGAGAGAAAAAAAAGAGGAAACGGTGGAATTGAGATTTTGAAAAGCTTGATTATATCGGTGAAAGGAATAATTAAACAGAAAAAATAAAGATAGAGAGAAAATGAATTATGAATAAAATATAATTTACAATAAACAAAGAAAAGAGCATAGGACAACGTCCATGGCTCTAATACCACGTAGAAACATTGAAATATGGAAACACGTAGACATAGAAGAGTATAGGGAGAAAAATAAAGAGAAAATCATTGCTTCATTATTATTATTTCTGGTCGTAAGTTAACAAGCCTATTTATATATATTGTCAAAGTAATATATATGAAAAATATTATAATAAATATGGTAATAACAAATATAGGAATAAGAATAAATATTGTTGAGATTACAGTCAATTTCTGATTTGTATCTGAACTACCATCTTTATCCTCATTAGTTTACTTAAATTTTACGTGATATGCTAGTTTTTGTGCTTACTTTGTTTTTGTTTTCTTTGGATGTTAAAGAATCTGCAGGGAGAAAAGAAGTTGCTATTCCAGTTGCACCTGACATCATTCAACAGGAAGCTGTATCTGTCTTGATAAAGCTGAAGGTTTGTTGCTAGAAGCCTAGAACCCCAGGTCCCTTGTTGAGTTTTCTGAACAATGCATTTTAGTGAAACTGCACTGAACAGATACACAAAGCACATGACCATATTTTAGCTTTGGAGTTCAGACCTCAGATGAGTTATAATCTATTGCTATAGACCAGGATCTGTGTGGACAGTTAATGCTTTTATCCTATTAGTAGAAAACTGACTCAGTATGATGTTGCATGCATCTCCAATTTCCTGTCTCACTACTCTTAAGTCTTGAATGACTCTGAAAAAGCCGACCACTACATTGTCACATTAATATCAAACAAAATGCAAATGCATTAAACAAAATCATGTTCAGTTGGATATCTATCCTTTGATATTGGATTTCTTTTGTCTATATTAACTGTTGTTTGTGTGGCATCTGTTGTATGGATCGTGCTAATTTCAATTTTGCGCTATAAAAGTATGACTTTCCATGTGCACTTCAAGAAGTTACACTATTAATCAACTTTATTAGCCTTTAGAAATTTATCTCAAGTGGATTTATTTAGGTGATTTTCTTATTACATATAAGTAGATGAAGATAATGGTTGTACATTATCAGAGTTGAGAGTTATCATTTTTTTGACAGAAGTCTTTCATAAATTACATGCCGGCCTTCGAGTTTGGGGTGTTCTATGTACCCCGCCAATTAGAGATTTGGTAGTTCAATCCTTAATCTAAAGGACAATATAAGAAAAATGTAAAATTCATGTGACATTGTTTTTTTGGATTTCCATGCAGAAAAGTAATATCTCTTGTTTTGATTTTAGTTTTACACTTAAATTTGCTACATGGATGAAAAGAAAAATGGTGATTTTGTTATCCAAGGATTTACATGTAATATCCTTGTACTCCAAGTCCAAGTGGGGTGGACGCATTTTAATCAAAAATAATATTGGGAGTTTAGTTGATCTACATGTGCCAGTTTGTCTAAGTCCTTTGCATTCTCCAGATTATGGAAGATGATGTCATTGCCGAGGAATTGTGTACCAGAAGCGAATATGCAAGATGGTTTGCCAAAATCAATTGTTTAGAAAGGTTGCTTAAAGATAGGACTCTAGCTGAAGTCATCTACCAGAAATCCTTTCTTAATAATAGTTATTTATGGAATTAATGCCAATAAATTTTTGATTCATTGTCTGCATACTATACAGAAACTCAAAATACAAGATACTCTCAAAGCCTGTGATTGTTGGTCCAGTCATTACATTCTTTGACGATGTGAATCCTGACAACCCTGATTTTTGGTACATTCAGTGTAAGTTTCATGAAATTGTGTTAATGATATGGAGACTATATTGACCTTGGTTCTAATGTATTAATTTAAAACAAAAGCACTTGCAGAAGCTGGCATAGTCATCAGCAAACTCTCTGCTTTGACCTCTACTAGCACATTGGACAATGGTGGTGTTAGTGGCCAAAAAAAATTTCAATTTTTACCACAAAGGTACTCTAGACAATATTCATCTTTTTCTTTTCATTTCTTTTTGGGTATCATCCAAATAATTTCCTTATTTGCTTGGTAGTTTCCTATCACGATTTGATCTGCAAAACTGGAAAGCTCTCTTAGAATATTCACTTCCCTCCAAATTTGATGAGGAGGTAAAACATAACTCACTCTTATTGTTTGCTTGTCAAAGCGAATATGTGAACCATAGTTTGCTCTTCATGTGATAGTGTTCTGACTTATTTACAGTCCAGATGTTAAGAAATGAAGTGAACATTCTTGATATTACCACCGATAGAGATGTATCACCACATATATTGGTAGATCTGATGGCCGGTGACAACAGCATAACAAGAAGAACTTTTGGTATGTGCTTCCCTCTCTTGTTTAATAAGTCTAAAACATACCTTTTATATTGCCCTGCAGCTTCCCTTAGGGGCGTTTGGTTTGTGTCATTTTCCATTTTCATTTTCCAGAAAACCGCATTTTCTAGTTTCTAGAAAATGACTTTTTTCATTCTCCAGTTTCCAGAAAACGCTATATGTTTTTTCTGGAAAACAAAGCTGGAAAATGCAAACCAAACATGTTTTCCAGAAAACCGCATTTTCTACAGAAAATGAAAATGGAAAACAGATTGGAAAATGCAAATCAAACGCCCCCTAAATATTTTAGCTATTTCCTGTTAGATTGCAAAGGGGATCGTGTAGCAGTGTTATTGTTCCAGTAAATATTATTCTTAGAATTACTTCCATTTTCCCCTCCTCCCCAGACCACCACCCCATCCAAAGTACTGTTACATTTAAATGATCAGTATTGTTGCTAGATCTTCTGTCTGTAAACAGTTCTGATAGAGTTTTCTTAAAATCATGTGGGGAGACTAGTTTGTTTCTATATGTATTTATTTCCTTAAAGAAATGTACTGAATCAACAAACATGATGATGTGTTGTTTTTGCACGTTGACCATCAGTGTTTACCTGAACTGCATGAGTATTGTTTGGTCTATATCCTCCTTTGAACTCTATGATAGACATAGTATTGTTTTTGGGATATCTTAAAATGGAATAAAATGAGGTCTAATTTTTGGAGATAATATATAATTGTCTTAAATATAAAATATATAAAAAATGACTTTGCTTTTGTAAGAAAATAGGACCACTTCCAAGGATAATTTAGACGGACTGATTTACTATGGATTGGATAATTTGTTTTATCATCTAAATTATAAAGCTTTTACCACTTGGACTCTTATATAATTTGACTACAACTGTGGGAATTGCCCTTGCATCTTCAACTTTTGAAGCTAGCATCTAGACTTTTGAACGACCTGTGTAACATGCTCAATATAATGGGCAGTAATCGTTGGATCCTTGATCTGGATAATCTTCCTGTTCAGTTGATATTTTTGCCTCCTAAAGCAACCAGATATCTTAGTTTTTCTTTGAGTTGGTATGTTATTCATCTTTGGTTGTAGTTGTTGATGCACTCTGGATTGTGTTTGCAGTTCAATATTTGTGGTTCATTTTGCTTCAAATATGATTGCAGGTAACATTAGACGACTTCAACCATGCAAACCTGTGACCAAAGCACAAGCAGCAGTAGTATTGACTAGTGGCAGAATGGCAGACGCAATTCAACATGAAATATCAAGACTCGAGGCTGAAAAGATGTCCAGGCTACATGACGAGGAGGAAATCAGATCTGAGTTGATACAAAAAGGTGATATACAGAGGTTTTGGGAGGAGGAGCTAAAAAAAGAACAAGATCGATTTTTAGTGGTTGACAAGGTACTCAAAGTTGCATTGCTCAGTCTGGAGCATGAGAAAAAAGCTCTAAATGACAGTCTAATTGACTATGTAAAAGAGAAAGGAGCACTCACCTGTCGTGAAAAACTGCAAAAATGTATGAAAGAGGAAGTTGATCAAATGTATGATAATCTCGCAAGTGAGAGAGCTGATCTTTTATCTGAGCAGCAAAATTTGGAAAGATACTCTGCTGAACTATGTGCAAAGCAGGATGCAGTTGTTGAAGCTAAATCAATCTTGGAAGCCGAAAAAGAAGCTATCAGGATTGTTAGGTGAGTCATTCTGATTATTAGTTTTGCTAAAACGATGGAACAGTTAATTTGTTTTCCATTGTTCAATGTGTTCGTCCACAATTTGGCTAACTTTGTGACTGACCAAAGTAGAAATGACTTAGTAGTATCATCACCTTTAAAATATTTCCTTTAACTAGATAGAACATGTTTGAGTGATGGAACCTTGTTGATCTGGACTGTGGGTAAGCAGATCTGTTTGCAAAGCTATTTGAAATATAAAACATTACTTTTTTATTGACCTCACTAGTCTTCATTAGTTTGCATGCTTTAGTACCAGATAGATTGTGGAGTATCGGCAAAAATGAATATCTTAATGAGCTATTCATTGCTCATTCTGCACAAAGAGTATCAAACATTTGGTCCATCTTATTTTGTGTGCAGTTCATTTACATTAGAATCAAACTTGTGGAATGGACCTGGGCTTGCATTTCATATGATAGGCCTTTCGTAAAATTTTCAGGATACTAAGTGGTTATGACTAACTTGTAAATTAATGGTGACCTTCCAATTTCTCTTTTCACATCAGATTTGTTTTGCATCTTGTGACCTGATCTATAGAAAGCCTTATATCATACTTGGTTCACAAAATGGAATAGGAAGGAATTCTCGTTATTGGGAGAATATGAACGGAATAGGAATATGTATTCCATAATTTGGATACTGAATAACTATTACGTAGGTTAATGAGAGGAACTAAGCTGAATTACTAGGAGCATTTGTTCACTTAGAAATCTTATGAAATGAAATAGTTTTGTATAAACCAATTAACCAAAGATGTCATTAGTTCTAATTGTTTCATCAAATTACCATAAACAAATCTGTGAGGTTAAGTTATTTGTGTGGCATTAAGTCGAAAATGTTGATTCAATTTATGCTAGACACTGCAATAATGTATGTGCTTTATAGGTAGAGAACAATTGTTTTTGTTCAGGACTCCTCTTAGATAATGTCCATCATATGCCTATATTTTAAGGACAACTGGTAAACGTTCGCTTCTTATTGTAATTGTCACTGACAATGATCATGTTATGAGAACAGTGGATCCTTTTATATGTTTGCGTTTCACTAAGAAATCATTGAGATTTGTCTGTTGTGTACAGGTCTTGGGTGGAGGAAGAAGCAATGCAAATGCGGAGTAGAGCTGATGTCCTTGAACAAGCTGTACTGAGATGGCGATACAACAGTGGGTCTGGACATTCACAGAATTTTTCATCCAACAGCAAGTGCTCAGATTGAAATTAATGTGGGAAACAGTCATCAATATCATAGCTTGTATTGTCCTTCTTTTTGTTGGATATTTGGTGCCTTGGTTGATAATGGTTCCTCCATTCATCGAGAGTTTTTGTTTTAGTATGATAAAACCTGGTCGGCAAATTGTTATAAGGATATCATGTCTTGTGGTACTCCGCATAGCCTAGGGTGGAGCTAGTTTCTTCAAGCTTGATGTCGAAGGTTCCCCGGGTTATGCAAGAATAATGCATCGCATTGCTCTTGTTTACATGGCCTTGCTGTATTAAGTATCCAAATTTTTAACAAAAAATCAGTCATTTGACGTGTATCGGTTATCTTGCTCTTTTCTTTCATTAATGAATGGTCATGCGCTGGATTTGTTTAGAAAACCCATGGATTTGGGCTCTCTTGTTGGATCAGGAAATGCCAAAATATCTATCAAGAAATGGAATGCTATAGTGTTTTCCGTTTTATATTCTACGTTTATTGTATGAACAATTAATTTGTCTTATATTTATTGTACTTTTATTCGTATATCATATATAGTTGAACTATGTATAATATTTGTTTTTATATTGAGTGACACTGTGAGTCCTTCACATGAACTTGATGGAGGTTATTTTGCATACTAGAAGCATTGGATTTGAAATTACAAGTGTGATTTAAAGAGGTTGAATCTAGGGTGTCAAAAATGAAGAGGGTTTTAGCATCTTTCATAACAAGTTCATACTGAAATCATTCAAGAGATGATTGTACAGGTTACACATGTCAGATAGCAGAAACTTAATGGAGCATCCTAACATGTTCCATGATTATATGGATGAGTCAAACAAAGGCTGGAGAGAAATTTCAAATAGATTTGAATCTTTTGTAGTGAGACTTCTCTAGTTAGTGTAAACGAAAGGTGACTCTAAAGGAAGTAGTGAAGCTATTGCATATATTATCTACATAATGAGGAAAAGCTTATCATTTTAGATTTGAGTGGGATGCTCCAGATACTTGCAACATAGACAAGAAGGGATAACAAGGTGGGCAAGGATTTTAGCAGTGTATGAGTCCTCACGACGTAGCCGAGTTGATACTCGGATGGTAAAGTTGCTTCATTAGCAACGTCCGTAAATCTAGATTTGAGGTTAGATCTTTAAAGGAAGTTCGACTCTACATAGGTGCAAGGCATTTGGTTACGCCAGAAGGAACTCTTCATACCAGAAGATAGAAGCTCAAGGCTATGTGTAAACCTTTGAGACTGAGGACGTTGTTGCTCGTCATCTCATGACAAAAATTAAACGTATTGCCTCATAAGACACGAATGCATTTCCTATGCCTAGTACATCTAGATCAACTTGTGTGATGCAAGTTTGTACCATGAAAATTTTGTTTTTTTTATCCAAATGTGATGGTAAGGAAAAGTAGAGAAGATGGAGACGAGGTTACGTTATCAATTTGTTAGCCGAAGGATCTTTGATTGCTTGTATAATTGGACAAGAAGAGATTGTTGGATTAACAATAAAAAAAAATATATACAAAATATAAGAATAATAAATTAGCAACGAAAGAGATTTTATCTCCTTTAGAATTCTTGGCTTCTAATTCATTGCTTGACATCCACTACTATTCTCCTTCTCAAATATTTGAAAGGTGAAAAAATCTCTTACAGATCTCCTTATTACAAAGAGAAATTACTTGGCACAAGAAAGAAATAAAAAGAACAAGAGAAATAACAAAGTAGTTGAGAAAACGGACATTGTATAAGCAGCTTTTGATAGCTCTCAAGGATTGATTCTAGGTCAAGTTGGAAAAATATCTTCTTATGTGGTGAGCTACTTGATTTTCTAATTTACCTCTCTACAAATAGCAAATGATTGTGAGACCGACTATGTGAGGAACATATGATCTTTTTACAGAAATTGTTGCTAATTTACTTTCTATCTGTAGCCTTCAACCAATCTTCATCTAGCCTTCATTTTGTCTCCTCATAGTGAATATAGTCAACTATTTCTAGCTTTCAATCAATTGATCTCCCTCTTGCAATAGATTTACTAGCAACTCCAATCAGTTTGCCACAAAATGACCATTCTATTATAATAGTATAATTAGTACTCCGAATTAGTTTTGATATGATCAACTGAGTCAAATTATGTCCTGTTTGGTTAATACCTTATATCTAAGTGTGCAAGAACTTAGGAGTACAATAAGTCGAGCAAGAAGAATGGAACGGGAAGGGTGTCGACGGGCTCGGTGCATTTGAGGGACGAGAAACTGTGGAAGAGTACACCGGTGGACAAGAAGGACACTAGCGACACCCGAGAGATGAGAAGTCGGGTAGGAAGCCTGCTCGAGTAGAAGGTCGGAGTTAGGTTTGGGTGAGCTCAACTCTGAAAGACCGAAAATCACCCAAGTGATCAGAGATCGAAGAAGGTCAACTTCGGAGTTGATATTTAAGATTTCAAGGTCCGAGATGGCTCAGTTGTCTTTGAGGCGCCTTGGATGACAAGAATTGCTTTTGCTAAAAATCGGAATTGAGGTGCCTTAATTTGAGACCCAAGGTGTCTCAATTCAGAACTGAGGTGCCTTAGGTAAGAACTAAGACACCTCAAATGCAGAATGACCGTTGAAGAGCCGTTAGCTACGTGGATACAATTCTATCTAATTAAGGCGCCCTGGATCACATTGGAAACACCTCTAGTGCTACGTCAGCAATGGTAACATTTTACCAATAGACTATAAATATAGCTAGGAATGAAAAATAATGATTTGTATTCATTTTTCTTACCTTGTTTTGGGCTGTAAAAGACTATATGAGGTTACTATGCCTTCACGAAGGAGTTTTGATAGGAGAGTGGTGAATGTAGGATCAGTGCGCATTGATTGGGGGGGGGGGTGAATATCGACCACTCATTTCTTTTCATGTTTCGTCGTTTATTCATCTTTCTATCAGAGTTAGTGCATAACAGAAATATAAAATAACAAAGAAGAAAGACTTGCGGATTTACTTGGTCCCAAACCCCCTGGGATTAGTACGTCCAAGGCCTAATCACGGGAAGTGCCCGTCCACTAGTGGTCTCCTTTCTAGAAGCTTTCCGAAGGCGGAGAAATCCGTCTTACAGTTTTGAATACAAGCATAATTATGATAATGAAATTAATACAACTTGTAATAAGCAAACCAAATAAATGATGATGACCGATCCAGAAGTCCTAAGCACAATGCACCCCTCCTGAAGATTTCTCAGTTGCCAAGGTTTGTAGTCTTTTGAGTGCCATAGAGTGGAGAATTGATGTTTTTGAACGTAGAGTCTTCATCTCCTTTTATAGAGTTGAATCAAATCCTTATCTAGATAATCTCTTATCTAGATGAAGCTATATTTGGATGAAGTCATATCTAGATCAACCTTTATCTTTATCCACATCATCTAGCTTATCCTTATCCTCATCCAAATAATAAAGATGAATCAAATCTTTTTCCACATCATCTTCCATGTCAACATTTTGATAACTCATAAATCTGGACCAAACCCAATCGGTCTACCAAACCGCTGGTTCAGTCTACTGAATCAGTTTGGGTCGATTCAACCCGAGTCAAGTTCGATTCACTCATTTGCATTTGTCTTCTCTCTGTTTTGCTTCTAGCTCTAGGTTCCTGCAAAACAACCATACAACAACAAACAAGCAATATAAACCTTAATCGTGTAAGTCTACCTGACCTACTAGGTTTATCTTTTGCTTGAAGGTCCCTCCTCTAATTCTACCACCTAATGGTCAATCTCTTAGGATCAAACCATACTCTTGTAAGTTTACCCGACCTACTAGGCTTATCTTTTGCTTGAAAGTCCCTCCTCCAAGTCTACCACTTAAGGGTAAGCGTCAATCCCTTAGGATCAAGCCGTAGTTTTGTATGTCTACCCGACCTACTAGGCTTCATGCATGGACTTCATCCAAGACTTTACAACTTAAGACTTACTCCTTATGATCTCACCACCTAGGGTTAACTCCCCAGGATTTTCCACTACCTAGCTTCACTCACTAGGACTTTCACCACGTAGCTTCACTTACTAGGACTTTCACGGTTTGACTTCAGTCACCAGGAATTTCACCGCTTAGCTTCACTCACCAGGACTTCCACCACATAGCTTCACTCACTAGGGTCTAGCTTCACTTACTATGACTTCTTTTGCCTAACTCTAGTTAGAACTAGTCACTTGGTAGACTTCTCACATCTTGCCTAACCTCCAATTAGACTAGTCACTTAGTAGACTTCTAACCCCGTTGCCTAACTTTCATTTAGGACTAGTCACTCGGTAGACTTCTCACCTCCAAACGTTAAGTCCTATTTGGATAAATCTTTGGTTAAATTTACCAGACTTAGGTATATTGTCAAAAGTCGAAACCCTAGAGGTTGATTGCTATTATTAAAATGATTTAAAATTTAATATAATTGAATTTATTTAGGAAATAATAATCCAATAATGTTGGCATTGCAAGCACCTAATCGAACCTTGTTTTGATATTGACAAAGAGTTCAAAGTTAAGTATATTTTGTGATCTGATGAGTTACATTAAGTAAGTAGGAAAGTCCTAGTGAACCTAGGTACTAAATCCTAATCTGTGGGATTAGGCACGAAGTCTTGGTCGAGGATTGGGCACCAATATCCTGGCTAGGGGTTGGGCACCAAAGTTCTGATTTGGAGGATTGGGCAGAAGACTAGTCAAGCGAGGATGACGAACAACAGTTGGGATGGGTCGAGGGTCTGGCATCGCGAGTTCGAAGTCTTCGGAGGCCCAACAAAAGTCCAACCGAAGATTGACAACAGGTAACTTCTCCTGAGAGAAGTAGGTGAGGGCACGTTCCTCAGAAGAGGGAATAGTAGGGGTCAGTCCGACCTAAGATTTCAGTTGAAACCTGAAAGTTAGGACTGGACTGTTAGGACTGAAAGGAATTTAGATATCTCAACAATGGTATGATATTGTCCACTTTGGGCCTAAGCCCTTATGGTTTTGCTCTTGGGCTCTCCCAAAAGGCCTCATACCAATGGAGATATCATTATTCCTTATAAGCCTATGATCTTTCCCATGTGTTTTAGATGTGGGACTATGTTTGAAACCTTGCAACCCCAACAATCCCCCCTTAAGAAAGGACCACATGCCCCCCACAAGTGGAAACCCTTTCCGTTTTAATGTCTGATCCTCAACCTATCAGGACTTTTTACCCCTCGGTCCGCCCGACCTACTAGGACTTCACTGTCTAGCCGCAACTAGGACTTCTCTGCCTGGTGTTTGGTCCTCTTGATCAAGACACGGGAGCCCACACATCCTTTATTTAAGGCTTAACTCACATGGTTAGATCTGGATCATGAAGAGCGACCTAGCTCTGATACCAATTGTTAGGACTGAAAGGAATTTAGATATCTCTACAATGGTATGATATTGTCCACTTTGGGCCTAAGCCCTCATGGTTTTGCTCTTGGGCTCTCCCAAAAGGCCTCATACCAATGGAGATATCATTATTCCTTATAAGCCTATGATCTTTCCCATGTGTTTTAGATGTGGGACTATGTTTGCAACCTTGCAACCCCAACATGGACAACATGGATTGTCAAATACATACATCATACTATTATCTGCTTATGGTACTAACCCTGTTTTGTAGCTAGCAAAACGGTTGGCTACCAGAGTTCAGGCGCCTGGGACTCAGGCGCCCGAGAGGCTTCAACTCTGCCAAGGCTTGGCTGAGCTAGCGCAAGCTGAGTGGAGGATCCACATTAGCAACATAGGGTGCCCGAGTGTAATCAGGCACCCGAGTGCAATTAGGTGCTTGAGTGAGGATAGAGTTTGGATCTAGCATGGATTGATCAACAGCCAAGTCGTAGGGATACAGGCGCCCGAGATGGCTATACGGGCACCCGAGAGACCTTATATAAGTGTTGTTCGACCGAAGGCTCAGATCAACTTTGCTATCACTGCTACTACGTTTTCGTCTCCTATGTACTGCACAAAAGGTTACTCAATGATGACATAACGCTGCTCCGACAACGACGCTTCAAATGTTATTCTTCAATTGTTGGTATTCTTTACTTACACAAATTGTACTTACACATCATTTGTAAAAGCTTTTCGAACTGATAGTGATTGCCTAAAGTAAATGGTCAAGGACTGAGAGCCTTGGAGTAAGAGCAATCACAAGACTCCAAGCTAAGTAAAAACAAATTGTGTTAGCATTTATTCTCTTGTGTTCGTATTTTATTCCGTTGTGTAACTTTTTTATTCTAAAATTGAAAGTTCTTCGAGAGCGCCATTCACCCTCTTCTATTGTTCTTCTCAAACCTACAATTGGTATCAGAGTGGGGTTGCTCAGAATTGGTAAAATTGTCATTCAAGTCTTCTTTTTCGGATTTGTTTTTTTCGAGCTAATCAGAAACAGTATTATTACCTTTTTCTGATTTGTTTTCATTCGTAAGTTTTTTATTTCTCGAAGTTGGTACAACACCACTCGAAATTATTTATTTTAACATTTCTTCACACACTACTAATCTAAGAGTAAGTCTTGGTTCACTTTCTTGTTTGTGTTATTACTAGCATTTTCCTATGGCCTAACAAGAAGGCTACAACATCGCTCACCCGCCTTTCTTCTCTGGCGAGGATTTCGGCTACTAGAAAAGTCAAATAGTGGTCCATTTGAAAACCCAGGTGGACATTTGGATCATCATCCAAGCCGGCCTCAACATTCCTCAAAATGACAAAGGTGAATTTTTGGGATACATTGACTAGGACACTGCTTTGAAGAAAAAGATAGAAGCGGACGCCAATGCTACCCTAACTCTCCAGTGCAGCCTTACCATG
The DNA here is from genome assembly GCA_024364735.1 of Boesenbergia rotunda. NCBI lineage: Eukaryota > Viridiplantae > Streptophyta > Magnoliopsida > Zingiberales > Zingiberaceae > Boesenbergia > Boesenbergia rotunda. The sequence goes on from JAGFNQ010001547.1 coordinate 295,240, forward strand.
GAGGAATTCAACCGCGTTGGCCCCTTCAACAACGCAAAGGAATTGTGGAACAAGATAATAGAGCTCCATGAATGAACCTCTGACACTAAGGTAAGCAAGTGTGACCTATTGTTAAATAAATTGTATAACATGAAAATGTAGGAAGGAGAGACTGCCGCCCAACTCCACGCACGCATCCAAGAACTCATGAACGACCTCCACGCAATCAGCCATAAAGTGAAGAACCATGACATAGTAAGGTACGCGTTAAACACTTTTCCAAGGAATACCTTGTGGGCGTCCATGGTGGATGCTTACAAGGTTTCCAAGGATCTTTCTTTAATTAAATTAGATGAAATATTTTCTGAATTTGAATTACATGAACAGACTAATACACAGTTGTCTGAGAAGGGTATTACATCGTTTGTAGGAAAACTCAAGAAAAAAAGCTATAACCCGAACTTGAATATGAAAGTGACTTAGTTTCCAAGGAAGAAGATGTCGACTACACTGAACTAGTAAATCTAGTTCGGAAAATGTACAAGAAACGGAAGACTCTAAAGAAAAAGAAGGTGGTTCAATCAATGGATGATTCAACTGAACCAATTACGAGTCAGAAGAGTAAGATAGAAATCACCTGTTATGGGTGCGACGACAATCAAATCGAAGTGCCTCAACTTAAAGGAGGCAAAGAAGCAAAGGTGGCAAAGGTGGAAAAAGACACTTCAAGCAACATGGGATGAATTTTTCTCGAAGGACTCATACGAAGAAGAACTACCCCACTCTAACCTGTGAGATCGATGTGATCGATAGAGGGGGTGAATATCGATACGAAATTTCTCAGATTTAAGAATGGAGTAAATGAAGCGGAATAATAAAATGAACAAGTAACAACAACGCTAACAAACTTTGCTTTTACTTGGTTCGGAGTCTGTGACGGCTCATACTCCAAGGCTACCAGACCTTGATTGTTTTCATTGGGCAATTCTATAATACACAAAATGAGTTATAGAGTATGTATGTTTAAGTACAAATAAAAATGAACTTTATACTGACAACACTTGCTTTAAAGAAGAAGAAGGCATTTCGTCGTAGAAGTAGTCTGTCGTCGATCCCGGACTGTTTTGCTGCGGTGAACATGAGCACTGAAACTTGATCGCAGTGATTCTGAATGCTTGAATTACTAAGGGGGCAAAATCCCTTTTACATTGACTCTCGAGCGCCGAGTGCGCATAGGGGCGCCTCCACGCCGCCGATTCGACCGAGTCATCATCCGCTTACTCAGCCAAATTCTATCCTCTCTCGGGCGCTTGAGTGGACTAGGGCGCCTGAGTGCTGACGTGGCGCGTCCAATTAGCAGCCGCCAACTCAACTTTACCAATGATGAGCAAAACCAACTGGAGCGCCCGGGACCTCTCGGGCGCCTGACTTCTTAGGCGCCTGAGTCCTCCAGGAGCCCCCAATACAACCAGTTGCTATTCTTAGCCTGCAATCAGGGTTAGTCCAGGAAAATAATAGTATATATAGAATGCATGAATATTTGACAGCCAGAGTTATCTGATCCTGACTTTGAATTTCAAATGAAATCCTAGGTCGGACCGACGCCTACTATTCCCTCTTCCGGGAACACGTCCTCACCTAGTCCAGTCTGGAGAAGTTACCTTTTGCCAACCGACACCTCCGGTTGGACTTTTGCTCGGCCTCCGAAGCTCCCGATCTCGAGACGTCCGTTGCTCGACCCATCCTTACTTCTGTCGGTTGTCTTTGCTCGACTAAGTCTTCTGCCCGATCTTCCGGATCAAGTCTTCATGCCTAGTCCTCGACCAGGTCTTCGTGCCCAACTCTCGGTCAGGTCTTCAGTGCCCAGCCCTCGGCTAGGACTTCGTGCCCAGTCCTCGACCAGGACTTCATGCTCAACCCTGCAGGTCAAGACTTCGTGCCTAGACAAACTAGGACTTTCCTGCACACTTAGCAAATACGTTAGATCACAACACAAACTTAACATTAAACTTCTCTTTTCCTACTCTCCCCCTTTGCAATATATCAAAAAAAATTTACAAGAAATATTTTTTGAAAAAAAATTACTTTTCCCTACTCTCTCCCTTTGCCATATGAAAAAAACTTTTGATTAAGGAGAGTGAAAAGAAAGAAATTAGGTATCAGAGCCCGTGAATTTTAAAAACATAAGTACATTTTGAAAAATAATTCTAAGTTAATAAAAATGAATAATGTTAAGAATTCTTTTTTAAGGAATCAAATAATATGTTTTGAGTAATAATTTTGAATAATTAAGCATAAAAAACTAATGCAGAAAAATAAAATCTGAAGCAAGTTGATACAACCATTTGAGTCTAAGCATGATTTGAGTCTAAAAAGTAAAACTACAATAATTTTGAAAAATAATTTGAAAAATACAAAAACAATAAATCCTTGGGCCTCTGTCTAGCCCAGTTTGTTATTTAATAATTGTTATAAAATAGTAACTTTCACTTGGGTTAGTCAAGTTAAGTAGTCTTATCAAGTTAGACTTTTTAAGCTTGATTACTTAACTTGATTAATATTCAATTGTATTTATTGCCCCAACTACTTTAGATGCACTGACTTAAAATCTCTTGAGTTAAGACATAGACCTAAGCATCTCAACCCAGTCTAAGTTGTCATTCAAAGTATCTCTAATGTGCTTGTGAGATGCTAGTTTATAAGTCTATAGGAGTATGCAAACTAGGGTTAAGTCCTAAGCTAAGTCCATAATGAAGAAATCTCTAATTTTAAGGGGGGTAAGTTTTTTAAAACTAAGTCAAAAAGAATAAGTAATACATTTTAAAAAACATGATTTTAAAAATATGGATTTTTGAAAAGTAGTTTAAAAATAATGATTTTTGAAAGATAACGGAAGAAAATGATTTTTGAAAAATAATTTTTTAAAAAGATTTTAATTAAGTAAAAACAAACAAATAAATAAACGTATTCTATTGAGCACAATAAGATAAATAAGACAAGTCAATAGAGGTCAACTAGAATCAACTAAGTCATATAAGCGATGGATTTCGGGGTCGCTCATGCGCATGGGAATCCTTTCCATGTCCCCGGATTAAAATTTCTTTAATTGAAACAAATCCGGATAGAGAACAATTACCCAAGCAACCGACTCATCATCTTATTAACCGATTCGAGTGATCGCTTGAACAAACTTGTTGTTCAAGTAATCTAACTCGTCTAATTAATTATCCGTGGAATAGATGATGAATGGATCGTCGGTTTTTGTGTTTATCTTCGGGGTCCATGATAATAACAACATACAATAATTAACATGAAGTAAAAGGAACCAAAACAAGAAGTATACTGTTGATGCAGTCTGGCCCTGATTGTTGTTTTGGTGTTGACAACGATTTTAGTTTAGGAGGATGATTATGATGATTGTGATTAAGTCCTGATCGAGGTTAGACATGATATGGAAAATCCTAACCTGGGAGGTTAGGTGTAATGATTATGATGATTATGATCAAGTCCTGATCGAGGATCAGGCATGTGTTGGAAAATCCTAACCTGGGAGGTTAGGTGTGGAAAATCCTAGCTTGGAGGGCTAGGTGTTAGAAAAGTCCTAATTCGGAAGGGTTGGGTGAAAAGTCCTAGCTTGGAGGGCTAGGTGAAAAGTCCTAGCTTGGAGGGCTAGGTGAAAAGTCCTAACTTGGAGGGTTAGGTGCAAATTCCCATCCTGGAGAATTAGGTGAAAAAGTCCTGGTTTGGAGGGTCAGGTGCCTAGCTTGGAGGGCTAGGCTGGATGATGTTCTAACTCGGAAGAGTTGGGTGAAAAGTCCTAGCTTGGAGGGCTAGGTGAAAAGTCCTAGCTTGGAGGGCTAGGTGAAAAGTCCTAACTTGGAGGGTTAGGTGCAAATTCCCAATTTAGAGAGTTAGATGGAAAAATCCTTAGCTTGGAGGGCTAAGGTGGATGAATTCCTAGCTTGGAAGGCTAGGGTTGAGTCACTGGATCGGTCTGGTGACCGATCAGGGACATTGACAAGCTGCTCCTTAGTGGATCGGTCTGGTGACCGATCCAGCTATGTCTGATTGGACTGGTGATCGATCAGGGAGCGCGCAGTGAGATTGGAAATCTACTGTGTGGCTCCTGATCGGACCGGTGATCGATCAGGGAGCAGGCTGCTTCCTTGCTGTCTTGCTCCTGATCGGTCTGGTGACCGATCAGGGAGCAAACGGTGAGTGAGTTCCCTTGCTAATCAAAGTCTTGGATCGATCCAGTGGATCCAGTGACCGATCTAGGGATCTTGGATCTGATTAAAAAACTATTGTTCATATGCCCTGATCGGACTGGGTGACCGATCAGGACTCACTCTGATCGGTCTGATGACCGATCAGGCTTCACCCTGATCGGTCTGGTGACCGATCAGGTGTGTATAGCTGCGAGAGCTGGGAATCCCAGCGAAGAAGTGGATCGATCTGGTGACCGATCCACACACCCTGGATCGGTCTGGTGACCGATCACTTTAATTCAAATTTCACTGTCAGACAGGGTCAGAGCGTCTGATCGTATCTGATTTGCTGATGTATGGCTCTGATACATGATTTACTGGTTGATTTGCTGCTCTAACAGACTGATTAAGGTGTAGGTGACAGGGGAGGATTCAAACACTCAAGGAGAGGTCAACGGTGGCTTTCCTTGGAGCAGGTTTGTCCGTTTTCCCATCTCAGGTTGCAACGGCCGGGCTGAAGACTGGAGCGGAGACTGGAGCGTTACTGAGGGAGCTTAGTGAGTCCAGAGGTAGCTCAGTGGAGGCTGGCATTGGCAGACGAGTAGCTGGGAGCTACAGAGATGTCGTCACCTGGTGCTGTGTGGAGGAACAAAAGAAGCGGCAGTTGGCTTCGTGGAAGCAAGTCTTGCGAACTGTGTTCTTGTCGTGCTCTGAGTTCTCCACAACCTGCTTGCTGCGTTCTTGAGTTTTCCATCATTCTGAGCAAGCGATTGAGAAGCAATCATCTTTTACTTGAGCCTTGAAGGAGGGAACAAGAAGCTTGGAGTTCGACAGTGGGAAGACACGGGGAAGGGTTCTCGCGTGAGATCGCCACTGGGTGGAGCTCAAGGAAGCTTGCTGTGTTCTTGTCCTTGCCGAGGGTTTTGAGTAAGATCTTTCTTGTAGTTTCATTGAGCTTAAACATTTATATTTGATTGAAACGCTGTGGAGAGGTTTCTCCACCGAGAAGGAGGTTGCTTTATATCCGGTGATCACCGGGGCTTGATCTGCCGACGATCAAGGGATCGCCCACCTTAAGGGCACGCCAAGGAGTAGGGGCAAGTTATCCCCGAACCTTGTAAACCCTCTTGTTAGCGTTCTTGATAGCTGCTGTTGTTAGTTCTTCATCTCTGTTTCTGTTTTCTACATTGTCTGCTATTGCTTTGTTTCTTCCGCTGTGCCGCTGATAGTTTAAGTGTAGAAACCTTGATTAGAATTCAAGTTGCAAGTGTTGGCTATATTCACCCCCCCCTCTATAGCCATCTCGTTCCCAACATATACCTCTTGTTTACCTCGTGATCTTCTATTGTATGTCCTATCCTCTTCTTGGACGTTGTGTGTGTTGGGATTCATTCTGGGTCGCGCATGGGAAACCTCTCTATGTCCCCGGATTAAAATTTCTTCAATCCAAATGGAGAATAATTTCCCACACGACTGACTCATCATCGTGCTAACCAATTCGAGCAACCGCTTGAACAAACATATTGTTCTAGCAATCAAACTCGTCCAACCGATAAGCCGCGGAATAGATGATGAGTGGATCGCCGATTTTTATGTTTATCATCGGGGTCCAAGATAATTAATTGACATAATTAATTAAATAATAATTAACATGCAATTATTTAAACAAGATCAAAAAGAAAGGAACCAAACAAAAATTATACCTTCTTGTTTACCTCACGATTTTCTATTGTATGACCTATCCCCTTCTTGGACGTCGTGTGGGCGACGATCTTTCAAGAAACGAAGTCACCAAACAAACCCTTCTTCTTCATCTTCTTTGCGCCGACCAAAAGATGGATCTCTTCCTTCTTGTTGCCACCGGCCAAGAGGAAGAACAACTCCTCCTTCTTCCTTCTCCCTTCTACCAAGCTCTCTCCTGTTAGGTATGGCTTGGCGGGTTTCCTTAGCGAAAACTTGGTCGTTCCGAGAGACCTCTCCATGTCTATGGATTAAAAATTAATCCGAATGGAGACCCGTCTTCCAACGACCATCTTGTGCTGTATCGAACGATCCAAATTACAACTCGACCAATTACAAAAATCGGCCTTGTAATTTGCTTGACCGTTTGACAGTGAAAAAGACGATGAGTGGATCATCGGCTTTCATGTTTATGGTCGGGGTCCAGTTAGTAAATTATTGGCTATGATACAAAATCAAAATAATAATCTAACATAAAATGACGAGGCAAATAAACAAGGCACAAAATAACATAAGGAGCCAAAGGAAGAATTATACCTTCCATTTCCGTACGATCTTCTACCGTATGACTCTCCCCTCTTGGACGTCGTGTGGGCGACGATCTACCAAGAACCGTGGTCACCAAGTCGATCCCTTCTCCTTGCGCCAACCAATCCCTAACCAAAGGGATGCCGTCTGCCGCTCCAAGGAAGAATATAATCCAAACACAAAACCCTATTATTCCTCTCCTCCAACGTCGGCGCTCGAGCTTTGAGTTGTTGTCCACGACAACTCGCCTTCTTCTCCACACAACAACTTTTCCACAGCCTGAAAGTTGCGTAAGCAACTATTCTACAAGCAGCAAGTTGCGTGCTTGAACAAAGTCGATTTTGTTGGACCTTGGATGACTAGAGAGGGGGGTTTGAATAGCCAGACACTTAAACTTTTCGCTTCTTTGAAGTCTTTCTGCACTTGAGATTAGCAGCAGAAACAAAACAACAGAAAGACAGAAACAAACAGAAGCACAACCAAACAGAAATGACTCAAAGAATACAAGGTTCGGGGATAACTTGCTCCTACTCCTTGGCGTGCCCGTGAGGTGCGCGATCCCTTGATCGTCAGCAGATCAAGCCCCAGAAATCCGGATAGAATAGAACTCCTTCTTGGTGGAGTAACCTCTCCACAACAGTCTCAAGAATGATATCAGATTAAGCACACAAAGACTCGAGAAAGCTTACAGAGCGCTAGGACAGAAGGCACAAAGAAGAGAACACTTCATCGAGCTCAACCCAACACAACTGTCATGCAAGAACTCTCAGCTCTTCATGTCTGCTTACTGATCGACTCGCAAAGCTCTCAACTGATTCAAAGTTCTCAAAGTTCTGCCTCACTTCTTTGCTAGCCATCTCTTAAACCTCTGCTCATCACCAGATCATCCCAGGCGCGTCTGCAGCTCACCAGGCGGGTCTACAACAAGCTCCATCACCAACCCACTGACCTCTACTGGGCTCAGTCCACTGAAACCTCTTCAGCCCAGCCTCAGGTCAGTCGCCAGCTTCGCCAGACAGTTGCCAGCCCGCGCTAGAAGCCGTTGAATCCTGCTAATGGAAAACAAACAAACTGACTGAAGCGAAAGTCGCCAATTGACCCTCCTTCTTGGTTTGTGTCATCCCTGTATTACCTGCACACTCATCAGAGGCTTAGCACAGCAAATCAAAAAGAAATCAGCAGGGTAACAGCATGTATCAGAAGCGATTAGAGTGAAATCAGAAGTCTGACAACGATTCAAATTAAAGTTATCAGACACTGATCGGTCAGTCGGACTGATCAGTTACCCCTCTGACCGATCAGGTCACCTCCTGATCAATTCAGCAAGGATCTGATCGGTCACCCTGACCGATCAGAGATTAGGGATTGGTCACCAGACCGATCCTCAAACAAAGAACATTCTGTGTGAATTCCAGCAAGGCACTGATCGATCAAAGAGACCGATCAGTGATGGGCCTGATCGATCCAGTGCCTTTGTCATCGGTCACACTGACCGATCAGGGATCGAGGATCGATCACCAGACCGATCCACCAGCTTGCTGGAATTTCCGCAGCTCCCTCCAGCTCCCTAACCTGATCGGTCACTTGACTGATCAGGTCATTCCTTGACCGATTAGGAGCCATCCTGATCGGTCAGGATGTCCCTGATCGGTCAGACAGACCGATCAGGATTTCTTACAGAAACATTCCGATCTCTATCTGATCGTTCACCAGAATGATCAGAAACTATACAGAATGTTTCTGTTCTCTTTCTGATCGTTCACCAGAATGATCAGACTCCCTGGATCGGTCACCAGACCGATCAATTAACAAGGGAGCTCGTGCCAACTCCTGATCGGACTCCAGACCGATCCAACCACTTGGCTGACTCATGCTCAGTCCCCCAAACCAAGACTTCATGCCCAGCTTCACTCACCGGGACTTTGTTCAACCTAGCTTCCCTCGCTAGGACTTGGCTTCACTCACCAGGGTTTCCTTCACCTAGCTTTCTTCGCTAGGACCCGACTTCACTCACCGGGGTTTCCTTTCACCTAGCTTCACTCACTAGGACCCGGCTTCACTCATCGGGGTTTCCGTGACCCGCTTCACTCACCAGGATTTTCATCACCCGGCTTCACTCACCAGGACCCGACTTCACTCACCGGGGTTTTGTCACCCGGCTTCACTCACTAGGGTTTCGTTCACCTAGTTTCACTCACTAGGATTTCCTTCACCCGGCTTCACTCATCGAATTCGTGCCCAGTCCCCGACCAGGACTTAAGCCGAACTTATCTTACTCACCTAAACTTAAATCGGTGTCAACACCAAAACAACAATCAAGTCAAACTGCATCAACAATCTCCCCCTTTTTGTTGTTCGACAACCCGATTTTATGTTTAGGTATTAGAGATCAATCGAAGTCAAATTTCACCAATGAAAGGGAATCAGAGTCCTCCCCCTACAATAGTTATACTCGTAATAACCCTAAACTTAACTAACGAAACTCTCCCCCTTTGTCAAACACCAAAAAGGGAGTGGTTATTAAGTTTAAACAACTCCCCCTTAACCAAGGGTCTCTCCCAAAACTAACAAGAGATAATAATTGGAAAGCATATGTAATAAATATATCAAGACAAGATATACATATGCATAATATGAAAGTAAACATGGACAGCAAAATCATGGAATAGTAGTCATACACATAATCCATCAGAATGTCATACACATAATGTCATGGAATAGAAGTCACAATCAGAAAGAAAAAATATCACTCCTAAGCAGCGGGATCATCAGACTGCATCGGGTTGAATGAGGTATCATCGATAGGCATGAAGCTCCCTGGAGCAGTGCTGTGGATGGCGGAAAACCAGGAAATGTCTGCGGTGGCGGATGATCGGCCATCCAAGCACGCCACTCAGAAAACATCTCCCTCTGATCGGATCGGATCCCAGAAATCTCAGATCGGATCTCAAACTGAAACTCCTGCTGCCTGAGCTCCAACCTGTGAAGTTTGTGGTCGATCGTCTGCTCGAACTCGGTGATCTGCCATCTAAGATCTGGGTCCGCCTTATAGTCGTCCTCTGCTGCAGCGAGCGCACCCTGATGTCCAGCTGGAGTTGCTGCTACCTGAATATGTGCCGCCCGTGGTAGCTCCCCCAGACCCCTCCCATCCTTCCACCTTAGCCCCTGAGGATCGGCAATAATGCCAGACTTGGAAAACGCACGTCTCCCAAGTCTGCAGTCTTGCCGAACTATCGGCACAGTCCTGCCCTTGGACACATAGATACCGACTGACTGGAGCCAATCAGTAATAATGTGACCAAAAGGCATGTAAACCGTGCGATGCCCGGGCTCACTATAGGTCATGATGGAAAAGAGAATGCACGCCGTGATATCAAAATCAAGGTGGCGATGCATCCCGTAAAGCATCAAGCAATGATATGGATGGATTTCAGCGAGAGGTTTTGAAGTGATGGGTAGGAAGCAGTTTGTGATGATCTTGAACAACACATAGTCAGAGGCAGAGAGACGTAGGGCAGCAAAGGTGGGAAATGCAGTCGCTAGCTCATCGAGCCCATCGGGTCTGGGCTATCCAAAGAAATACTCGTAGATAGAGTCAGAGGTGTCCCCCTCGAAGGGAGGCAATAAAGGATCCGGAATCTCAGGTTAGATAGAATAGAAATTTGGCGATCATCGACAGCCAAGATACTTAGAAAAATTATCGTAGGTAAAATCAAGATTGGTTTTGGCTACTCGAGTTATAAACTCCAAACCCCCTCCCGGTCCCGGTTGCAAATTGTTATAAAATTCGGACACAAGATCAGAGTTGATGTTCCTTTCGAGAGAAATAAAAAATTCAAGGTTGTAGAACTCAATAACCTGTCTCACAGAGGGACAATACTCGTATACAAAAGATTTATCAACAGATCTACATGGGAGGAGCTTAAAGGTTCTATTTTTAAAAGATTGTTCAAATGCGGCATTAGGGAATCGTGAACTGGACGATGGTTGAGGTCTGGAGGATGATGACGGGGCTTTGGACCTCGAGGCTCCCTCAGCAGGGGCCTTACCCTGGGAAGACTTCCTAAATGTTGGAAATAGGTCATGGCACAAAATTTGGGTTATGGCTTAAAGAAAATAATTGGATCAAGTGAGGATAGGTTTGATCAGTGAGGGTCAGAGCACACAGTTGAGTTGATCAAGTGAAAGTAAGGTCACGGCAAACACAACCAATATACCAAAATAGGATTCGGATTTGGGTTTAAAGGCACGACACAAGAGTAAACACTATGGTTAGTACAAAAATCACAGTTTATGAAATAAATAGCAAAGAAATACCACAAGAGTCAAACTTACTTGGGTGCCATTGGAGTTGGTTGGGTTGTTTGAAAAGAACACACAAGTGGCTTGCTGAAACTAGCACAAGAAAGGAACTCAGGAGCAAGAAAGGAACCCAGGTGCACAGTGCAGGAGAAAGAACTTGGGAACAAGGGCTTGAGAACTCACTGAAAACTCACAACTCGCAGAAGTCCCTCAGAAATAGATGCGCAGGAAGAGGAGGATGATGAGGGGGATTTCGACGCCTAGGGTTGGGAGAAATGAGGGTTTGAGTGATTTAATAGGTTGGTGGACCGATCACCAACCGAATTAAATGTTGCTGATCGGATCGACCGTCCGATCCAAGGGTACCCAGACCGATCAGGAGACCTCCTGATCGGTCAGAGTGGGTTCTGATCGGTCTGCGTGGCCGATCAGGGAAGTCCCTGATCGGTCTGCGGATCGATCATAGAACCGCACAGAAGTCTGTGAGCATTCTGATCGGATAGTGGACCGATCAGAAGCAGCTCTGATTGGTCAGCCTGACGATCAGGAATAGCCTGATCGGTTGTTAGACCGATCAGGTCCGATACAGAGGCTTTCTGTGGATTTCTTACAGAAACTTCCTGATCGGTCTACTGACCGATCAGAATCAGCTCTGATCGGTCTGTTTGACCGATCAAGAACAGACTGATCGGTCGGTGGACCGATCAGGTTCGGTTCATTGAGAGGTTTAATCGATACAAAAGTATTCTGAGGGGATATCTGATCGGTCCAAAGACCGATCAGATTTCAGATGGGTTTCTAAAACTCTGATGCATTTCAGAAACTCTCGTTTCAAAACACCCCTCTCAACCTCTAATACAACCAGAATTGATTCCTCTTACCCTACAAGGATTCCCTTATCCGATATTGTATTTTTCCATATTTGCAATCAAGATAGGGTTGTGTCCTTATGAAAAAAAACCGAAACAGATTTGTATCTTCAACCAATTGAAATCAAGTTTGTATCAAAAACAAATCTCCAATCAAGTTTCCTTGATTGGAATTGTTGAGGCAATCTATAGTCCGGAGTGACCAAGTGTTTTGATGTTTGGGCAAAGGGTTTAAGTTAGGATTACCCTTGTGTTCTTATATGTGTATATTGAGTGTGCAGGTTGTACAGGTTACACATATGGACATAACTGGACGGCCTTGGTACGGTGAAGGGTGGCATGGAGACAAGATGGAGGCTTGTGTGCACCCGAGGGACCTTGGAGAGCAGGGACAATGAGCTGAGGGGCGCGGACTTCGAGGCATGCGTGAAGGATGGCATGGAAGCAAGCTGGAGGCTTGCGTGCATCCGAGGGACGGGAGCCAAAGATGAAGAGGGCGCGAAGGCAACAGTCGAGGCTATTGTGGAGGAGTCAGTCGAGTCGTGAGGGTTTGAGTGCGGAGTGGAATGTACTCGGGGTGTGTAACCCTAGGATCAGCAGGGTACCAGTCGACTGCCCTGGGGGCAGTCGACTGGTAGGTGGCTGGTGAGCTGGCAAATTCGAACGTTGGGGGTGTCTGATAAATACCATTTTGTTGATTATTTTAATTGTTAAAATCCATGTTTGACCTATGTTTTTATTGCTTAATTGTGATTTTACCCTAAGTTTTAGGATTTCCTCTTATTTTGGTCTTAATTGCAAATTTACATATTTTTTTGGATTATTTGGCCACTAATTTTCTGATATATTTTTGTAGGCATGAAAGGATCCTGGACCTAGGGCATACTGGGTCAAACTTGAGTCGGATGGGAACTGGATCGAATTATCAAGCTTACAATTAATCCGGGCCGTCCGATTCAAGAGCGGCTAGATCTGAGCCATCCGGAACGATCTGAAGCAATCCGAGCTAGGGTTAGGGTTGATCAAGCTCTATAATCAAGATCTGAAGGTTTCATTCCAATCAGAGCTAAATCAACCGTTGGATCAAGCAAGGAGGGCTCTAGAGCATCCATTCACAGATTGAGTTGATCGGGACCATCCGTTGCCCATCTGGAGGATCCGAGCTACCACGAGGCAGATCCTGACCCCTGATCAACATCCTCAAAGTTTGGCTCAAATCGGAGCAAGATCAGCCGTTGGATTTCATCCGATCAATCTGAGCCGTCCATTAGTTCCTGTTTAATCAGAAACGCTGCCCAGCTTCCCCTTCGTCGCGTCTCCGCCGTTCTTCGTCTTCTTCGCATGTTCTTAGAATTTTCTTCCGTAGTTCTTCATCAAAGGAGGCGCGTCCACAAAATCTCGCCCTTGGATCAAGAATTGAGTCTTTGGGGATCGATTCCTTGAAGAATTCAGCTCCATTTGCGCCGGAACAGGGCTTGCTTGAGGGTTTCGGCATTTCCTCAGTCCGACCACTGTCTTCTCTTCCACAGTCCATTTCAAAGCTTCCGAGCCATTTGTAGGGGTTCTCAGATGAGCTTAGAAGCTTCCCAATTCATCATCGCAGCTCACCCAATTGAGATGGAGTGAATCGGACTGTGATTTCCAGCAAGCGCAGATTTGAAGCAGAATCAACTTCAGAAATGGATTTCCACTGATTTGCTGTGCCTAGGGGTTCGAAGCCGGCTCTTGATTGACGACCAAGAAGTTCTTGAGCTGAGGAGGAGTTGAGGAGTAGATTTCTTTAGCTAATTTCTGTTAAAGTAGCTGAAATTTCAATACTGCTGTAATTTCGTTTCTTTTCGTTTCAGATTGGTTAAGTTTGGTTTTCTTAAGTGTTCTAGCTCAAATTAGGTTTCAATCTTGCAAGTTAATTAGTAGGTAGCTTGTTTAGTTGACAATTGCTTTTTTACTTCAGTTTGTTTCTATTTTATTACTTGCGTATCAGTCCCGTTTCAAACTGTTTCTGCGTGCCAAGTTTCATTTCGGGTTTTTGCAGTTTCTTTAGAATCCGATTAGTGTTTAGTTAATTCCTACAATTAGAGATCACATTTAGGGTGTGAATTTAGTTGATCCAAGTCCTTTTTGTATGTAATTGCATTTCTGAAATCTGCCCATGTCCGAAATCTGTCCAATTCTGAAATTCCAGCTTGCGTATCAAGTGAGAGCTGCAATTTTCAGTCTTGTGATCTGAATTTGAGTCAGTTACATTAGTTCTTTTCGGTTTGCACATTCAATTTCAATTGCTTAGTTTACCTTGCATTTAATTCTTGTTTTACCTGCGCATCAACTCTGCATCAGATTTCTGAATTTCAGCCCTTGTTCTGAAATTTTGCTGCCGATTCTGCACTTCTTCAATCTCCATGCATATCATTTGATTATTAGCTTTGCGTTTCCAAGTGGATCGACCAGTTTTCATGTTGGAATCATCGGTTTACAGTTATGCGCATAAGTATCAGCTTTAGCACACAAATTCCCCTGTGAATCCAGCTGCTCATTTCCGAATCTGCCTGTGCCATTTCAGTTCTGCATCTGCACTTTATTTCTGCAATGGATCAATGCTGAATTTTGCATTCGAATATTTCTATTCTACTTCAGTCGTTTTATCTGATTTGCATCCAACTTGTAGCCGAATACCTGCTGCATATTTCTGAAATGCTGAACGTTTCTGCAGTTTTCTGCAGCTTCTGCAGTTGTGATTGTGTCAAGTTATTCAACAGCTGTTTTAATTAGTCTGTGGAGTCTGAATGTCTTCATTTATCTCTGCACATCACTGAATTCACAGCTGTGCTTGCCCAGCTTAATCAATTCGTTCAATTCTGAATTGGCAGCCTCACCTTTGGCACAAAGCATTGGCTTTGGCACAAATATCCCCTTTTGCGTGCCAAGCTGTTTTGGCATTTCTTTGCAACAGATTTTCACTAGTTTTTTTGGGTGTAGGAGAGCTTTTGAAATCTATTGATATCACCCTTAGAATCCTGAATTTTCTTTGCATTGGTTTGCTTCCAAAAATCATAGCTAATTTGAGTTGAAATTGGTGCTTGTTGAATTTCTGCATTTCGCATGTTTTTAGTGTGTTAAGTTTATTTGTTTCCGAAAGCTTCCATCACAGCCTCCATTTTCTTGCATCAGTAATTATTGTGCATTTGAATTTATGTTTGCTTTTCCAAACTTTAGTTAAATCCTCTAGCTTGATTCGGTTTCCATTGGTTGAATGAGTACTTGCCATCACATTATTTGATTCATTAGTTTGATTTCCTCCATTTTGATTGCCATTTTATTCTTGATTGCAACCCAAAAACCAGATTCACATTCGAAACCCAAAATTCACAAACGACACCTAAATACAAGCGCGAATCAAACAAATTATGTCAACTAGCCCCGAGAAAAATACGACCTGTGGCCCCTATATTACATTTTCATACTTTGGATTGTAAAAAGGGTTTCCAGTTATTCATTCATATACATCTAAATTTGAGGCCCACATTCGTGACACATAGTTTGGGCCCGTCAAATTTTTGGCGCCGTTGCCGGGGAAGCAACTAGTTGATTTGTTTGATTTTTGCTTGTGTGCTTATTGACATATCATTGGGTTCTATTTTATTTTGCTTTATCTTTTGTATACTGGTACTACCATTTTTCTTGTTTGTTTTGTGACAGGGGTGCAGGTTCAAAATGTTTTCATCCACTTACCAGCAGCCGTGTCCATAATTTCAGTAGAACCAACCTTTCAATCAACCACTACAGCAATTTCAACCATAATTCCAGAATTTTCAGCACCCAAATGATCAATTTCAGCAACCAAGCCAGTTTTTTCAGCCTTTCCAAAATTTTCAGCAAAATCAACCAAATTTTCAGCCACAAAATCAAAACGGGCAGCCACCATTCCAGGGTTTTGAGCAACCTTTTCAGTAATTTCAGCTTAATTTTCAGCAACCTTATCAATTTCCACAACAATTTCAGCCTTGCAACCAGAATTTCCAGCAACATAATCAGAGTTTCCAGCCCATTCCATTTCAGTCCTCACTACCGCAATGTCCACTTCAAAACCAGGGTTTTCAGGGCAGAAATTCTCAGCTAGTTCAACCATCCTTTCAGCCACAATTTCAACAATTTCAGCAAGATTGTCAACCAAGTCAAAATTTCCAGCAAGGGTTCCAACCAATTCAGCTCAACCAATATCAAAATCAGAATGGATCACAACCTTCACAGCAATATTTTCCACAAAATGATCAGAATTTTCAGCCTCCATTTTAGAGTTTTCAATTTCAGAACCATAATTTTCAGCAATCTTCACCTAATTGTTGTGATCCAAATTTTCAGCAATTTAATCAAGGAGGCTTTGATGATCCTGATTGGGATGAGGCTCTACACCAAAGGATGATGGAGATGTGTAAACAAATCCTACAACAACAACAAAATTTTCAACAACAACAACAACAACAACAACAACAACGTTTTCAAGAACAACTACAGCAAAATTTTCAACAACAAGAACAACAACAACAATGGTTTCAAAACATGCAAGATCGATTGAATCAGATAAAAGCCCAAAGATCAGAACAATTATCTTCTCAAGTTGCTTTTAATTCTGAGAGCCCCGGAGTTGGTTTTATATCAGTTCAAGGTGACCCTAGTGTATGGCCAAATCCTTCTTCAAGTGAGCTTAGAATTTTGGTAGAAGAAGAAGAAGACGAAATCATTAAAATCTGGGCACCTACAGCATGCATCCCTCCGGAGATTTCTACTCAAAATCCATTGCCAAATTTTTCAGCTCAAGAAGAAGAAATTGAAGTTCCACAGGACCATTCTAGTCTTTTATTTTGTGATGATAGTGTTATTAGTGGTCCTAATTTTTCTGATACTGTTGTTGCAGATATTACAGAAGAAGAATGCATAGGAGATGATTCCATAAGTGTAGGGGATTGCACTAAGCCCCAGGGACCACCACAAGATTCAGAGAATGAACCAGAAAGTGTAGGGACTTGCATGGTGGAAGCAAGCACCCAAGGATCACCAGTTGAATGTCCACTAGAACCTGAGGCTGAAGAGGAGCATGTACTTGATCAGGAGGAGGCCACAGATACATCTACTTTTGTAGAACCTCCAGGTATTTTTCAGCACGATCAGGTAAATACTCCTCCTAATTTTTCTGAAAATTGCATAGAGGTACCTCAAACTGATCTTATTATTTTTAATACACCTAGGGATGCATCTCTTGTAGAATTTGATTGTGAAAAATCCCTAGAGGTACCTAGTGTTAAAGTTGCTGAATTTGAAGCATGTGGTGATAAATCAGATGTCAATGCTGAATGTGAAAATTTTCTAGAAGAGCCTGAAATTGATATTGATTTTTGTGATGAGTCTCTTGATATATCTTATGCTGAAAATAATTGTGAAAATTTTATTGAGGCACCTAAAATTGATTTTATTGGCTGTGACACATTGCTTGATACATCATTGGTAGAAAATAATTGTGAAATTTCTATTGAAGTGCCAAGGATTGATTTTATTATTTGTGATGAGTTTTTGGATGCAAATTTTGTAGAAAATAATTGTGAAAAATTTATTGAGACACCAAGTATTGATTTTATTGGACATGATGCAGTTTTGGATTCATTTTATGCAGATACTGATATTATTTTATTGCTTTCTGACCCTGCACGCTTGAGAAAGGTATTACATTGTTTTGCAGGGTCCAGAAGACTTCAGGAGTGGGTGCTCCAACTGAACAGACTTTAGCCTCCTGGAAGGACTTCTGAAAGGCATCAAGAAGGAGGAGAAGATCTTACTTTAATCCATAGCCCTCCATTCCTTCCATGGATTTTGAACCTGAATCGCCTGAGGCCACCTGAACAAAATTTTGTGAAATTCAAGTGTGGGGGAGTCCGAATTCTCTCAGCCACCCAGACTCCTCCACTACCAAGATGGAGGCTTCTTCTGGATCGACTCCGCCCACCAGAAATAAAGGGGAGTTTGTTCCTTTTTGCATTTTCCTTCACTTTTATGACTTTTAGAATTTTCTTTTAAATTGAGTCCTTGCTGGTAAATGCATGAGTAGAATAGAATGCATAGGAGTCATTGTATATACCATGTCTTTTGTTTTAGCACTTTTTCTTCATATTTAGGAATAAATGTATCCCTCTAGGTTATCTTCATAGCATTTTAGAATCTTTCGGAAAATAAGTTAAATTTGGTTGTCAAAACTTAGGGTTTGAGCGAATGGATGAATTCTTGGATACTTGAGTACTACTTGGTTTTAGATTCTTAATTGATGACTTGAGATGAATTATTTTTGCCTAGTGAGAATTAGCCTTATATTTGTGACACACATGTTATTGAACTCTAGAACTTGCTTAGGTTCTTTCAAAATCATATTTCAATGATTGGATCACATCTATAGAGACTAATCATCTTGTTTACCTTTCCATATCAATTTTGGCAAAAATCATGTCTATTCTATTTGTCTTTCCTTATTCTTAATCTTAACCTCAATTTTTCTATGGATTTGTTTGCTTGGGATGTTTTCTTGATGCTACTTTGCCTGAGACGGACAAAGAATTAAGTGTGGGGGAGTGATTGGTGATTTGGAATCAATTTTTATTAAGGATGCAATTCATGTCAACAAGAAAATTTTTTTTTGCCAAGTTGAAGCCAAAAGGTGCCAAGTGAGTGAGTTTGGTACCAAGAATGAGCAAGAGAGATGGAAGCAAGTGGAGCATCTAGATTCCTTAACATATTTTGAAGATCCAAGTGGCATGGTGTGACAATAAAAATTTTTTTCTGCAAAGAGAAGAAATGGCACGCAAAAGCAAAAGTTTGTGCCAAAAATGAAGTTATCTTGGGTCGGAATTGGCTTGGATGAAGAATTGAGAAGTTGGAATTATGGAAGTCTAGATCAGCAACACCTTGTTAGGATTTGAATTGAAGCCGAACCAAGCTGGAAAAATCTGAAATAAAAAAAAACAAGTTGAAGCAAATGCAGAAATCTGTAAAAATCAGAGGAAGGCTGAAAAGAAGTTTAATGGAGGCTGAATTGAAGCTTTTTGAAGCAAGGAAATGCAGGAAAATCTGCAGCCAAAAATCTGAGCTTGCAATGTTGAATCTGAGTTTGCCGAGTGCTGAATTTGAGGGCTGATGAATGAAGAAAACAAGCTGAAAAATCTGTGCAATAACAAAGAGAACAAAATCTGTGACAAGTGAAGAGAATCTGAAAAAAAAATCTGTGCAGTTTGTATCAAGATGAAGCTGAAGTTGTTTTTCTAAGCTATGAATCAGGGAATTAAGTTCATGAATGTATCAGATTTGTATCAAGACGAAGCTGAAGTGAATTCTGCATTGAAAGTAATGCAAAAATCTGAAGCAATGAAAAATCTGTGCCAATTAGAAGGGGAACAAAAGAAAAAGAAAGTTGTACCAAAGGCCACCCTGCTAGCTGTTGTTTATTATAGAAATCGAGAACATTAAGCTAAAGTCTGAACTGAAGAGAAAAATGTAGGAAATCTGAGCAGTTAACAAAGGATTTGTGCCAAAAACAGAGAACAGAAAAAAAAAAATTTCTGTGCAGTGCAGAAAATTGAAGTGCAGAAAATTGATTTGAAACCCATGTGGCTGCTGCAAAGTTTGCTAACAATTGAAGAAATCTAATTGTATTTGTTGCTGCCGAGTGGTGCATCTGGGAGCTACTGAATGATACAAGCCAAGGTCGAATGAAGCTGTGGAAAATCTGGAGTGAGCTGGAAAATGCAGTGAAGTTTAAGCAGAAATTCTGAGTTGCTCTTTAAAGGAAAAAAATCTGGAAACACTGCTGGAAAGATGAATTGCAGTCGAGATACTTAAACCTTGAGCTTCTGAATTGAAACAATCTGAATCTCAGCAGAAACAATCCATGGAGCTACGGAAATAACATGGAAGCTGCAAGGTGCTTTTTAGGAAATCAGTTGAGGAGTTGAGGTGGAATCTGAAATTTTTTCAGATTGGTAGTGTTCCATGCAAGCAATTTTTGCACAAGTTTGGTATCAACATGGATTGAAATTTGGTCCAGCTTAGAACAGAATTGGAAGGTCTCAATGCAGTGCTAAATGGACACAGAATTTGTAGAGAAAGAAACAAATTGAAATTGAAATGTGCCAAATTGAAGGAGGTGAATCAAGAGTGAGTTGCAAGGGTTGTTTAGTGAAAATGGTATGTTGATGTTCTATTTTACTTGATATCAGATGTTCTCTGATACAAACCCCAATCACTCCATTCCATTCTGAATTTACTAGAGGGAAAGAAAAAGAAAAAATCAGAAAAGTGAAGAGAAGGAAGCAATTTGGCACACAAATTAGGTTTTTGGCACAATGACACCAACAAAGTTTTATTCATTCCAATCAAAAGCAGGGTTCAAGATTGACTTCACAACTTTTAAGATCATTATGAGGACTGGAAGATGGGGCAAAGCACGTTGAAAATATCCTCAAGCACTCAAGTCTTCCACTTTATCAAATTTTCCACTTTTCTTGGCTCTTATTTCATTTCTTATCATTTCTAGGTCTTTGATTTGTTTTTATAGTTGTTGATCCTATTCATGATTAATGGTGGAGAGTAGATAATAAGCAAGCCTATGGTAGTGCAAGAAGCATGTGTGTTTGAGTGAGCTCCACTTCCATCATCAAGTTAGAATTTAAGGAGAGAGCCACCAATATTTTCTTTGAAAGGCTATGAGTTGGATTCATCTCAATGACTCATGATGGATGAAAAGGCTAAGTTGTTGATTTAAGGACAAGATACTAATCCATAGGGCTTAGATTTTTGAGAATTGACAACCTTAGGTAATTCCTTTTCATTTGCTTCTAATTATGCTTAAGAAAGTCTAAGGGATACTTATTTAGTAGTTTCGCGAGACGCTCAAGGTTAAGTGTGGGGGAGTTGATAAATACCATTTTGTTGATTATTTTAATTGTTAAAATCCATGTTTGACCTATGTTTTTATTGCTTAATTGTGATTTTACCCTAGGTTTTAGGATTTCCTCTTATTTTGGACTTAATTGCAAATTTACACATTTTTTTGGATTATTTGGCCACTAATTTTCTGATATATTTTTGTAGGCATGAAAGGATCCTGGACCTAGGGCATACTGGGTCAAACTTGAGTCGGATGGGAACCGGATCGAATTATCAAGCTTACAATTAATCCGGGCCGTCCGATTCAAGAGCGGCTAGATCTGAGCCATCCGGGACGATCTGAAGCAATCCGAGCTAGGGTTAGGGTTGATCAAGCTCTATGATCAAGATCTGAAGGTTTCATTCCAATCAGAGCTAAATCAACCGTTGGATCAAGCAAGGAGGGCTCTAGAGCGTCCATTCACAGATTGAGTTGATCGGGACCATCCGTTGCCCATCTGGAGGATCTGAGCTACCACGAGGCAGATCCTGACCCCTGATCAACATCCTCAAAGTTTGGCTCAAATCGGAGCAAGATCAGCCGTTGGATTTCATCCGATCAATCTGAGCCGTCCATTAGTTCCTATTTAATCAGAAACGCTGCCCAGCTTCCCCTTCGTCGCGTCTCCGTCGTTCTTCGTCTTCTTCGCATGTTCTTAGAATTTTCTTCCGTAGTTCTTCATCAAAGGAGGCGCGTCCACTCAATCTCGGCCTTGGATCAAGAATTGAGTCTTTGGGGATCGATTCCTTGAAGAATTCAGCTCCATTTGCGCCGGAACAGGGCTTGCTTGAGGGTTTCGGCATTTCCTCAGTCCGACCACTGTCTTCTCTTCCACAGTCCATTTCAAAGCTTCGAGCCATTTGTAGGGGTTCTCAGATGAGCTTAGAAGCTTCCCAATTCATCATCGCAGCTCACCCAATTGAGATGGAGTGAATCGGACTGTGATTTCCAGCAAGCGCAGATTTGAAGCAGAATCAACTTCAGAAATGGATTTCCACTGATTTGCTGTGCCTAGGGGTTCGAAGCTGGCTCTTGATTGACGACCAAGAAGTTCTTGAGCTGAGGAGGAGTTGAGGAGTAGATTTCTTTAGCTAATTTCTGTTAAAGTAGCTGAAATTTCAATACTCCTGTAATTTCGTTTCTTTTCGTTTCAGATTGGTTAAGTTTGGTTTTCTTAAGTGTTCTAGCTCAAATTAGGTTTCAATCTTGCAAGTTAATTAGTAGGTAGCTTGTTTAGTTGACAATTGCTTTTTTACTTCAGTTTGTTTCTATTTTATTACTTGCGTATCAGTCCCGTTTCAAACTGTTTCTGCGTGCCAAGTTTCATTTCGGGTTTTTGCAGTTTCTTTTGAATCCGATTAGTGTTTAGTTAATTCCTACAATTAGAGATCACATTTAGGGTGTGAATTTAGTTGATCCAAGTCCTTTTTGTATGTAATTGCATTTCTGAAATCTGCCCATGTCCGAAATCTGTCCAATTCTGAAATTCCAGCTTGCGTATCAAGTGAGAGCTGCAATTTTCAGTCTTGTGATCTGAATTTGAGTCAGTTACATTAGTTCTTTTCGGTTTGCGCATTCAATTTCAATTGCTTAGTTTACCTTGCATTTAATTCTTGTTTTACCTGCGCATCAACTCTGCATCAGATTTCTGAATTTCAGCCCTTGTTCTGAAATTTTGCTGCCGATTCTGCACTTCTTCAATCTCCATGCATAGCATTTGATTATTAGCTTTGCGTTTCCAAGTGGATCGACCAGTTTTCATGTTGGAATCATCGGTTTACAGTTATGCGCATAAGTATCAGCTTTAGCACACAAATTCCCCTGTGAATCCAGCTGCTCATTTCCGAATCTGCTTGTGCCATTTCAGTTCTGCATCTGCACTTTATTTCTGCAATGGATCAATGCTGAATTTTGCATTCGAATATTTCTATTCTACTTCAGTCGTTTTATCTGATTTGCATCCAACTTGTAGCTGAATACCTGCTGCATATTTCTGAAATGCTGAACGTTTCTGCAGTTTTCTGCAGCTTCTGCAGTTGTGATTGTGTCAAGTTATTCAACAGCTGTTTTAATTAGTCTGTGGAGTCTGAATGTCTTCATTTATCTCTACACATCACTGAATTCATAGCTGTGCTTGCCCAGCTTAATCAATTCGTTCAATTCTGAATTGGCAGCCTCACCTTTGGCACAAAGCATTGGCTTTGGCACAAATATCCCCTTTTGCGTGCCAAGCTGTTTTGGCATTTCTTTGCAACAGATTTTCACTAGTTTTTTTGGGTGTAGGAGAGCTTTTGAAATCTATTGATATCACCCTTAGAATCCCTGAATTTTCTTTGCATTGGTTTGCTTCCAAAAATCATAGCTAATTTGAGTTGAAATTGGTGCTTGTTGAATTTCTGCATTTCGCATGTTTTTAGTGTGTTAAGTTTATTTGTTTCCGAAAGCTTCCATCACAGCCTCCATTTTCTTGCATCAGTAATTATTGTGCATTTGAATTTATGTTTGCTTTTCCAAACTTTAGTTAAATCCTCTAGCTTGATTCGGTTTCCATTGGTTGAATGAGTACTTGCCATCACATTATTTGATTCATTAGTTTGATTTCCTCCATTTTGATTGCCATTTTATTCTTGATTGCAACCCAAAAACCAGATTCACATTCGAACCCCAAAATTCACAAACGACACCTAAATACAAGCGTGAATCAAACAAATTATGTCAACTAGCCCCGAGAAAAATACGACCTGTGGCCCCTTTACTAGGCTTTTCTTCTTTGATTGCAAAAAGGGTTTCCAGTTATTCATTCATATACATCTAAATTTGAGGCCCACATTCGTGATACATAGTTTGGGCCCGTCAGTGTCAACGGTCGAATTTGGCTGGAACCAGTCGACTGCCCTGGGGCAGTCGACTGGTAGCGAGAAATCAGCCTCGAGTCCTATTTAAAGAGGACTTTATAGTGGCTGAGTTTCTTGACGAATCTTGTCTTGGTTAAAGGCAAGATAGTAGTCTTTGTGCTCAGAGGTTTGCTTGGTGTTGTGGTGAGGTTTCTCCACCCACAAGGAGCGACGAGGGCTAGCCGGAGGTTATCCGGGGAGTGATCCACCGACGGATTCTTAGATTAGTCACCCGGCCGTGGTGGATACCAAGTAAATTCTTTTGTTAGCGTTGTTTGTTCTCTTTATTATTGTTTTCGCTGTGCAACTAACAACGCATGTACAAGAAAGATCCGAAAATCGCTATTCACCCCCCTCTAGCGTCCAGAACGATCCTTACAATTGGTTTTAGTGCTAGGACCGCTCTTGATCGGACTAACCGCCGAGGGAGCATACGCTAGAGGAAGAAAGACAATGGAAGATAAGTTGGGGGAAGACATCTACACTCCACCGCCCTACAATCATGAAGACTTCAACTTTTGGAGGGCGAGAATCGAGACTTGGTTCGGGATGGAGTGGGCATGTCGAATCGCACATGAAGAGCCATATGTGATTCCAAGGGATAAGCACGAAAAGAGGCTTAGGCCTAGATATTGGAATCAAGAACAACAAGATCAATCCAAGGCAAATGAAAAGGTAATGACAATTTTAGTTAATCTTTTACCTAACAATGTTTTGAGTTGTGTAGGTAAATATCAACATGCATATGAATTATGGAGCAAATTGAAAGAAATTCATGAGAAACCTACACAATCTCAAGAGTCCAAAGAGATGAGTCAAATGGTTCAAGAAGAAGAAAAAGGAGAAGAATTGACCATCTCATCAAGTAAAGTGGAAGAAGAAAGTGAGAGGTCATCTACCTCATCTAGAGAAGAGGAGGAGGTCACCACCTCAATAATTGAGGGGGAGGAGAGACCCTCAATCATACAAGAACAAGAAGAAGCCTCTACCTCCACCAAAGCAAGGAAAAAGGAACACATCACATGCTTTGGTTGCAACGAAAAGGGGCACTACAAGGACAAGTGTCCAAAAGGTAAAAAGGAGGTACACTCTAAACCTATTTCAATTAAATTAAAATCTAACATGAATTGTAGGAATGGAGAATCCCAAGAAAAGAAGAGGAGGATTCGATGCTTCACGTGTGGAGAGCTAGGGCACTACCACACCAAGTGCCCTAGAAAAAGTGAGCTAAAGAAAATGGAGCACTTGAGAAGATGGGAGAAGGAGGAAAGAAAGAAGCAAAGATCACATCAAGGAGGGGCTTCAAGGGTAAGGGAGGTAATTCCTAACCCTAGATTAAAATGTAATCCAATTTTAAGTTCCTCGATGCATATCAAAAATCATGTTAATTATCCCCCCATGCATGCTAGAATACATGAAAATTGCTTACTTGTGCATAATCATGGTTTTAAATATAATGATAGGATAGAAATAACAAGGTAGGTCAAAACACTAACAAAAGCATGCATCTTGAGAGACCTAGGACCCTTGTACCTAAAAATCAAGGTACTAATCCCAACAAGGGGAAGATTGTGCCTAAGAAAATGGGTAAATCTAGGAATGTCCAAAATGGACATATGGACACTAAGGTAAAAGGCTTAGAAAGGGAAAATCAAGCCTTGAGGGCAAGACTTGATAAATTAGAAAAGACCCTAGAAAGATTCACGGTTGGATCCAAGGGCTTAGACATGGTGTTGGGTAGTATAAAACCCAACTATGATAGATCAGGTTTAGGTTACCTGTCTAGGACCTCCAAGGCCAATAAAAAGAAATATGCTGGGAAGGCATATGATCATGGCAAGAAGGAGAAGTCCAAGGATGGCAAGGGGGTGCCATCCAAAGGTAGAAAGGGTGACTTAACCAAGGACAAGATGTCCAAGGTTAAGAAGGTCCATTTTGTAGGTCAAGAAACACCGGGGCTACACCGGTGCGGTCTAGTGTGGATTGAGTCACCTAGGGAGGTGGCTAAGGCAAAGAGCTCAAGGGGGAGCTCTAGAAGCCTTTGGGGTTCATGGTAAATGGATCTCAATATATGGTTTCACTAGGACGGCCTAGGAAATGTGCCAAAGGGACTGGAAGACTTGGGTAAGTCTTAATCCTTGGTTTTGGCACATTAGATGGAGTTTTAGGGAGAAAAGAATGAAAATACAATTATATTGGGTAAAATTGAGTTTTAATGTGTGAATACCATGTAGTTCAATGATAGAAATGAACTATAGTCAAGGATAAGAAGAAATAGTAAGGAGAAATCACAATTGAAACCTTTGGGATGAGTTTTAATGATACACTTTAGGATAAGTTGAGTTTCGTGCCAATCTTGGGATCCGGAGTACATTTGTTTGGAAACGTATTTTTCCAAGTAGACATTGGCACCACAAATCTCCTCACAAAATTTCAGAATTTTTGGAGATTTGTAGATTTATTTAGGCATTTTTGAAATTCAGACTGAAAACCTGAAATTCAGGTATCAGTCGACTGCCATTTGGGCAGTCGACTGGTCCGAGTTCGAGAGCCTACTGTGAGTTTTCCCAGTCAACTGCCATTTGGGCAGTCGACTGATCTGAAGGCTGAGGAAGAGGAGGCCTAGTGGACTGTAAGATATTGTCAAATTAGAAACATAGGAAGGTCATGATGGCTTATGAAACTTTATGGGCTGATATCATATGGTTTAAAATGCTTAAAATTCATTGGATGGTCTCGAATGATAAGTTCTTGAAAATTTCCCCCTATGTGTCTAGGATTGGGAGAGATTTGTCATTTTAATGATACATAAGTAAAAGAGAAGAGTTAAGGACAAATCTTATGTGCTAAATTATAAGTGTGAGTCTTGAAAAACACATGGAAGTATGGATGATTTTCAATGTTGATACAAAATGTCCATATTTAGGAAACTAGGAATTGTACCTAAAGTCAAGCACATTGATATTTTCATAGATATCATGGAATTCAAGGAAAGTGATTAAGATTCAATGGGTGATTTTGAATGATGAACTCTTGATAAATGAAAGGAAATGGAAAAGAAAAGAATTGAAGACAATTCCTTGTGTAGATTAATCATGGTTAGAGTTGACAAACACAAGGAATCATGAATTGAGTTCAAAATTGAACCAAAGTCAAGTACATTTGTGGGTTTCATGAAATCATATTTTTCTAGGACAGGGTATATCCTAGCAAATGTGCTTGCAAACCTTTTAGATTGTTTTAGGTCTTTGTTGAGTTCTTTTTGGCACTAGGGATAAGGTTGCTTGGGGAAATCCTTAAAGGTGTCTAAGGGAGAAGAACTTGGAAGTTGAGTTGGGTAGAACTTGACTTGGGGTTAAGGTGTTAAGTTGGGTAGAACTTCACCTAGGTAAATGAAAATTGGGAGAAGGCATAGGTTAAGGGGGAGGTTGCCTCCTTGGTTGCCTTAATTTTCATAACAAGGAAAATATTGGGATATATTATGAATGGACCTTAGGAGGGTTGTTCCTAGAGGTCTAGATGGACCATGGGATGTGCCAAAAGAATTGGAGACGGACTTGAGTCTTAATTCGTGGGTTTTGGCACGGTGTTTTTGAGTTTCATGTATGAAAATATGACATTGGGGTCATATAGCATGAAGGTTGGTTTTTGATGTGTAAATGCCATATAAATCAATGCTAGGGATGCATTGTGGATTGGTATGGGCAGGGACATCAAGGGGAAACCAAAACTAGGACTTTTGGTTAAGGTTTGAGTGAACCTTCTTGCTAGTTTTGGGTTTTGTGTCAAACTTGGGAATGGTGATAGATACATTTTGGAATGTATTTTTCCCAAGTAGGTATGGGTACGACAAATGTCTCCACAAAATTTGAAATTTTTGAAGATTTGTGGAATTTCTGGCACATTTCTGAAACTCATCAGAAAAGGCTGAAATTCTGGATTTCAGAGTATCAGTCGACTGGTCAAGGCCAATTTTTGTATCAGCAGCTGGTTTGGGGTCCAAATGATGAAAAAACAAGTGTATGGGGGGCTATTACACATTGTTTATGATCATTGGGGATTGAAAGAACCAATAATTGGGATATTGTTAGGTTCTTTTTGATGTTAGGCAAAGGGGGAGAAGTGTTGGGTTTAAGTTGGGAAACCAAACACTCCTTTGCTAGAAACCCTAGGTTTAGGGGGAGCTAAGATTAAGGGGGAGCATGGTTGCTCCATTCTTGGCGTAAGGGGAACCTTGGAAAGGTTCTTAAAAAGCCTTTGTAAGTCCAATGAAGGGGGAGCTTTGGGAAGCTTTAAAAAGCCCATTTTGATGAAAATTCCTAACTTTGGGAAGTTAGGTGTGGGAAAATCCTAACTTGGAGGGTTAGATGTGGGATGCCTTTGGATAGGATCCCATTGTGAAAAAGTCCTAACTTGGAGAGTTAGGTGTGGGATGCCTTGGGATAGGATCCCGTTGTGAAAATTTCTAACTTGGAGGGTTAGGTGTGGGATGCCTTGGGATAGTATCCATTTTTGCATTGCATATGCATTATTTTGCTATTTGACTACTATCTTGTTTCCCTAACTTAAACGTATTGCCAAACATCAAAAAGGGGGAGATTGTTGAGGCAATCTATGGTCCGGAGTGACCAAGTGTTTTGATATTTGGGCAAAGGGTTTAAGTTAGGTTTACCCTTGTGTTCTTATATGTGTACATTGAGTGTGCAGGTTGTACAGGTTACACATATGGACTTGACTGGACGGCCTTGGTATGGTGAAGGGTGGCATGGAAACAAGCTGGAGGCTTGTGTGCACCCGAGGGACCTTGGAGAGCAGGGACAATGAGCTAAGGGGTGCGGACTTCGAGGCATGCGTGAAGGATGGCATGGAGGCAAGCTGGAGGCTTGCGTGCATCCGAGGGACGGGAGCCAAAGATGAAGAGGGCGCCAAGGCAACAGTCGAGGCTGTTGTGGAGGAGTCAGTCGAGTCGTGAGGGTTCGAGTGCGGAGTGGAATGTACTCGGGGTGTGTAACCCTAGGATCAGCAGGGTACCAGTCGACTACCCTGGGGGTAGTCGACTGGTAGGTGGCTGGTGAGCTGGCAAATTTAGAACGTTGGGGGTGTCAACGGTCGAATTTGACTGACACCAGTCGACTGCCCTGGGGGCAGTCGACTAGTAGCGAGAAATCAACCTCGAGTCCTATTTAAAGAGGACTTCGTAGTGGTTGAGTTTCTTGACGAATCTTGTCTTGGTTAAAGGCAAGATAGTAGTCTTTGTGCTCAGAGGTTTGCTTGGTGTTGTGGCGAGGTTTCTCCACCCACAAGGAGCGATGAGGGCTAGCCGGAGGTTATCCAGGGAGTGATCCACCGACGGATTCTTGGATTAGTCACCCGGCCGGGGTGGATACTAAGTAAATTCTTTTGTTAGCGTTGTTTGTTCTCTTTATTATTGTTTCCGCTGTGCAACTAACAATGCAGGTACAAGAAAGATCCGAAAACCGTTATTCACCCCCCTCTAGCGTCCAGAACGATCCTTACAGGAATGTCCAAGTATGTCCTTGGAACCAAATACACATGTATTATTCATTGATTTTTCCCATACTTGGTCAAATTAATGATTTTGTCTCTTCAACCTAACATCTCACCCCATTTCTAGCAATCAAAAACATTTTGTTAACCCTTATAATTTGTGTGAGATGTCCCCAAGTTGCCCAACAATTGTTGCCCAACAATTTGAAATGATCATGAAGAGTTTTTACAATCCTATTGAGCACGGCACATTCCCAACTCTCTCCTTAAGAAACTAAATTCATTTTAGGGAGTAGTTTAGTGAAAATGTCAGCTAGATTCGATTTCGACTCCACATGTGAGAGTACAATATCTCCTCTAGCAACATGATCCCTAATGAAGTGGTTACGCACTTCAATGTGTTTGGTCGTTGAATGGTGGAGTGGATTCTTTGTAAGGTTTATTGTGCTTATGTTGTCACACAACACTTGCACACTCTTGTAGGATAATCCGTAGTCCTCTAGTGTGTGTATCATCCACAACAATTGTGATACACTCTCTCCCATGGCGATATATTCCGCCTCGGTCGAGGAGAGAGCAACACAATGTTGCTTCCGACTTGACCAACTTACTAAAGATGATCCTAAAAATTGGCAACCCCTACTTGTGCTCTTCCGATCCAACTTGCACCCAGCATAGTCGGAATCAGTATGACCAATTAAGTCAAATGACTCTGTACGGGGGTACCAAAGACCGACTCCAATCGTGCCCTTAAGGTATCTCAAAATTCTCTTTACAACAATTAAATGAGATTCCTTAGCACAGGCTTGGTATCTAGCGCACATACCCACAGCGAAAAGAATATCCGGGCGACTAGCTGTGAGGCATAGCAAACTACCTATCATACTTCAATATTGGGTTAAGTCAACGGGCTTCCCACTCTCATCATTGTCTAACCTCGTGTTTGTCGCCATGGGAGTGGTTACCTCTTTAGAGTCACTCATGTTGAATTTTTTGAGCATCTCTTGAGTATATTTAGATTGATGCACATGGATTCCATCTCGAGTTTGTTTGATCTCAAGTCCAAGGAAGAAAGTCAATTCTCCCACTAGACTCATCTCAAATTCACTCTCCATGTGTCCAATAAACTCATTCAAATAACCCTTGTTGTTGGAGCCACAAATTATGTCATCGACATATACTTGGGCTACAAATATGTTGTCACCATCTCTTCGTAAAAATAGTGTAGGGTCTATTTGTCCTCTCACGAAGCCTTTCTCAATTAAAAAAGGTTGACAACCGCTCATACCAAGCCCGAGGTGCTTGTTTTAGGCCATAAAGCACCTTCTTGAGCTTAAACACGTGGTTTGGAAATTCTGAATTTTCAAACCCCGGTGGTTATTCAACATAGACCTCTTCTCTAATGAAGTCATTTAAGAAGGCCGATTTAACATCCATTTGATAGAGTTTGAAACCTCTATGTGCTGCAAATGCAAGCATCAACCGAATGGATTCTAATCGTGCCACGGGAGCATAGGTCTTATCATAATTAAGGCCTTCAACTTGACTATAGCCCTTGGCTACTAAGCGTGCCTTGTTTTTTACGATTTCTCCCTTATGGTTCAATTTATTTTTGAAGACCCATTTAGTTCCAATAATTGTGGTCTTCTTAGGTCTAGGAACCAAATCCCAAACTTGGTTTCTCTCAATTGACCTAACTCATCTTGCATGGCAATGATCCAATCGGGATCATGCAATGCCTCGTCAACTATCCTAGGTTCAATTTCAGAGATCAAGGCAACCTCATTAGCCTCATTCCTAAAGAATGATCTAGTTTTAACTGTTGGTACTTGGATGGCTAGAGAGGGGGGGTGAATGTAGCCAGACACAAATCACTTGCTCTCTTTTAGGTTTTCTGCACTTGAAGATTAGTCACAGTGGAAACAAACAACACAAACAGAAATATGCAGAAATGAAAAGCAAACCAAATCGCTAACACGCGATGTACAAGGTTCGGGGATAACTTGCCCCTACTCCTTGGCGTGCCCGTGAGGTGGGCGATCCCTTGATCGTCGGCAGATCAAGCCCCGAGTGACCCCGGATAAAACAACACCTCATTCTCGGTGGAGAAACCTCTCCACAAGAATCTCAATAGAATACAAGATAAGCTCACGAGACTAAGAAGGAATGCTCACAAAGATGTAACAAGAATGCTCAAGCACAAAGCAACAGAGAGCACACAAACAACCCATCCGAACTCCTCAAGTTCTCTGTCTGTTCGCCTCTCCCGCTCCTCTGCTCCCAGCTTCGTCTTAAGCTTTCTCTCCTCGTCGCCAAGCTTCGCCAGCATCCACTGAGCACAGCCTGAACCCCCTGACCTCCCTGAGCACTCAGTCCACTGAAGACCCTCTCCAGCTGAGCCTCCGTCAGTCGCCAGCCATGCCTCAGAAGCCATTGAAACCTGAGAAGAGAATACGTACAAACCTGCTCAATGGAAAGTCTCCCATTTACCCTCCTTGAGTGTTTGAATCCTCCTGTATCACCTGCACACTTAGCAGACCCTTAGCAAATGAATATCAAACCATATCAGCAGTGTATCAGTGTATCAGATGAGAAAACAGACGCGATCAGAAACTTCTGATAGCGTATTTGAATTAAAGTCAGCTACTGATCGGTCACCGGACCGATCAAAGTGAACCCTGATCGGTCACAAGACCGATTAGGATAGGCCCAGTCCGATCAGGCTCCAGCCTGATCGGTCCATGGTGAGAAATGAGAAATCGCGAACTCCTTGTGATAGATCACCCTGACCGATCCACGGCAGTGCTGGGATTCCCAACCTTCGCAGGTTAAACTCACCATCGGTCACTAGACCGATCAGGTTGTGGCCTGATCGATCTGGGGACCGATCAGAGTACTTCCTGACCGATCAGGCTCCAGCCTGATCAGTGATAATGAGGAACTCGCGATGTTTGATCGTTCACCAGAACGATCAGGAGGTCTCCCTGATCGGTCACCAGACCGATCAGGAGCCAAGCAGAAGCCAACCAAGAATTCTCTGTTCTCTCCCTGATCGGTCACCAGACCGATCACCTTTTCTGGATCTGTCACCAGACCGATCCACCACAGAAGTTCGTGCCAATCTCCTTGATCGGTCACCAGACCGATCAGGTTATGGCCAATTCCACTCTAAGTCAAGAGAACGGGCTCCCAGCCTTCTCTGACTCGTGCTCAGTTCCCCGGACCAAGACTCCATGCCCAATTTCACTCACCGGGACTTCATTCAACCTAGCTTCCCAAGCTAGGACCTGGCTTCACTCACTAGGGTTTCGGTCACCCGGCTTCACTCACCGGGACCCGACTTCACTCACCGGGACCCGGCTTCACTCACCGGGATTTCAACCTAGCTTCACTCACTAGGATTTCAATCACCTGGCTTCACTCACCAGGACCCTGCTTCACTCACCAGGATTTCAACCTAGCTTCACTCACTAGGATTTCAATCACCTGGCTTCATCACCAGGACCAGACTTCACTCACCAGGATTTCAACCTAGTCCCACTAGGTGTGCCTAGTCCCACTAGGTCTTTTCCACTTCACCTATCCCACTAGGTGTGCCTGGTCCCACTAGGTCTTTTCCCATGCCAGCGTGCGATTTCCTGATCCACCTGGACTTAACCCGAATTCATTCAACTAAACTTAAATCGTTGTCAACACCAAAACAACAACCGAGCCAGACTGCATCAGCAATCTCCCCCTTTTTGTTGTTTGACAATCCCGATTTAAGTTTAGGTATTAGATCAATTGAAGTTCATTCAATTATCATAAGGGAATCATGATCCTCCCCCTACAATATCACAGCCCTAAACTTAATTAACTATTCTCTCCCCCTTTGTCAAACATCGAAAAGGGTATGGTTATTAAGTTTAAATATACCTCCCCCTTAACTGAGGGTCTCTCCCCAAAATGATCAAAGGTAATTAGGAATTGCACATGAAAACATATACAGAATAATATCATGGTCAAATATGTATATGATTCATATGACAAGTAAGTAATGCAGTTCTATCAGACAGATGATTAATTTAGAAAAATTTCTGATATATCTATGGATGAATAGTTTTCAGAAAAACTCCTGTAACTCTGATTCGTTCAAGATTAGACTGCATTAACAATTGAAGTTTCCAAAACTCATCCGACCTCACGGGTGTAGACAATAGATATTTCAGAAAAATTTTTGAAACATGACATGAGTTTACTCATCAAGGAACATGAGTCATGATTCAAACAACCCGTTCATATGAATTTCAAAAATTTCAACATGGGGTTGTATCGAATCAGTATTAGGTTTTGTTCCAAGTATGGTGAGTATGTTCCAATTGTAATTGGTTTGTATCAGATTTGTTGGTAGTATGATCATTAAACTGATACAATTCGATGAAGGGGGATAGGACTTAGGAATTTTTGACCTAATCAGGGAATTCCCTGATCTGAATTGATCTGATCGGTCACCGGACCGATCAGAGGGATCCTTGATCGGTCTGATGATCGACCAGGGTGAGTCCTGATCGGTCGGTGGACCGATCTGGTTCGACACAGAGAGTTTTCTGAAATTGATACATTTCAGAAATAGATTTGTTCCATCTGTCAAACACACCAAACCCTAATACCATTGGATTCAATCCCATTGATCCTAAAGAGTTTCCCTTAACCAAAAACCATCCCTCAAATCAAAATATGATACTAATAACAGATTTCCAAAACATGATCAGGTTTCATGATACAAAAGAAAAAAATATGATCAAATTTCAAAACATGCTTGTATCAAATTAGTATCAACTCCACAATTCTAATTCCCCATTCTATTGATAATTCAAGGATTGGATTAGAAAATTCATAGATCGAGTTTGTATCAAAAATTTAATCCCCATGTTGCCCATAAATATCAGGTTTAAATTATGGTTCATAAAACATGGTAAACTTGAGCTAGATGTAGGAGATGTATATATATATATATATATATATATATATATATATATATATACACTAAGTCTTAGAAAGCACTGAGTCAATAACATAAGCAGTGAATTTTGAAACTCATGTTATTTGTTTGGTGATGCCTTGTGAGATTTTTATAATGGTCATCACAAACTATGTGTTTATCTTGTTCTTAACCAAAATTTTTATGCCATAGAATAATATTAATAACACATATATCAATGTCATGACATACTCAACTAGGTTCATCTCCAAAATATTAAGAAAAACTTAAGTCTAATCCTTAAGCTCATGTTCTTGTCTATTGATGCCTTATCAGTACAAATTATGTGTTGATATTTTCCTTAGCATGCATTCATGTTGTATAACACATACAAGAAAATAAACTCTTTAGGCTTGAGATAAGGCATATAACTTGCAGAAAAACATAAATTGCAACAAGAAAACTAATTATCCCAAGCAATCCATGGCAAAAGCAAGTTATGTTAAATCATCCATGTGAATTTGAGGGAATGGTAAGCACATTCCTAACTAGGAATGACTATATGTTTGGAGTACCAAATATCAACCACCCATGTTGATAGATGTTCCCCCTCAATCAATGCTAAACAATTCTAAAGATAGAGGTTTTAGGTACCCAAATTTTGGGACCTAATTCATCAACAATGAAGGACTTAGGCACTTATGCCTTAGTCATTTTCTTTTTGCCTTTTTGAACCTTAGAATTGTTTGATGATCCAAAATGTGTTCTAGACATTAATGACATGATACTAGGTTCTTTAGGTTGGTAACCCAAACCAACCTTGTTGTAAGCCGCCTTTTGTGAGTTTAAGATCATATCTAGGGTTTTGGAACTTGTTGAAAATTTCTTAAGAATATTCTTGAGATTTTCAATTTCACCCTTCAAACCCTTATTTTTATCCTCAAGATTTTTAACATGCAAGTCATCAATTACCTCATCCTTAGAGTTTTTCAATTCCTTTACTTCTAATCTTAATGATTTAACCTTATTCTTAGATTTTTTGAGTAGACTAGTTAAGCATGCTCTTGTTCTATAACACTTGTCTAACTCGGGAGAGATTACCTCTTCATCATCCGAAGATGATGAAGGCCGGTTGAAGAGCTACTCGCTTCATCTTCACTCTCCTTGTTTGACTCTTCTAAGGCCACTAGAGTCACGTGACAGTAAGTCTTCTCCTCCTCTTTTTCCTTCTTCTTATCACCTGCCACTAAAGCAATACCTTTCTGTTGGTGCAGAAAACACCCAAGTCAAACATATGTTTTGATAATGGCAACAGAGTTCAAAAGTTAAGTCTTACTTGTTTTCTAACAAGTTATTCTAGTGTACAGGAAAAGCCCTAGCAAAGGACTGCTAGGCACTGGTGAGGGAATGCCAGAGTCAAAAGCCCTAGCGAAGGACTGCTAGGCGCCAGGCGAAGGACAGCTTGGACTAAAGCCCTAGCGAAGGACTGCTAGGCGCCAGGCGAAGGACAGCTTGGGACTAAAGCCCTAGCAAAGGAATGCTAGGCACCGGGCAAAGGACAGCTCGGCATCCAAGCCCTGGCAAAGGACCGCCAGGCAAAAGTCCAACCAAAGGAGCGGTTGGCATCAGGTACATTCTCCCGAGAGGAGTAGGTGAGGACGCGTTCCCCGTCGAGGGAACAGTAGGCGTCGGTTCGACCTAGGGCTCCATTTTGGAGACCAAAGTCAGAACCAAGACAGCTAAGGCTGTATAAACTAATAATTAATTGTTTTATTATGTGTTGGACAAACCCTGGATGCAGGACCGAAGGAACGTGTGTCTGCAACTCAGAGAGCCTCAAAGGAGTGAGGCAGCAGCTGAGCAGGGCGCCCTGAGTGTCCAGGGCGCCCCCAAGGTGAACCAGAACCAAGTGAAGCAAAAAGGGCTTCGGCTGCTTACTGGGCTGGGCGCCCTCAGCAGCCAGGGCGCCCTCAGCAGCCAGGGCGCCCTCAGCAGCCAGGGCGCCCCGCGCCCAAGTCTGCGAAGCTTCATCTTTATCCACAGCCGAGATTTCTGCGCGGAAGAAGTCAGCCAAGGCGCCCTCTGCGACCAGGGCGCCCCCAGAGTCAAACTTATCCCTATTCGGATGGGATAACATTTGACCGAGCTAAAAGCGGATCGCTTGACACGTGGCAGGGCGCCCCCGATGTCCAGGGCGCCCCGAGGTGCTATAAATAGCACCCAACGCCCAAGCCTTCAATAACAACTTCGAACCAACGCTTCCACGCACTTCTGTGCTCACGCCTTGCTCCGGAAACTGCCCAACTCAAGCCTACGACGTCCCACTGCTCCGGAAAGTCAACCTACAACCGGACGTCGGTAAAAGAAGAGTCTTCCTTTTTATTAAAAGTTTATGGTGCTATACTTGTAAATCTATTCTTGTAAACTGATTTTGCGCTCATATAGAATTGCCCAAAGTAAACGATCAACGATCGTGGGCCTTGGAGTAGGAGTCGACCCAGGCTCCGAACCAAGTAAAAACGACAGCGTCTCTGTGTTATTATTTTTCTTATTTTCCGCTGTGTACCTGCTCTTAATTTTCCGAAAAATGAATACCGATATTCACCCCCCCCTCTATCGGTTCTATCGATCCAACAAGTGGTATCAGAGCGGGGAAGTTCAAACTTGGTGCAACCACCAGTTTGAAAATTTCTTTTCGGATTTTCTTTATTGTTTTTTTTTCGAATTTTTAAATATTTTTTCGTTCGAATTTTTTTCGTTAGTCGAGGTTGGTGCAACACCCCTCGATATTTTATTTCCCTTATCCCGCACTACTAATCCAAGACCAAGTCTTGGGATATTTTTCTAGTAGTTTTCTTTTTCAGCTTAAATGGCTATGCAAGAGGGATTCAGCACCGCCAGACCTCCACTTTTCAGTGGAGAAGACTTTTCTTACTGGAAAAGTCGTATGGAGGTCCACTTGAAAACTCAGGTGGACATGTGGATCATCATCCAGTCCGGTCTGGAGATCCCCAAAAACGCCGAAGGACTACCTCAAAGCTACTCGGAGTGGGACAACACCCTAAAGCGCAAAATTGAAGCCGATGCAAAAGCAACACAAACCCTACAATGCGGGCTGACAAAGGAAGAGCTCAACCGAGTAGGCCCCTTCAACAGTGCCAAGGAGCTGTGGGCAAAATTGATTGAGCTACACGAAGGAACGTCAGACACCAGGATCAGCAAGAGGGATCTGCTCCTGAACAAATTGTACACTATCAAGATGGCCGACAACGAAACAGCAGCCCAACTCCACGCACGCATCCAAGAATTGATGAACGGTCTTCACACGATAGGTCACAAGGTCGAAAACCGTGACCTAATAAGGTATGCCCTAAACGCTTTCCCTAGAAATACCTTGTGGGCATCTATGGTAGATGCATACAAGGTTTCAAGGGATCTCTCCAAAATTAAATTAGATGAATTATTTTCTGAGTTAGAACTTCATGAGCAGACTAACTGCAATATGGCCGAGAAGAGTATTGCCTTTTTTGCAGGAAAAACTGGAAAATCGACAAAAAAGAAACCTCAACCTGAACCCGAGCCCAACTCTGATTCAGACGCAGAAGATGAAGAAGCAGATCAATCTGAGCTGGTCCGATTGGCCCGAAGCTACTACAAAAAATTGAAAAATCAAGCCAACACACGGAGGACAAGCCGAAGAAAGGACGAACCGGCTGAACCAGCAAATGACAAACACAAGCCCAACGTAACCTGCTACGAGTGCAAGAAGAAGGGCCACTACAAGACAGAATGTCCAAATCTGAAGGAGTCCAAGAAGACAAGAAGGAAAAAGGCACTCCAAGCAACCTGGGATGAATCTTCCTCAGAAGAAGAAGAGGAAGCTACTAGCCCTGACCGCCTCAGAAAAAGTCGAGACTGAGTCAGAATTAGAACAGGACGATGGCGAGCTAACTTTTACAGAAGACGGCGAAATTAAGGTAACTGGTTTTAATAGATGTCAATTAAGTAAATTAATTTCATTTCTTTCTCGAGATTTGGCAAAAGCCAAACTCCGAGTCGAATCCCTCCGACAGGAAGTAAAACTCCTGAAAGAGGGAGCTGACTCTAAACCCTTAACCGAGAAGGTTCAGGAAGGAACTCCTACTCAAGTTGAAAAACTTGAAAAGGAAAACTCCTCCCTGAAAACTCAGGTTAAGGATCTTAGATCAGCCTTAGAACGATTTACTTCTGGTTCCAAAAATCTTGACATGATTCTTGGGAAACAGAAGTCCGTTCTAAATCGATCCGGACTTGGCTACCGAACCAAATCCCGACAAAGATCGTATTTGGCTGTACTGAATCAGTCCAGAGGTAAAATTCAGGCATGGGTACCTAAACTGTGCCTGAACCAACCAACTGGATCAAATCAGTATTGGATCCCCAAGGACAAGATTCACATCTTGCCTAACCATCACCGTGGCTTTAGTCCAGGGGGAGCCAAACTGAAAACAATATTTATTGTTCATTAAAATTTAATTTTTGATTGCAAATTGTTTGATTGATTGTTTATTTAAAATTTCTGCAATTTACCATGCTTAAAATTAGAAATGGTTAGTATAAGGACTGAACACACTTAACTGAAACTTGACAACATAGTATTGGGTGGAGGTGAGATGATAGTACGTTAGGGAAGCCAATTTGGCGGAACTAGCCGAAGCTACCGATCCAAGACCCAAACTAGTTAGACCAGAAATTTTTCAAAAAATAATTTTGAAAATGAAATTTCATTAAAAGGCTTTGTCAAGGAAAGGGTGGATGATCCCATAAGGCTACGGCCAAAGAAGGCCTAGTGCCTCGCCAAGACCTGGAAGCCAATTTTTGAAATTCAAATTCAAATTAATTTTTGTCAAATTCGAATCTAACACAAAATTTCAGTTATTTGTAGATTTAAATATCTTTTCAAAAATTTAATTGTTTTCAAAATTAAGTTTTTCAAAATTTAATCGCTTTCAAAATTAATTAAGTTTTCAAAATTTAATTATTTTCAAAATAAACTGTCAAAATTATCAAAACCTGTCTCACAAAACCTATAAGGTTAACGTGATTGAAAACCCTAGATTTGGGTGAGACAGACTAGGCAGTGAAACTCAATTTAAGCTATTCCTGATTCTAATTGGATCCAAATCAAGAAAATTCTTTATGCGTAGGAACATAAAGATTTGGACCAATGGATGTTGGATAGCGGTTGCTCCAGACACATGACTGGAGATAAATTGAAGTTCACCAAGCTCAAACTCAAAAACCTAGGCTCAGTGGCATTTGGCAATAATGCTACACTCAAGGTAATTGGGTCAGGTAATATTGAGCTCAAATCTGATTTCATTATTAAGAAAGTTCTATTGGTTGAAAACTTTAATTTTAACTTGCTTAGCATAAGTCAGTTATGTGATTCTGGTTATATAGTTACTT
Source organism: Boesenbergia rotunda (assembly GCA_024364735.1). Lineage (NCBI taxonomy): Eukaryota > Viridiplantae > Streptophyta > Magnoliopsida > Zingiberales > Zingiberaceae > Boesenbergia > Boesenbergia rotunda. The sequence goes on from JAGFNQ010001547.1 coordinate 334,638, forward strand.
TCAACAATTCCAACTGCCTGATTAGAAATGAACAAGACTCAGAAATCATACTTAAGGGCACTAGGAAAAACAATGTATACACTATAAATCTTCCCCTTATACCCAAATGTATGTTAACACAATTAGAACAATCAAACCTCTGGCATAGGAGATTAGGTCATACCAATTTGAGAACTATCTCAAAAATTACCCAACTTGGCTTAATCAAAGGTATCCCCAAAATCAAAAATAATAAAAACCTAATATGTGAATCATGTAATCAAGGTAAACAAACCAAATCCAATCACAAACTAATCCAGTCTGATTTAACTCAAACCACACTTGAGCTCCTGCACCTTGACCTATTTGATTCACATGGAGCCAAGTCACTAAGCGGGAACCGATACTGCTTAGTAATAGTTGATGATTACTCTAGGTTTACCTGGGTTAGGTTCCTAAAAACCAAAGATGAAACCCTAAACCTATTTATTGAATTCTGTAAACTAATTGAAAATCAAAACGACACTAAAATTAAAAGACTTAGGAGTGATCACGGGGGAGAGTTTGAAAATCAAAAATTTGAGGATTTCTGTAAAGTAAATGGGTATTTACATGAATTTTCATGTCCTAGAACCCCCCAACAAAATGGGATAGTTGAGCGAAAGAATAGAACATTACAAGAAGCCGCTAGGGCTATGCTCAACGAATACAACTTAGCAAACCAATTTTGGGCAGAAGCAACTAGTACGGCTTGTTATATCCAAAATAGGGCTTTGATTAACAAGCGACACAACAAAACCCCCTATGAATTGTACTACCATAGACTACCAAATCTATATTACCTAAGGGTCTTTGGGTGCAAAGTCCATATCCTAAACACCAAAGACTATTTAGGAAAATTTCAATCCAAGTCAAACCCAGGTATTTTCCTAGGGTATTCAACCACAAGTAGAGCCTATAGAGTTTACAACAAACAAACTAAGAAAATTGAAGAAACAACAAACTTAATTTTTGATGAAGAAATCAATTCAACATCTAATAATCCAGACCCAATTTCATCAAACTCTGACCAAGAAAATAATGAACAAATTATTGAACCATTAATTGAACCCTTAAACGAACTAACTATTGAACCAATTAATGAATTAACTGAACCAAGAATCGAACCAACAAATGAGCCAGCCCAAAGAGTCGAACCAAATAGTGAACCAAACCAACCAGCCGGACCTGAGGCTGAACCAAGCTCTAGAAGAACAAAGAAACCAGACTTAGTCACCCAACCGATCAAATTGTGGGTGATCCAACTCTAGGAGTAAGGACTAGGTCCTCCTATAGGAACCTTAGTCAAATAGCTATGATATCAAAAATTGAACCCAAAACTATAGAGGAAGCCCTACCTGATCCTGATTGGATCATAGCGATGCAAGAAGAACTAGCTCAATTCGAGAGAAACCAAGTCTGGGAATTAGTACCTAAACCTGAGGGCAAATCCGTCATTGACACTAAGTGGGTCTTTAGGAATAAGCTGAATGATCAAGGAGAAATAGTCAGAAATAAAGCCCGCTTAGTAGCAAAGGGTTTCAGCCAAGTAGAGGGATTAGACTACGATGAAACATATGCCCCAGTAGCTAGACTTGAGTCCATTAGAATGTTGTTAGCCTTTGCATCCCATAAAGGATTTAAGTTATATCAAATGGATGTAAAGTCAGCCTTCTTAAATGGATTCATTAAAGAAGAAGTTTATGTAGGACAACCCCCAGGGTTTGAGGACTTAGACAAACCTAACCACGTTTACAAACTAACTAAAGCCTTATATGGGTTAAAACAAGCACCTAGGGCCTGGTATGAACGTTTATCAACCTACTTAACTTCTAATGAATTCAAACAAGGCCAAATTGACTCAACTCTATTTATTAAAACCCTAGGAAAAGATATATTCATTGCCCAAATTTAAGTAGATGACATAATTTTTGGATCCACCAACACAAACTTCCTAAAAGAGTTTGTCAAAATAATGGAAAATGAATTTGAAATGAGCTTAGTTGGTGAGCTTAACTTTTTCCTAGGCTTACAAATTAAACAAACTAAGGATGGAAACTACGTTCATCAATTTAAGTATGCTAAAGCATTGATAAAGAAATTTAAAATGGATAACTCTAAAAGTATAAGTACCCCCATGGCCACTAATGTAAAAATAGATAGTGACCCTGATGGTAAACCAGTGGACCCCAAACTCTATAGGAGTATGGTAGGTAGCCTACTGTACCTTACAGCCAGTAGACCTGACATTCTTTTTGCTGTAGGGATGTGTGCTAGGTATCAAACCTGTGCTAAGGAAACACACTTAGCAGCCCTAAAAAGAATACTAAGATATGTAAAGGGTACCATAAATGTAGGAATTTGGTATCCTAGGACCTCAACTTTTGATTTGACAGGATACTCAGATTCTGATTATGCTGGATGTAAATTAGATAGAAAGAGCACAAGTGGAAGCTGCCAACTGTTAGGACAGAGTCTAGTTAGTTGGTGTAGCAGAAAACAACACTGTGTAGCTCTATCCATAACTGAAGCTGAGTATGTGGCCTTAGGAGAGTGTGTAGCTCAACTTTTGTGGATGATGCATACACTAAAGGACTTCCAGCTCAACTACACCCAAACTCAAGTATTTATTGACAATATAAGTTCAATTAATTTAACTAAGAACCCAATCCAACATTCAAGAACCAAACATATAGAAGTCAAACATCATTTTGTAAGAGACCATGTAGCCAGGGGTGAAGTAGTACTTAAGCATGTTGACTCTAAATCCAACTTAGCTGATATATTCACAAAACCCTTACCTGAATCTGAGTTCAGTTCACTAAGAAGGCAGTTAGGATTGTGTTCAGTAGAATAGATTAACTACATTTCCTTCTATTACTGTTCTACTTGCTTTTTAAAACTTGTTACTCAAAATAGAATTTGAAAAACTGCTTTACTTAATTTCAAAATCAGTTTTCATTTTTTTGACTTAGTTTTATTTTTATTTCAAAACTACCCCTTTTCAAAACTAAGGTTTTTTTTGAAAATGGACTTAGCCTAGGCCCTAACCCTAGAACTGCATGCACCTATAGACTTAGAAGCCAGCATCTCACAAGCACCTTAGGGTACTTTTGATTGATAACCTAGAATGGGTTGAGATGCTTAGGTCTTTGCCTTAATTCAAGATGCTTTAAGTCAGTGCATCTGCAGTAATTGGGGCACTAAATACAACTTACACAACAATCAAGTTAAGTGTCAAGTTTAGAAAATCTAACTTGAACAGAAACACTTAACTTGACTAACCCTAGCAAAAGCTACTGTTTATAACAGTTAGTAAGTAGCTAATTGGGTTAGACAGGTCCCTACAGAGAAAATTGACTGATTTGTTTTAAATCTAATAATGAATTGGTTCAGTACAGCAAAATCTTACTTATTTCCTTTATGTAACTTTTTTCTGCTATATTTATCTGTTTTTGATATATGGCAAAGGGGGAGAGATAGGAAAGGAGAGAGTAAAACATTTTTGCTCAAATATTTTTTTACTCTATCCTTTATTCAAAAAGTTGTCAAAATTTTCTTATCCTTTATTCAAAAAGCTTTCAAAAATACTTAAGCTTTTTAAAAAAAAATTTTTCTAAGTACTTAAACTTTTCAAAAACCTTTTCAAAATTAGCTAAGTACTTAAGCAAATCTTCTTCAAATTATTAACTAAGTACTTAGGTTTTTCAAATTTATTAATTAATTAAGTACTTAAGTTTTTCAAAATTTATTAAGTACTTAAGTTTTTCAAAATTTATTAAGTACATAAATCTTCCAAATTAATTAAGTACTTAAGTTTTTCAAAATTTATTAAGTACTTAAATCTTCTAAATTAATTAAGTACTTAAGTTTTTCAAAATTTATTAAGTACTTAAATCTTCCAAATTTATTAAGTACTTAAATCTTCCAAATTTATTAAGTACTTAAATCTTCAAAATTATTAAGTACTTAAGTTTTCCAAATGTACTAAAGTTTTTCTTACTAAGTAGTTAAGCTTTTGAAATCTTACCAAGTACTTAAGTTAACACTTTAAAAACTTTTGAGTACCTTAAAACTTAAGGCTTCAAACATTTTTAGTACTCTAAAATCATGCTTTCAAAAACTCTCCTATGTACTTTTAACTTAAGTTATCAAAAGATTTCTAAGTACCTAAAACTTAAGTTTTTAAAGTACAAATAAAGTTTTTCTAAACCCACGAATTTTTGAAAAATCAAGGGGGAGATTCCTTCCAGGGGGAGGGAACGAAATTTAACTTTTCATGCTTAAACTTAACTTTTTGAACTAGGGTTGCCATAAATCAAAAAGGGGGAGATTGTTGGTGCAGAAAAACACCCAAGTCAACCTATGTTTTGATAATGGCAACAGAGTTCAAAGTTAAGTCTTACTTTTTTCTAACAAGTTATTCTAGTGTACAGGAAAAGCCATAGCGAAGGAC